>OX461809.1:39117472-39672507 GCA_949802685.1 Dicyrtomina minuta | reverse complement strand
CGTCCGTCTGTCTGTCTGTCTGTTTGGCTGTCTGTCTGTCTGTATGTCTTTCTGCCTGTCTGTGTTGCCGTCTGTCGGTCCGCTTGTCTGTTTGTCTGTCTGTCTGTGTCTGTCTGTCTGTCTGTCGGTCTGTCTGTCTGTCTGTCGGTTCGTCGGTCTGTCTGTCTGTCGGTCTGTCTGTCTGTCTGTCTGTCTCTCTGTCTGTCTGTCTGTCTGTCGGTCGGTCTGTCTGTTGTTCTGTCTGTCTGTCTGTCTGTCTGTCTGTATATTTGAATCTCTGTCTGTCTGTCTGTGTGTCTGTGTGTCAGTTTGTCAGTCTGTCTTTCGGTCTCTCTTTCTGTGTGTCTGTCTGTTTGTCTGTCGGTCGGTCTGTCTGTCTGTCGGTCTGTCTTTCTGTCGGTCAGTCTGTCTGACTGTCTGTCTGTCTGTCTGTTTGTCTGCTGTTCTGTCTGTCTGTCTGTTTGTCTGTCTGTTATTCTGTTTGTTTTTCTGTCTGTCTGTTTGCTGTTTGTCTGTCTGTCTGTCTGTCTGTCAGTCTGTCTGTATGTCTGTCTGACTGTCTGTCTGTTGGTCTTTGTGTCTGTCTTTATGTCTAACTTTCTGTCAGTCTGTCTGTGTGTCTGTGGGTCTATTTGTCAGTTTGTCAGTCTGTCTGTCGGTCTCTTTTTCTGTCTGTCTGTCTGTCGGTCGGTCTGTCGGTCGGTCTGTCTGTCGGTCTGTCTGTCTGTCTGTGTGTCTGTCTGTCTGTCTGTCTGTCTGCTGTTCTGTCTGTCGGTCTTTCTGTCTGTCTGTCTGTTTTGTCTGTATGTTATTCTGTTTGTTTTTCTGTCTGTCTGTCTGTCTGTCTTTCTGTCTGTCTTTTTGTCTGTCTGTCTGTCTGTCAGTCTGTCTGTCTGTCTGTCTGTCGGTCTGTCTGTCTGTATATTTGTCTCTCTGTCGGTCTGTATGTCCGTCTGTGTGTCTGTTTTCAGTTTGTCAGTCGGTCTGTCGGTCTCTCTTTCTGTCTGTGTGTCTGTCGGTCAGTCTGTCGGTCTGTCGGTCTGTCTGTCTGTTTGTCTGTCTGGCTGGCAGTCTGTCTGTCTGTCTGTTTGTCTGTCTGTTTGTCTGTCGGTCTCTGTCTGTCTGTATGTGGGTCTGTCTGTCTGTCTGCCTGTCGGTCTGTCTGTCTTTCTGTCTGTTTGTCTGTCTGTCTGTCTGTCAGTCGGTCTGTCGGTCTGTCTGTCTGTCTGTCTGTCTGTCTGTCGGTCTGTCTGTCTGTCTGTCGGTCTGTCTGTCTGTCTGTCTGTCTGTCTGTCTGTCTCTGTGTCTGTCTGTGTTTCTTTCTGTGTGTCTGTCTGTTTGTCTGTCTGTCTTTGTGTCTGTCTGTCTGTCTGTCTGTCTGTCTGTATATTTGAATCTCTGTCTGTATATTTGAATCTCTGTCTGTCTGTCTGTGTGTCTGTGTGTCTAGTTGTCAGTTTGTCAGTCTGTCTTTCGGTCTCTCTTTCTGTGTGTCTGTCTGTTTGTCTGTCGGTCGGTCTGTCGGTCTGTCGGTCTGTCTTTCTGTCGGTCAGTCTGTCTGACTGTCTGTCTGTCTGTCTGTTTGTCTGCTGTTCTGTCTGTCTGTCTGTTTGTCTGTCTGTTATTCTGTTTGTTCTGTCTGTCTGTCTGTCTGTCTGTCTGTCTGTCTGTCTGTCTGTCTGTCTGTCTGTCTGTCTGTCTGTCTGTCTGTCTGTCTCTCTGTCTGTCTGTCTGACTGTCTGTCTGTTGGTCTTTGTGTCTGTCTTTATGTCTAACTTTCTGTCAGTCCGTCTGTGTGTCTGTGGGTCTATTTGTCAGTTTGTCAGTCTGTCTGTCGGTCTCTTTTTCTGTGTGTCTGTCTGTGCCGGTCGGTCTGTCGGTTTGTCTGTCTGTCGGTCTGTCTGTCTGTCTGTGTGTCTGTCTGTCTGTCTGTCTGTCTTTCTGTCTGTCTGCTGTTTTGTCTGTCGGTCTGTCTGTCTGTCTGTCTGTTTTGTCTGTATGTTATTCTGTTTGTTTTTCTGTCTGTCTGTCTGTCTGTCTTTCTGTCGGTCTGTCTATTTGTCTGTCTGTCTGTCTGTCAGTCTGTCTGTCTGTCTGTCCGTCGGTCTGTCTGTCTGTATATTTGTCTCTCTGTCAGTCTGTATGTCTGTCTGTGTGTCTGTTTTCAGTTTGTCAGTCGGTCTGTCGGTCTCTCTTTCTGTCTGTGTGTCTGTCGGTCGGTCTGTCTGTCTGTCGGTCTGTCTGTCTGTTTGTCTGTCTGGCTGGCAGTCTGTCTGTCTGTCTGTTTGTCTGTCTGTTTGTCTGTCTGTTTGTCTGTCGGTCGCTGTCTGTCTGTCTGTGGGTCTGTCTGTCTGTCTGCCTGTCGGTCTGTCTGTCTTTTTGTCTGTCTGTCTGTCGGTCTGTCTGTCTGTCTGTCTGTCTGGCTGTCTGTCTGTCTGTCTGTCAGTCTGTCTGTCTGTCTGTCTGTCGGTCTGTCTGTCTGTCTGTCTGTCTGTCTGTCTGTCTGTCTGTCTGTCTGTCTTTGTGTCTGTCTTTGTGTCTGTCTGTGTTTCTTTCTGTGTGTCTGTCTGTTTGTCTGTCTGTCTGTCTGTCTGTCTGTCTGCCTGTCTGTCTGTCTGTCTGTCTGTCTGTCAGTCGGTCTTTCTGCCTGTGGGTCTGCCTGTCTGTCTTTCTATGTGTCTGTCCGTATGTCCGTCCGTCTGTCTGTCTGTCTGTTTGGCTGTCTGTCTGTCTGTATGTCTGTCTGCCTGTCTGTGTTGCCGTCTGTCTGTCCGCCTGTCTGTCTGTCTGTCTGTCTGTGTCTGTCTGTTTGTCTTTCGATCTGTCTGTCTATCGGTCGGTCTGTTTGTCTGTATTTTAGTCTGTCTGTGTGTCGGTCTGTCTGTTTGTCTGTTTGTTTGTCTTTCTGTCTGTCTCTCTGTCGGTCTGTCTGGTTGTCAGTCTGTCTGTTTGTCAGTCTGTCTGTCGGTCTGTGTGTCTGTTTGTCTGTCTGTCTATCTGTCTGTCTGTCTGTCTGTCTGTCTGTCTGTCTGTCTGTCTGTCTGTCTGTCTGTCCTTCTGTCTGTCTGTCATTTGTCTGTTTTTCTGTCGGTCTGTCTGTCTGTCTGTCTGTCTGTCTGTCTGTCCTTCTGTCTGTCTGTTTGTCAGTCTGTTTGTCTGTCTCTTTGTCTGTATGTCTGTCCTTCCTACTTTCTTTCTTTTTTTCTTTCTGTGTTTCTTTCTGTGTGTCTGTCTGTTCAATATTTTGTCGACGTAAAATATCTCAATGATTGTGAACGTTTATATTTGAACAGATTTTGCAATCTGGAGAAGGTGAAGCAGGATCAATTGATTACAGTCATCAGCTCAATAATTGTTTAATGGCCCACGATCGACTTTCCTACGCTTTTAGTGTATGGAGAATGGATGGAGCTTGGCATCAACAGTAAGCTTTACATGAAGTTCGGAATTTTATTGAAGGCTACATCTTTGAAATGGAATGCCCACATGGGCAATCTTTCTATTCTCACAGTGAAGAAAAATCTAGCAATCCTAAATTTTATATTGATATCTTAGGAATTTATGGATTGCGTCATTTCGTTTAGGTTTTTGTTGCCATCTGGTTTTATTAAAAGATTATTACTTTTAAACAAACTAGTTACTGTTTCGGTAATTCTAATTCTAAAGTGGTTGCAATTTATTTGATTTGGCGAAATTTTTTTGAATTCATTTAATTTAAATAATGTAACGTTCGTTATGTTAACAAATGGAAAGTGTGCGACTCTTAAATGCATTAATAAATAATGTGGGTAATTGCAGGTATTGATTCTACAATACTTAACGTTAGGAATTTTTATTGAACTAGAACTACTTTATTTTTAGCAAGCTGTCTTTCATTAATTTACAAATAATTGAGTTTTTTGATGCTGAGCTCAAGCATCTATTGTAATCTTCATTTCCGTTTGTTTGTCTGTCCTTCCGTCTGTTTGCCGTGCACTACAGGTCAGTTTTAAACCAATTATTCTTAAAAAACTTTTAAGCGACTACAAATGCGACTTGGCAAGTCTGAATTATGTTTTAGTTGTAATTAGGCTAACCAGTTATCTACAATAAACTGATTAATAGAGCCATGTGGGAAGAACATGAAAACCGGTAAGCCAAATAGAACTAATCTAAAGAAGGCACATACCTGCCACTGAACCTAGACACCTGGGCACGTTTGCCGTACGTTCACCATACGCTCCTTGGTGTTAGATTTTCTTCCGTGTGTATATATAATACGAAATTGAATGTTAAGGAACGTTTACAAATGATTTTATCACATTTAATCAATTTTCTAGCCCACCCACTTATTTGCACTGATGTCAAAATACTGCAAATTGAGAATTTTTATATCTAAATAATAACATTTGTAAATTCTTCTCTTTTTAAAAACTAAATCTAGAATTCTTTAATATATTCTATCTATATTCTTAAGAACCCAACCACACTGTAGAGTAGAGTGACTCTGACTGCCGAGCAGAGCACATCAAAAGCTACGGTCTTAACCCAATTATCATTTATTATTATGATACATTACACTGTAACTGAGTTTTGTGAATACTGGTGACTGGGGATTTCTATTTTGCTGCCTACCTACCTACACATCTGTACGGAGCTGGGTCGACACCCGTAAAATAGTCACGGTTCTCCACATCTGTACGGAGCTGGGTTGGCAAGGAAATGCTTACCTCAGCATGGGGCTTTATTTGTGAATAATGAACTTAGAAAAACAAAAGGTTTGAAGGTTGTCCACTTAAATGTTAATGGACTCAATTTTGGTAAAATCGAAAGCCTAAAATTTCTAATAGAATTATTTAGTATTGATATTATGTGTGTGACTGAGACCAAGTTAACTAGTCACATGCAGTCCAGCTTGTATAGTATAAATAGGTACATAATGCACAGGTTTGACAGATGCAAAGAAAGTAGTGGTGGTGGTGGTATAATTGTATACACTCGTGATACTTACTCTGGGTTTTCAGTTGATATTATTTCTGTGACTTTCGCTAAACTTGAGATAAAAACCCTACTTATTTAAGTTTCCTCCTGCTCACCTTGGTATTTGATTGTCATTTTTAAGACCCCTATTGTAGATGAGCTTTCTTTTATTATATCCTATGATAAATACTTGTCTCAGCTTAGAAAAATATCTACAAAAAAGAAGCATATTATTTTAGGCGATTTAAATATTAATTTGAGTGTGAAGGACTAGTCATCCTAGGAACTTTTGTCTATTTCTAATTTACATAGTACAAAACAGATTATTCAACATCTGACTAGGGTCACCCAAACTACAAGTAGCTTGATCGATCACATTTACACATCAAATGGTAATGGTGTCTGTTAGAGCGGTGTACTATCCGCTAGAATTTTAGACCACGATGCTATTTTTGCCGTTAAGTATGTAAACAAAAAGACATACCCTGTTAAACATTTGACTTTACAAAATTATGCAGAATTTGAGTGGCAGTTAGTCAATGCTGAATAAAAAAATATTCTATAGTGCACAATGCGAATTTTTGATGACGCAGATGACGCACTAAACTATTTTAAATTGTCACTTACCGAAATAATTAATCAGTTTGCACCAATTATCCATTGTAGGGTGCAAAGTAAGCCATCTGAATGGCTTACTGTAAATATAAAGAAACAAATATGTACATCGTAGGGACTATCTAAAGTGTCAGAGTATGAAGCTAAAAAGTAAAGCTTTGGAAGAGAAGTCCAAAGGTTTAAGAAATAAGATAAAAAATGAGGCTGAAATGGTTAAATTAAGTTACTATCAGCGGCAGTTTTCAGAAGCACCTACATTACCTAATGTGTGAAAGGTACATAACAAATTAGTAGGTTAGTCCAAATCAGCCACAACAAGTTTTAATTTAAAGATAAATGGTGTAAGTACCACGAATAATAATAATGTAGCTAATGCACTAGCTAATGCGTTTGTACTGAGTGGATCTAATAACGATTTGGACTTGCTGTAAAATTTAACTTCTGTAAATGCTAATGACTTTTAACTATTTACTGAAGAGAAAGTGGTAAATAGCTTGAGGCATTTAAAACGAAAGAAAAATTCTAACCCTGATAAGCTGTAATATAAGGTGCTAGAAAATTGTATAAGTGAGTTATCGTTACCATTGGCCCTACTATTTACGCAGTTCCTATCATTATGTGTATATATGGAAAATTTTAATGCGCAATAGTGACTTATTTGTATAAAGGAAAAGGCTTTCGATTTACCCCTTTCTCGTATAGCTCTCTTTCTTCATTTTTATTGTTAGACAAATTGTTTGAGACAATGCTGTACCTACGAATATCAAATAGGATTAAATTATGTGACCAACAGCGTGGCTTTTGAAGTAAAAACTCCTGTCTAACGGCCAACTTGGCATGTACGCAAGACGTATATAGGTATATTGACGAGAAATGTGAACGTGTACTTGCAGTCTTTATAGACTTACAAAAAGCATTTTACTCAATACTACATGATAAATTAATCGTAAAGCTTAGAGATGATTTTGGAGTGCATGGACACTTAATTAAATTATTTATTGATTATTTTAGAAATCGTGGTTTCAAAATTAAAATAGATTCGTTTGAATCTGATGCATATGAACTGCAACTTGGTGTACCGCAGGGATCCATAATAGGTCCTTTGCTTTTAATCATATACATTGACAAGGTAGGTGGAACTAATTTAAAAGGTGTTGACTTTATTTTATATGCGGATGACATGATGTCGTATTACTATGCTCCTGATTTTACAACCATGGTTTAGCATATGCAGCAGTGCATAATTAGTGTTGAGAATTGGTTGAGTTTGAATGGTCTTACAATGAATGTAGATAAGACTAAATTTATAGTTCTGCATAAAGCACATGACCACAAGGTGCCTAAAGTTGTCACGCTGATGTGTAATAGTTTTGACATAGAAACAGTTCAAACTTTCAAATATTTAGGTATAATTTTAGACGGTTACCTTACTTTTTCAAATCGTTTCGTGTATTTCAAAATTTGTGTCTCATCTGCCTTATGTATGTTATGTGACCTTGAAAAATACCTAAATTTTAATATTTGTATAATAATGCTGAATGCTTACGTTCTTTAAATTGTCGACTAGTGTCCTTATGTCTTTGCTGTGCAGAGCATAACGAATCTCAAGGGTATTTAAAATAGAATTATTAAAACTATTTCACTAGTTATGGGTAAGAGCATGGAAACGAAGAAGGACATAATATTGGAGGCAGCAAACATATTATCGGTTTGGAAGAGAGTTATGTATTATAATATGTCATTTGTATTCAACATTTTAAAATACGGCTTAAGCATTTCTAATTCCAGTAAATAGTACGTAAAAAAGGAGTCAAACCGAGCTACTTGATCTAGTGATATGTTTCTGCTAGGCTATTCATGTAAAAACAAATTAAAATCATAAGAAAATTCTTTTTTGTATCGGTCTGTTAAAACTTGAAACAATATACTTAGTTTTGAAAAATGTATTGAGTGTGAATTATGTGATAATTTTGTGTCTAATTTAAATGACTTTATTATTAAACACCGTAAATATCCTCTGTAGTTAAGCTTATTTATTCTACTGTCCCTTTAGGAAACAATGCCTATGAAATTACTAATGTGTTTAATTTTACTTTTATTAATTATTCCTACATTTTCTAGTTGAGTTAGTATCCATTTTTTGAAATTATTACTTTGTACTGTAAAATCTGACTGAAATAAAGCTTTATCAAATCAAATTAAAGTTTGTGTTCTAATAGAACTTAAATGATTTAAATAATCTGGAACTTAAAATTTTGAAGTCGTATAAAAAACTAACACGATTTTAATAAAAGGAGATTTTTTGAAATATTTAAATTTGCAATAAAATTTGGGGGTCATAAGAACATCAGGTCAGGTCACTCATATGTTAACATAGAAAATCGTATATTGATGTGGCATATGACAGTTACTATGGAGGTAAGTAAATATGTATGTTATTGGTAAGTATGATGCAGTTTAACTGTAATTCACGAGGAAATAATGGCAGTAAAGTAATAAAGTAATAGTAAAGAGATAGTTGAATGAAAGTTGTAAGGCAAAAGGCAATAAGTTAGAAGGTAATTGCAATTAATTTATATATACGTAATACACTTAGACAAGAGATCAATAATAAAATACAACAATTTAATGACTAATCAGAGGCACAAAAAATCAATAACGCAGTATTATCAGGAAGATACAAGATAATTAATTTTCAAAGTGAGACGCAGTAAATGTATAGAAAATGAACAATGAAGCTGGAGGCAAATTTAGACTGAGGATAGTCAGCATGTCTAACGCGGAAGTTAAAGTAGTTCAGGGCATCTTTAGAGAGATAGCGGTGGACGTAAAAAGCCCACTTTTGACAAGCCATGAAGAGATAGGAGAAGGTAACCTCAATTTGTCAGATCTAGCAGACCACATGTTTAACAAACAAACGGCAATGTCCACAAAACTAACAGAGAGCAGTAGGACGGCAAAACTAAGTCAGCGTAGCATCAAGGGTGACGGTGTATTCAGGCTGCGGTTGGATTGGGGATGTACTGCGATCGGTTGACCAAAAAGAATGACAGGCTTAAAGAAGCTGACTAAACTTAGCGTGTGTCGTACTTGGCGGAGGCGCCCCAATCACAGCTGGAGGAACAAAAACCTCGGCGGTAAGGTTGGCCGTGGTTAAAGGAGGTCGGAGATTGAGGTGTCAGAGGTTGGGGCTCCAGGCTTCAGCGAGAAGAAGTTAATGGGTGACTGGAGGTAGCTTGGTGACGACGAGTGGTGGCATGGTGTACGATGAGACAATGGTGTTGAAAAAAAAGAAGTAACCAGAAGAAATAAAGATAAGATGTACATTGACTGTGTAAGGGTTAAAATAATATGAACATTGCAATTCGTTGAATAAAACGCCAGCGAATTGGTGTAAAATATATGCAACAACGCCAATGCCAACATATTGTAAAAATAAAATTAAATTTGAAATTGTCATAAGCAAAATGGTGAAGTTAGTAAACGTGGGTTTTTGTAATGTTGGGCGCTAATCGTAATCATATTAACTATATCTATCTTAAATATTTATTTTATTAGTGATGATCCATATAAATGAATCACTAAATATGTGTTACAATACCTGTGTGTATATCTTAATCCTTCGGAATATCTTTTGCGTCTAGTAGTCTATGCTTTGGACTTTACGCCAGGGTGAAACTTTTTCTATGACAAGTGAATAATTGCAGAGCACAAAAACGACAACAATTTTTAGTTATCAAATTAATATGAATGATAATTTATTGACAAATTTAGTTTTCTCATATATGATTTTCGATATTATATTTTGCATTTGAAATGTAATTCGTTTAGGATTCCTAGAGTTGGAAATTCTATACATTGACATTTGGTTTTTAGTATTTTCAGATGTCTCTTTAAAATTTGAAATCACCGTTAGGTTTGATTCAATATATTTTAGGTTTTAATTAATTAAATGTTATAATATACAGTAGGACATCCATAACTCGAGACAGATCTAACCTAATAATATAATTAGTTGGGTAGTTATGAATAGATAAGTGAATAAAGGTACGGATGTGATAAGGTTCGAAGCAGAAAACTTAATACTAAAGGAAAAAATAAAGAGCTGATACTAGAGGTGAAGGTTTTGTCTTTGCCTGCGACGCGTTTTATTACCTTGCTTAAAGAGTGCTTAGGAGGGTAACCAGTAACAACGTGAGTGGATGGTTTCCAAAATTCAGCAAGTTTGGGTGACGCCATTTATGTATGACCCGTAAATTTCTACACACTTCAGACCGTTTATTTCAGGTTCGGCGTACAAGGGGGTCACACTCAGTCGTACACACTTTTGAAATATCCTACTCAATAAATTACATCTATAAATTACGTAGACAGTAAAACCATTGTTTGTATGTATGTTTGTATGTATGTTTGTATGTATGTATGTATGTATGTATGTATGTTAAGTAGTGGTAAAGTGTAGGTTCTGGAACACCGAGGAAACTTGTCAACCCTAACTTTTGAAACGCCACCCATATTTCATATGAATTCACATTACTAAATATAACTATAACTATTTGTATCATAATTTAAAATAATAATACCATGATCAGCATTTTAAATAAAAAAAAATGATTTAAGTTCAGTTAAAATCTGCTAGATGGCGCTGATTAAAGCAAATCGAGGATAGTCTTCCTCCTAAGACAGATCTTTTTAATGCCAAAAATGCAACAAAAATATGTAAAACCAACTGTCATATGCCTATAAATATGCAAATGCTACAGACAGTAATAAAATGCGAAATAAAACTAAATTAAAATACTTTAACCTACTTACCCTAACTAAACCTAACAGAGGTTAACCTAATCTTACTCTGGCTCAAAAAGTACAGATGTAAAAAAGGCTGTGTTCCAGAATAAGACCTGTTTACTTGAGTAAGATTGAATTTTGCTTTTTATAAGTGCGTTAAACTTTATTAATTAAACAAAGGCTGGCAGTTGCACAAATATATCTATTTTATCACAATATACACATTTGATATGTTGTTTTGTGTCAGGGTGTAACTTTAAATCTTTTAGATGAGTCAGTTTGCATTTGGAGCATATAGTATTATTTTCAAACTCCTTTTTATTAATATTATTAGTGTTTTTAATTAATATGTTACCACACTGAAAACATTCACCTTGTAAAATTTTCTGTACATTTCTATTGTTTTTTGATTTTCAATAGTGCAAAATCACTAGTTTTAACCCAATTTTTAAAAAAAGATTTTATTTTTTTACCACTAGTACTTGTCACTACTCTTTAAATAGTTTAAGTATTCGGTTTTACAAAAAGCATGTTTAATATGTGTACTACAAGATTCATTATAAAAATGTATATATTTCTTGAGTGAACCAGTCTTACAAGTCTTTTTGTTAACCCGGCTCAGTGGTCTAACAAGCTACGGCATGGCTTACTACTGAGTCCGGGAGCTGGTGGCACTCTAAATAGAGAGTTGGATGGGTGACCGGGCTTGGTAGATCAGTGGGAAGCTGAGTGGGGTGCTGTAAAGGCTTAAGGAGTTTAGGTGCTGTCTGCATATATCCGTAGTAGTTTTTTGCCTGAGATGGAGATGCAGATGGCCTAATGATAGGTATCCATCTGCTCTTCTCTGTGTGATTTCACATAAGTCCAAGAACAGTACAGGCTCTTCTTCCTACTGACAACTACAAGCATCACCACCGTCTCTCTGTTGAAATAAGCGGCCACTAGTGGGGTCGGCAGTAAAGAGTATCCAAGGTGCGGCGGCCGTGATACAGCTGTCGCTGCTTGGTCTACTCTGTCAGCTTCTCCTCCCTTACGGAAAAAATTGTTATTCCAATGACAAGAGTAGTCCAGCCTAATATACTGTTGCAATCAGTACAGCAGTAAGAAAGCTTATATCCTGATATCCTTGCATTTAACAGAGGCAGATTCAAACTAAACCATCGCATCTTATGAGTGGTCAATGAATCATACCTCTCACAGTAACTGTAGTGTATTATACCCAATAGGTCGAAAATACAATACTGCCACATTCATTCAAGTCTTACATTTTTCATGTAGTCCGCCTCTTCTTGAAGGTGACCTTGATGTTGGTGATTGCTCAAAGTTTCTTGGCAATGATCTTGTTGGTGATCGTAATACGTTTTCAAAGGAATTTGATTATAATCTAGAACTGTTTTGTGAAGAGGCATCTAATTTTATTTATGAATAACTTTTATCCGTTGCAGCATTCATTTTTGCTATTGTTTGAATGTTCAGAACAGTGATGGGCACAAAACAATTTTAAATTTGTTGCCTGAGTCTTTCTATTTCATCCTAAATATTAGCAAGCATTTAATTTGCTTCAACTCCAGTTTCTTGATAATGTTGTGATTTTACTTACTTTAGTGTATTGTTGTTCAAGATTTTTTATTTCTCGCTTAAAATTTAAAATTTTAAGTTGATCATTATTATTTCCAGTCATATTCTTTTGATATTGCTGGGTTTCTTCCAAGAGATTTTCATTTACTTGCTCAAGATTTGCATGAGATTGTTGAAGGTTCATGATTTTTGTATGATTACTAGTAAAGTCCTGAGTATTGTTTGATTTTAGACTTAAATTTTGCCTTTTTACAATAAGGAAAATTCTCTTAAAATCTACAATCTTCTTAGTGAGTGTTTTGTTTTGTTTTTCTTCGTGATATATTCATTCTTAGTTGTTTTGTTTCTGGTTCAAAGCTTGCACTTAATTATCAAATCTTGATTCTTTGTTTTTTTGATCCTAATTCAAAGCTTGCAATTATTCAATCAAATCTTGATTCTTGGTTTTTTTGGTCTTGATTTAAAGATTGCACTAAATTATTAAATCTTGATTCTTGGTTTTTTTGGTCTTGATTTCAAGCTTGCACGAAATTAATACATCTTGATTCTTGGTTTTGATGTTTATGGTGTGAAAGTTGCACAAAACGATTACATTTACCTTTTTGTTAATAAGGTAATTAATAAGTTTTTTATTTAAATACTCAAAACTTACTACTGTTTTTTGTTTTAATCGTGCATATGCACAACAAACCTCTTTTAATTAATCACTTAGAAACAAAACATGGTTTTTTATATTACTACAAAATATTTCTCTTCTGTTAAACGGTTTATAATCAAAGCCTCTTGAGTTGATAAATTAACTTGTTTAAATTCTTGCTTCTTTTGTTACTCTTCAATCAGCAATTTTTATCTTATTTCATTATCTCGACATTAAGATTCAAAGTTTTGAATTTTTTCAGTTGTTCAGAAGGCTTGGCAATAGACTCTTCAGTCTATTAAATATTTGTGTTTTTTAAATTTACGATCAGTTATTCTAGTTGTACTTCTAAATTAGTATTTAATGTCTCCAAACGTCAATTTGTTTCTTGTTTTTTGGCTTTTTTAGCTGGAATAGGATTATTCTGGATGATTTTGTTTTGTAAATTTTTGATTAGTTGCTGTGAATTCTGTTTTACTTGTTGCTTTTCTTACAGAATTAGGGCATCTCCAGTATTGTTGGATGTGGATTCTTAAACATTTATTTGCTCTGCTGAAACTACTGATTTCACACAAATAATTGATTTGTACATTGTTTAAAAAAAGACTTTTAAATCTTTTAAATTTGTTAAGAAACTATCATTTTGGTTTGGAAATTCACAAAAAAAAATTAAAAGCGATTTCCAACAGCATTTACTTAGAAGATCATTTTCATTTTTTTGCTTATGAAGTTAGATATCAAGAGCCTCAATTTCTGTAATTATAACATTATCTTTTTCAAATACGTTTAAAACAGCTGTTAGTTCAAAAAATATTTGACGCAAGCCGTTTGAATGCGTTGTGATTACATTTGTTACTAGCAATAAGAATGTTGTAATAACTTTTAGCCTAATTGTAACAATTATGAATAGTTGCTTTTGCACTTTTTCAAATAGGTTTACTCTTTTAATGTTTTTATTTGTTAATTTTTGATTTTAAAACATAATCAAGATTTTTCTAAATACAAACGCATAAATCATTAAAAATTCGTATACCAACAGAACTATCTATACTTTACTGAAAACAAAACTAAATGTGAGTTAATGTTTAAGTAATTTAATTAAATGATATTTTGAAAAAACAATTTGTTTTCACTTTAGGTAATTACTACTTTAAGGTCTACTTTAAGCAAACTAGAAATAATCGTATTTGTATGAGCAAAAGTATGCTTACAGAATTATGAATACCTTTAATTTAACTATAATGGTTTTTAAAATTGGGAAAAAAGTGATAAACTACAAGATACTTATTTCTTCTAAGTATTCTTTAGAAACTAAAGTTAATTGTATTTGTATAGGTAAACAATATATCTATGAAACTACAGTTAGCTATAATTTAACTATATTGGTTTTAAAAATGAAGAAAAAGTAAAAAACTAAAAGATGCCTATTTATTTTAGGTATTTAATAAAAACTGTATAAGAAAGTCTAACAGATAACAAAAGATTCGCGTAAAAAAGATAAAAGTTCATTAACTAAAAACTACTTTAATATTTTAAGAACTATAAGTAACTGTTCATTTATTATTACAATTAGCTATGATTTTACTATTAAAACCTGAATTTTGTTTAAATATTTCTAGTTTAGTATTACGATTATCTAATATTTAGTTTTAAAACCATAAGTTTGGTATAAATATTAATGCTAAGAATTATTATTATTTATAATTTGACTTTAAAAGATTTAATTTTGTATAGATTTAACTAGTTTTAGTCCTTAAAGGAACTTGCTTAGAGTTTATTTATTCTTATTTATGTTTTTTTGACGTTCTATTACGCCATTTATTTTGTTTACTTAGTTGGTAACTAAGTCTAAAATAAAGATCTTTTTAAAACGTTTAGATGTTTTGGTTTTCTGAATTTTGCCACAAAAGTGCCCTTTTAAAGTGTTTAACTGTTTTTAAAATACATACTTATCTAAAACTTGTCAATTGCTCACGTAAAAAGATGATTTCTGTAAAAAAACATAACATAAAAAAGGTATTATCAGTAAATAATTACTCTAGACATGTTTCGAGACACGAGTCTGAGTTTAATATCTTGGTCAAAACACCTATTTTAAAGCTCTTACATTTTTTTACACCTACATTGATTACTAAAAATAAAACTAATATAGTTACCTACTAGTTTAAAATAGAAGCATATTGTTGAAGTCTCAGAAACGGATTTTCTTTTTTGACCTTCTTTCTAAAATATAGCGCTTTAAAAGTGTTTACATCTTTAATTTTTTGTAAAAATTAGATCCTTACATATGAGTTGTAGTGTTTATTAAGTACTACACAATGGTTTTTATTAAAAAATGTGAGTTAAAATAGTTACCTTTCAAATTATATAAGTAAGTTTTGAAAAGTACCTTCAGGTGTTTGAGGGTTGAAAGCTTTTTATCAACTGTAAAAATTAACAGAAATACAAAAGTTGATATTTTAGTATTAGCATATTGTTACTTGTATAGTTTAACACATTTAAGTTAATATTTTTAAATTTTTAAATGAGTGGTTACCTGTGACTTTAAGAGAGTTCACCAGTAAGTCAGTAAAAAACTCAGAATTATTGAAATTAAAAATCTTTCTAACTACAAAATAACAATAAAAACTAGTTAGTATCAGGTTGGTATTATGTACACATAGTAGGCCTTAAAAAACTGTAAAATGAAGTGTAAAGTATTGTTAAGTGCTTACGAGGAGTGCACTGTGGTAAAGGGGAATTCTTGAATTAAAATCTTAATTTGTAGTAATTCATCATTTACTATAATTTATTATGTATCTGTAGTGTAATATTCTAGAAATTTTTTAGTGTAAAGCTTACAACAGGATCGTTAAGCGTGAACTGACTTTTGAAAGATGATAAAGAAACAGATAAGTAACTTGACCTGTTCTAAGAATCATGACCTATACTACTGACTGCTGATCAAGTACTCTCAAGGTTTCCAAGCAATACGGTCTTATAATAAAGTTCGATGCTAAATGTTTACGAGACCCTACATGTTAGATCAAATAATTACAAAAATGTCTCATAATACTCTAAATTGGTCAAAATTTTAAAGGTCAGAAATGAGGTTCAATTTGAGAAAAGGTCATTGTTAGCTATTCTTGGATAGGATAGTGTGTGTATACATAATATGTATACACTCACATAATATGTATATTTCTTATTAGCAGTTTACTTGCTTAATCAAAAGCGATTTAAAAAATTTTAAGACGTATACTGTAATACATAACAGCTCTTTACAATGTTAAAAAAAATTTAGGTATTATTCGGAGTTTTTGGTTTTTTGGTGTTTTTGGGTTTCAGTACCATTTATTTGCAGATTTTGAAAATTTAGACAATTATATAGCTTGGACTAGCAGGCTCTATAATATGGTTTAATGTTCAATAAAACATTCGAATAATATATTTTAATTTTTGGTCTTTTTAGATTTTCAATTTTATTTGTTTTATAATAAAATAAATGAATATTAAACAAAAATAGAATCAACATCAGTAATATTAATATCGTAAAAGTGATATTGTTTACTAGATTTTGAACTATTGTAAGTTGAATATCTGCCAATATTGTTTTCTAATGGCTTTGTAAGCATTTTGATGCCCCAGGCTAGTAAATAAATGTTTTTGTTAGTGGTAGTATTATTTAATATACGCACTTTAACTTGATTTATTTTATTTGCTTTAAAATGTACCATCCACAATCTTATTTAATTTAACAGAGTCACGATTTTCATTTCCATTCTATAAGAAATTAATTTTTAAATAAAAATCCCAAATTTAACTAGCTTGTTTCACTAGAGCATTCGATAGATTGTGTTGTATTTCTGTTTGTTTTCGTTTGTTGCCGTTTGTTTGCTTTTGTTTCTGTTGCATTTTTGTTCGCTTCTGTTGGCTTGCGTTTTTTTGTGTTTTTTTTGTTTTAAATACTAAGTTAGAATATACAAATCAACCAAATTATAAATTTATTGGTTTTCACCAGCATAACAATTAAAATCAATAAATATAAAGTAATAGTCCTTTTTCCAACTTTTTTAACAAAAAACAGTGAACTCATTTAAATGCACGTCGATTGCTATCCTGTTTTTATGTAAATTATTTTAAACACTGTTTGATAAAAAAATTTAAATTACTTAAATTATTTTATAATGAATAAACAATATTTCTTGAAGCCACTGTATGTCATTTTTGCAAACACGGTTTTATTGATGATGAATTAAATCATAAAGCTAGAAATCATTGTCACGTAACAGGAAAATTTAGAGGTGCTGCTCATAATAAAAGTAATTCAAATTTTAATACTTCGTTAAATATACTATTTTGCTTTAATAATAGAACAAATTATGATTTTGAATTTGTTGTTAGGCAACTTTATAAGATAACATATAAAACATGCAATAAATTACAAATTAAACCCCAAATAGAAGAAAAATATTATTCTATAACTGTTTAAATACCCAATACAAACATTACATTTACATTTAAAGATTCGTAAAAATCCTTGCCATTTTCATTTGATGTGTTAGCATTTTATTAACAAAAAGGTAATTTTAGGAATTCTAAAATTTTTTTAAATCTACTTTAATAATGGGGTTTTAGTAAACCCCATTACAAAAGTTATTCTAGATATGTGGGTTTTTATGATTAATATGAAAAAATGAAAATATTTCAGAAGAGAATTATAAAAGAGGTAAAAAGCTATGAAATTATTTTAGGAATAAATCTAGTAATGGATATACATTCGAATATTATATAGAAATGTATTCAACATTCTTATTTTCTACCTATTTACATAATTTGGAACAACAATTTAGCAATTCTGAAATACTTTAGGGATTTTGTCGAGTGATAGCTCATTATTAAGCCTTTGAAAAAATAAGAATCCGATTTTGATTTTATTTACTTCTAGCTTATACAACACTTTTGATAGCGATTTTTTCAAAAAAAATCGGTTTTTTTGATTTAATTCGAAAATTGTTTAAATATTATCGATTTTTAAATTTTGAAAAGAGTTTTGCAGAAAATTCAAACTCTTTCATTTTACACGGCTAAAAAAGGGTCAGAAATACATGGTGCCACCAACTTTGAGAGTGGGTCAGTGCAAATAAATAACACTTATTCACGTCGTCGTTTTTTTTCTACCTATTTTACGTTATGCTTTAGAGGGTAACGCTGGAAGTGGGTGGGTCCCAAAATATGCTTAAGTTTGCTAGCGTCATTTGTGTCCGGCCCCTAATTTTATGCAGCAAAAGTTGTTTTACTTTAGTATGCAGTAGGTACACATAATAGTTAATTATTATTTATGATGGAATAGTTAACATTCATGAGGGGAAAACAATTCTGTAAAATATTAAATACGTACGGACACCAAATACTAAATATTACTGCAATGTGAGTGCTTACCGCTACTTAATCCTCAAATATCATCCCAAGGCAAGATAAACATACTATTTAAATAGGGAATTATTTATGTACGCAAATAAAAAAAACTTTAACATTCGGGGGAACATAATACGGCGAGGGCATGCAGGCAATGAATTACATTTTGGGAAGTAACAACCTAAGATTGTAAATACGTGCAGCTGCAGTCAGTGCAGTGGACGGGCTATTACCTTATTCAAATAAAGTAATATACTACGATCTTTATTCTTTATTTATGCTAAAGTTTCTTTACGTAATCTAACTGCTTACATGTGTCAATTTTTAGCAAGTGAGTGCAAAATAATATATTTGCTTTTACGTACAATTTAGATTCGTCAATTTTCAATTAAAATCATTTTAAAATTATTCTGTTACCGGTGTTATTTTCTGATAAATTTACTGTTCCTTTCACGAGACGGCTGCCGTGAGACAATTATAAATATTATTATTACCAGCAGTTACGTTTTGGGGTGGTATTTTAAGGCTTCAGTGGGGAAATATTCTTTTGTCAGACAACGCATCATTTGTTTATGCAGACGAGTATAATTTAATATGCAAAGCTAATGGAGAGCATTTAAATATGTTTTGGGTCAGAGAATTACTTACAACATTAGCATTCTATTGTCAGTCGAACAAAAAGATTAGACTTATGCAGCCTACAGATATATTTTTTACAATTAAAAAATAAGATCCTACTCATTAGTTAACAACCTTAGGATTTTTTTAGATTGCTATTTAAAAAATAAAAAAAGTTGAAATGGATATTTTAAATTATCCAGATATGCTTTTCATGTTAATGAAAGGAAAAGGGGTCGGATTATCTAGTATAATGAAAAGGGATGGGATAGCTAATAATAGATACATGAGTAATCATGATTGAACTGGGGGTGCCAAGCTGAAAACAAAAGATTCGAATTTGGATTTAGATTCAGCCTAAGTTAAAATTAAAAAATTAAATTTGGATTTAGCTTAGCTAAAAAAAGCCAACAAAATCAGGATTCCGTTTTGGCGTAACTAAAAAATCTCGCGCGAAGCGCCAGGTAAGTTTACTGTAGGCCCAAATTAGATGCTAAACTCACAGCAAGTTGGTCTTATAACTGAAAAAATGTGTTTAAACTAGCGTTAACAAACTCCTTATTAAACCTTTATTAGTTATCGCTGGTGAAAACGAGCTAAGTGCTAGCTATTTATGCACCAGCGGGTCAAGTACAAGTGCTGCTGCTATGAGTGGTCATGAATAAAATAGCTCCAGTGAGGGTGAGCTAGGTACAAGTATTGATGATATTATTGGGCGGGGTACAAGTGGTCCTGGTACAAGTTGGCTTAGTAGCATTAGCAAATGAGCAATATGCCTGAAAACAAGTAGCTTCTTACTAATTAGGAGCAGCAGAAACGATTTTGTGTTTAATAAGGCTCTGTAAAATTCGCGCTAGCTCAGATGGCGCTTGTAAGAATTTTGCTTATTGTTGCTGGCTAATGCAACAGTAGTACATGATTGTATTGGCGTAGTGACAGCAGCACAGGTACAGCACGGCTGGGTAAAAAGAGTGCTGGGGCTGGTTCAAAAAGTGCCGGTACAAGAACGATTGGAATACACATTTTACATATTGAGCTATTATTATTTTTAGTAGGTTTTTGCATTCCAAGAAATCAATTTTATCTCATCATTTATTGCGAATCCCTAAGCCGTTTGATAATATGATGTTTGGTGAGTAAATAAGTTAAAAAATATATATTTACTTGGCATAGCGTAGACACATTTATAGTTTATAAAGTATATAGATAACTTATTTTTACAAATGATGTTTTGTTTCCTGTAGGTAGGTGGATATCTAAAGTTATGTTTAGCATTAGTGACAAGGATTTAGTGGGTCAGAAAATTTATCAAATATGATGCCATTATTTGTAATCGCTTGTAGCATTTCTTTTCGTATACTACTTAAATACACAAAATGCTTTAAAAGTGACACGTACATCAAACGTACCTACCTACCTTAGTTCAGAGGCAAGTATACATATGAATAAGAATAAAAATGGAAAGACGGTCTAGACACCCGATTTTGTCATAATTTATTTTAAGCAAGCTGACACTCTTTGCATTTTGACTTACTGGTCAGTCTAGAATTCTCAAAATATTCATTACCTTAACTAGTTTTTAAGAGGCCCATTGTAGCAAATCTTGGTCAAAATAAAATAGAACTGTTACTTCAATTACCAGTTTATTATAAATAAAACTTTCTAAAGTTCCTGCACATTCTTACCTACTGAAAAAAGTCCAAAAGTCGAAATTAAATGTATGCACAACTTCTTTAAAATAAAAGAAGTAATCAGGCTTACGCGCTCAGCATCTGGGTTATTATTGGAACATGATAATACGAAACTTACAAAAACCTATGAACAATCTGTAAGGTTTTGTGCTGTTGAAGCGTGGAATGACTTGCCATGTAATTTAAGAAATATTAATTTATCTTTAAATAAATTAGTAAGTATAGTATGTACTTAATGCAAGAAAACCGAATTTGTTTACTTTAGTTAAACCTCCGTAGTCTTACTTTAAATTATATTGTCTATTTATTTGGTTATACGATTAAAGTCAAATGTATTGATGTAAAATTCTTTATCGACTACTGATTATTATGTACCAATACAGTGTCGATCACTAAAAAACAGTCCCTGTAATCTATACTTGTACTAAGTTGATGTAACACTTTTCAATAAAGCTAGTAAACAAACAAACAAAACACATCAGCGAGGAACTCTATCGAATTTCATCAGGTGGCGACGCTTGCAGTATACTTAGAAGAGAAGTGCTTCGAGGAGAAAATCTTGAGTTTATACATTTGCATGTACGAGAGTCAGGCAAAGTAGGTACCTACTATTAAGCAGCACTGAAGCTCTGTCTCAGGTGGATAACTTCCACGGATTTTTTCAGCCTGCACCCAACTCCCTTAAACTCTCACTCCCACCCCAGCTCAACTCCCCATCGCCATACTAAGCTGTATAACCAACACTGACTTCAATCCAGAGCGCCACCGACTTCTGCGGCCCAGCAGCTTAGTAGTTAAACCACTTGGCTGCCGAGCCGGGATATTTTCTAAATATAAACGGGCCATACCTTTAAAAAAAAATGCAAATAAGGTAGTAGGAAGTTTTGTAGCTGTATTAAATTCTAACAGACCAAAGGTCCTTGACGGTGTAGCTGGTAGAGATCTATTAAGTTCAAGGTCACCTTAAAAACTTCATTCTGATAAAAGAACTGAATACAATAAAAGACTAACAATTTTATAAAACAATATAATATTACCTGGTATACAACTGAAAATGAAACAAAAGCAATGATTGATAAAAGATTTAAAAAACCAATTTAACAAAAAATGTATAAATATATGACTAAACAACAAAGAACTAGATAAGTTGATGTCGTACAAGATTTTATTAAACACGTTAATAATTCGTTGAAAAAAAATTGCAAAACACAAATACAATACAATTAAAAAATGTAAGGAAGAAAAATACCGATTATTACACTTATTAATCACTAAACAACGATCACAGAGCAATATTGCATTAGTTAAAGCAAGTTTCAAAACAGCAATCGGTCAAGGACCTAAAAGTAATGTACGTTTTATTGTAGATGATCCAAATATGCTTGTATCGAAGTTGGAAACAACTTTAGCTCATATAGAAGCAGTTCATACAAATATTGATAAAAGTAATATGGAATAGGCTACTGAAATACTAAATAAATTAAAATCATATTTTACAGAAGAGGCATTCAAACATATATATTCTATACTTTTGAATAAAATACATAGTGAATGAGTTATGAAAATAATGTCAAAATCTTAGAAGCTATACTACAAGAAATCGAAATATCAAATATTAAAAGTGAAATGGATATACTTTTACATACAAAAGAAAAAAAAATTACTGTTTAATTTGAGAACCCAATTTTTATTGAAAATGGAGCTTTAATTGCCTTAAAAAGATATCTTCATACTACACAATACTTAATATAGATTGAAAAAAAAACTTTAGACAAAAAAGATAGTGATGATTTTATTGATATTACTTTAGAAACAGAAAGTTATGAAATTAAACGTATCGCTTATGAAATCTAAGATAAAATGCGTTTAGATGTTTATAATCATGTCATAACAAACGAAGATAAAGACAACTTATTAAGTAATGTTATACAAATCAAGCCAAATACTTCTATTGCCAAATGTAATTAAATAAAAGCTAGTTTTGTTGTAGATTTTACTCCAAGTAATTTAATTAGTAAAACGTTAGGATTTACGCTCTAGGAACTAACACTCAGTAAATATTTTTCAGATACAACTCTTGATATTAATCCTGTTAACTTAATATTAGAACATTGTGATTTAGTTTTAGGATGTGCTAATTATGTTTAATCATTTATTTGTATTTACTTATTTACACTAAAAGTACCACCTAGTTATAAAATTATAGAAAAAGCCAGACAATAAGTTTATCATTCTGTAGATCAAGAATATATTAGAAAAATAGAGGTATGGTTGACTAATGAAGAACTAGATCCTATTAATTTAGAGGTGAAGAATAACAATTACTCTATCTTTTAGGTATTAATAAATGAATTCAAATATTGAATATTTAAAATATGATAAGAATAAAAACGTATGTGTAGAGAGTAAAAATAAACGACAGCATAGTCCTTTAGACTCTAATTAAAAACAGACATTGTCTAGAGGAGTTTTGCTTTGACTAGAGCAATTAAATGAATATTACAAAAATAAAAAGTAAACGCATTTTTTTCTTTTATAAATAACTAAATACTATAGTAGTTGAAAAATATTTAGTTCTTTAGACACCAATTTCAAGCAATAATGCAATACAATTTAATTAACTTGAGGATTATTTTCTACAGGAAATTTCTCATTTAAACAAAGCTACTTAAATAACAATAAGGAGTATTAATGTTGATAATTATGTGTTATTAGAAAAAAGCGAATGTATTATTAAGGTTGATCTAGTAAAACTAGAACAAGATTTAGTGGATCTGAGCAATTACATTAGCTAATAATTCTCTTATGTTTTTATTTGATAAGGTTCGATTGGGATTTAATGACGTCGTTGCGGAAGAATACGCCAGTGTAGGACACACTAGTTAAATTTAAGGATTATTAAAACATCAGGAGGGATTTAGTTCAAATTATGGTCATTCTTAATGCTGGTTCCTAGATGACGACAAATATTCTGCAGTAATAGAGGGAAATCCAGGATTTGCTGAAAGGCATGAGTTATTATTTAAAAATAACTCAACAGAAAACAGAAGAAAAGCAAGATTTTCAATTCGGTTTTCACACATCTTTAGATTACATAGTAAAATCGTATTTGGATTGAGAATGTCAGTCCATATGGATTGCAAAATTAATAGTAATGCTATATTTGAATCAAGTACACAAGCTAGTAGTCTAGGTGTTTTTGCTGATGGTAATATAATTTAACTATATTAAAATAGGAAATACCTTATATTGATTTAAATACAGAAATGGCTTCTCTTATGACAAGTTATGTAGCAAGTTAACCTAAAATATATTTTAAATTTATGATTAAACAAGTAAAAAATGTCCAGTTTTTCCAGCAATGAGTTTAGATCGTAATTTAACTAACATCTCAGGACCTGAAAAGATTCTAGGTTTTGTTGTTGGATTTCAAACTAATCGCTTAGATGTTTAAAAATTTATTATTTCTGTGTTTAATCATTGTTATGTTTCAGATAGATGTATATCTTCAAATAATGTTAGGTATCCTGGAATTAATTTGAAAAGTGGTACTCAAGGTTTAAGTTATATAGAAAATTATGGTAACTATGCAAAGTTTTGTGGGTTACCTACTAATTCCTAACCTTAAGAGTTTCAGTTTGAGTGAACTTTATTACAGTGTCAGGTTCATTTGATGCAATTGTACTGCTTTTCAATGAAGGACACTATTATAATTATACATACTTAAATTAAACTAATACAATTATACTATAAATTACAAGCACTTATTATCAAATTAAATTAATGACTTAATAAAAATTAATCGTAATTCCACATAATTTAATTAATACCAATGAGGCAATATTATACTACACCACCCATTACGGTAGTTGATACACAGAATAATCAACAAGTGTTCCCACACTAATTAGGTGTTGAGTAAGAACGGACCTGAAATTACAATCTTAAAAACACTTTAAACTATCGGGCAAAGCATTCTATTCAGTAATAGTTCTGTACAGAAACGAGTGCCTATACACTTCTGTATTACAATTAGTAGGATACTTTAGTAGACATGAATGACTAGACCTAGTTACACGCTCTGGCTGCTTCAATACATACTATGAGCCAAAATTAGCAATATCCGAACCATATTTTATCGTTCTATACACAAATGACATTGAATACAAGCTTATTTGTTTCATAACTGACAACGTATTTGTCCGCTCTATACATTTTGCATAAGTAATAAGCGATCAGATTTGTTCTTCCGCTTTTTAAACACATTGTTGTCAGTAAATTGAATAACTAAACTATTAATTTTACTCTGCAATGCCTGCAGCTTACCTTTATTTCAGACTGCATACACTATAGCACAGTAATTCGCTATCGTTAATACATATGCATTCAGCATAATTACAAAAACATTGAAAATCAAAAAACGTTTTAGATTGACAATCATCCTAATAGCCTAACTTACTCTATTTTTAACATAGTCGAAATGATTTTTGAAGCTTTGCTTAGCATCTACAATAATGCCTAGATATGGAAACGTCTACACACGTTCAATATTATAACCAATACAGCTTAGCTTAACAACAACAGGTGCTTTGTAGTCTCTTGCTTCATGCATAACCATGAACTTAGTCTTCTCTTAAACATTCTCAGAAAGTCCGTGTGACATCAACTAATTATTTACATCATTAGGCTATGCCTGCATATGCGCAATAGTCTCTGCAAACACAAGAGCATATTAATATAAAACCAGGTCATCAGCATATAGCACAAAAGATACACTACTCAAAATCACCTCCAAATTTTTATCCATGTAAAAAATAAAAAGCAGTGGTCCTAAAACAGACCCTTGCGGAAACCCAACACACAAGTCAAACGACTCAGATACTTCAGAACCAATTTTTATTCTAAACTTTCTATCCCGCAAGTAGTCTACCAGAAGTTTTAATAGATTGCCGTCAATTTTGTAAACATCCTGGAGTTTGACTAGCAATTGATAGTGTTGGACTGAATCAAAGGCCTTCTGTAAATCTATAAAGACAGCTATGACTCTTCCACATTTTATATCTATACAGTTAATCACATCCTGTATAAACTTCAGTGTTCCACTTTGGCATGATCGGCCACTTCTAAAACCATGTTGCTGGTCACTTAATTTCATTTTAATTAAAAGTCTAAAATAAAGCATTTAATTAGAAATTTTATTCAAAACTAGCAAAGTAAAAATAGGACAAAAAGATAGCGCATCAACCCTAGAGCCCTTTTCTTTATACAATGGAGTCACAACTGCACTCTTTAGATTTGTTGAATACGATGTTAAACAACGAAACTGCGTAAATAAAAGAGATAGTGGCAAAGCCAAAGACATCTTACAATTAGGAGGCACAAAATACGATTACTCATTTGAGTTACATTCAGATTTGGATTTTAAACAAGATATACTCATCATCATTTCATCAGGGGTAAACAGCTCAAAATCATCACTCGTAAGATTGCTATCATACAATGTATCTAAATCAGTTACCTCTACTGTAGACGACTGAACAACAAAAGCAGACGCAAATGCTTTCGATAATTTACCTACGTCAGTAACTATTTCAGACTCAAAATTTAACTGTGCAACAACACACCCACTATTACTCTTGTTTATAAACCTTTTATGTACCGCTCATACATTTGACGGCGATGATACTTCTTCATACTTCTTACGGTAATATACATACTTTGCTTTAGAAATGTGTCTATTAATACTATTTCTTTTCTCTCTACACTGCCTAAAAAGTTCATAATCCTTTGTTTGCATGCTTTTTAATTTCAAGCTATCGCGGTGGTGCATTCTTTGTTTCAGTGCAACGGTAAGACAAAGAGATATTTTATCTTTAACTCGCCTAGATATCACAAGAGCATGCCCACACAAAACTTCAAAAAGTGACAGTTCAAGAAAATTAGGTAAATCATTAACGTCATTAAAAATCTCTAGAGTTGACCACGAAATACAACTCATTTCTTTATTTACATTCTCCTTATTAAAATTTAGGTGGTTTCTAGTATAATCGTGCTTAACAAGATAATGCATTTTGACAACCTTCCTTACAGTTTAGACTGCACAATGGTCAGAAATGCCCACACTTAAAACTCCATTATAAGTATGCCAGAAAACATTGCTTACATATATATGATCAATTATGCTACTAGTAGCTATTGTCCTACGAGTCTGTTGATTTACTTGCTGTTTTAAACTACTATGTTTAGCAATACTGCCCAAAAGTTTTGAATACTTATGTTTAACAGATATATCAATATTAAAATCCCCCATAATTACTGAATCCATGTTTAATAACTTGAGGTCTGCAACATACAGGGAAAAGTAATCTAAAAATTAAGTGTTACAAACATCAGGCGACTTTTACACTACCGTCAGTAACCGTGGCTTACAGAAAGAACCAAGCAATTTAACATTTGTTATCTCTAGCTTCTTAGGCACTAGCACTGTTTCTGAAATGTTTATATTAACAAATTCAATTCCGTTTTGTATGTAAATAACTATACCACCACTACGGCCAGCACTGCCGACTCTGTCAAATCTATGCATACTAAAGCCTTCAATAGCGACTACGCCAGAAAAAACAACATTAATTAGTTTTGACTCAGACACACG
This sequence comes from Dicyrtomina minuta, assembly GCA_949802685.1. Lineage (NCBI taxonomy): Eukaryota > Metazoa > Arthropoda > Collembola > Symphypleona > Dicyrtomidae > Dicyrtomina > Dicyrtomina minuta. The sequence continues at coordinate 39,645,572 of OX461809.1, read as the reverse complement.
TACTGCATCAAGGTAATAAGTAATAACTAGCAACTTAAGGCTTTCAATTTTTGCTACATTTAGACTATTCACATTAAAATATAAATATTTAAAGCCTTCAGACTCAAGTTAAGAACTACTTGAAGCACTAGTACAATCAGTATTATTTAAATAATTACTTTCAGGCTCCACAGTACATTCACTAAGAGGTAACAGACATTGCAGGCAGTAATTGCTACTACTATCAGTACTGCCATCAATTCTAGCTATACAATTTACACACGTACATACATTCTCTGTACCTTGCCTACAACTCATGCACTTCCAGAAATAATAAAATAGCCCAATTAGGATTTTGACCAGCTTACCACTTGTATTGTTTTGATACATCGTTTCAAGAAGATCGTACTAAAGAAAATAGAATTAGTATTAAAATAAATTTTAAGTTTAGTACAAATGTACCAGCAGGTGCAACGGCCTTTGTTTATATATTTAGTTAAACAGCAATGTCTATGACTACAACTGGTGATACAAAAATAAAGGTTTGATACATAAATTCTTATTAGGCACCCTGAAGGGCTTTATCGTTTCTTTTATATAAATGATAAATAATATTTTTTTTCTAACTGAAAGCCAATATACAGCTATTGGCAATGCCTATACAAATAAGAAAGGTGTTACATTACATCTAAATAAAGAACAATTTAATGCAGAAGAAGGCATTTCTATTAGGCCTACTTTACCACAAGTAAAACAAATTATGGTAATTATTTTAATTTGAAACTATCAGCTAATCAATGTACCTAATTTATTAAAGATTCATCAAAACATATTAAATCAGGAGGTGTTTTTCCTCTTTCAGCTATAATCCCATTGATAACTAAAGCAGCTGCTATTATTGGTAGGGTAGGGGCTGCTGCAGCATGTGCAAGCCATGTATTTCATGCAGTTAATAATAAAATAACACAAGATAAATATTTAGCTGGAACAAAGAGACATAATGTTGAAATGGAAAAGAAAACAGAAGCTGGTTTTTTTAAACTTTATCCTTAAAAGCAGTAACAAATATAGAAACAAAATAAATATGCGAGACAAATATGTAATAGAATCTATAATTATAGAGGTGTATTTATAAGAGATAATTGATCAATAAAACCAATAAATATAAAAATTGTAACAATAAATTTTGACAGTATTATTAACCCAGGAACTCATTGTACTTTATAATATAAGAACAATAACAAACACTAATATTTTGATTCTTTTGGTCCTGGACGACCTATAGAATTATGTTATTATTGAAAATCAGGTAGTTTATATTCAGTTTATGAATTGCAAAGAATTGGAACAAATGGATGTGGTTCCTAATGTTTACAGTTAATAAATAATATTGTTAATAATGATAATTTAATAGATGTGTGCGTAACACTTTATCATGAAATGAAATAAAATTTTTAAAACAAACGATTTCAAAATTCAAATAAATAAGAAAAACGACGAACAAATTAACTTCAAATACTTTAAATATATTAAACACAATACAAAGTAATAATAATAAAATTCAAAAATTAAATTATGCGACAGATAAATTAAAAGATAATAACTGAAAGTGAAAAAAACTAAAAGGATAAAATAATAGAATTATTGATTTATTTAAACGTAATAAACAGGCTGAAATTACTTTAAAAGATTCAATATTTGCAGATTTAGACATTTAAAATTCAGAAGTAATAAATATAAACAAGGCAGTTGCGGCTCTAGAAGCAAGATTATTAACAAATACATACAAAGGCAAATAATTTTTCGGAAACGTTAAATTTATTTGCTAAGCCAAATGTTACATGTCAGCTTAAAATAAGGAAATTAATGATGGGTGTGGATTACTAACTCGTTTTTGTAGTATGAATGAAAAAAAGCATTTAAAAGAGCAGAGTTTTGTATAGATGTTTGTGATATTTCTATAGATGGTCGGTATATTGCTAGTTGTACTAATAATAATGCTAAAAAATCTGGAGTATTTTAAATTATAAGAAAATTTGTATCAATAGAAATGACTGAATATTCACCAGGAGTTATATATCACTTCAATTTAATTCTTCAATAAAGTTAAATTTAATACAATTCCTGTAATTATTTATTCTTATAATTAGTGATGTGAATTTAGATGAAATATAAGTAGCTTTTCCAAAGAAATAGTGCTTTTTAGATGCTGAGCTTAAGCATCTATTTTAATGTTCATGTCTGTCCGTCTATCTGTCTGTCTGTCTGTCTGTTGGTCTGTCGCTACAGGTCAAACCGTCTACTCGATTGTCATGAAACCTTTCTTAAACAACTACAAAAGCGAGCAGGTAGGTCTGTATTGTTTTTTTACTTTAATCGGACTGACTATTGCTCAACAATTAAATGTTGAATGGATCCATGTCAAAAAGCAATTTGTTGAATGGAAAGCATGGGCATCTAAAAACCAGTAAAGAGGCCGTTCACAAATAGCGCCAGCAAAATTTACCAAATTTTTGGACCCCCCTACCCAATTTGCTAACCTTTTTAGACTTGCGTACATGGCTATATCTTTTATATGGCCTATTACCTTTTTTAAAGTCACCCACTGTAAAGGTTGGTGGCCATATTGGCGAACGACCCTTAATACGTGCCTTAAATAGGTTTAGACGTTTTAATGCACTTCTAACGAAACCTTACATTATGTTAGGGGTTACGCGCAATTGATGTCAGGCTTATATTCCTTTTTGACACCCCCACCCAGCTTTTATCGCATTAAAATTAGGTAAGCAGGCTAGGGGTGACGCGCAAATGACGTCACGTGAAAATTTCTGTTACACACCTCTATCCAGATGTAATCGCATTCACATTAGGTAAGCAGGTTATGGGTGACGCGCAAATGATGTCAGCCGAAAATTTCTTCTAAACATCCTCACCCAGCTGCTATCGCATGCAAATTAGGTAAGCAGGTTAGTGGTGACGTGCAAATGACGTCACGTGAAAATTTCTGTTCGACAGCCCTATTTAGATGCTATAAGATACACATTAGGTAGGCAGGCTAGGGGTGACGCGCAATTGACGTCACGTGAAAGTTTCGTTCAGACAGCCCTACTTAGCTGCTATTGCATTCACATTAGGTAAGCAGGTTAAGGGTAACGTGCAAATGATGTCACGTAAAAATTTATTCTACATGTCACGGACTGACCTATGTGCGCATCATCAAGTGCGCATTTATAACACGAGTATACAAGAAGGTTGGTAAACATAGCAATGCGGCAAGCTACCGTCCTATATCAACTCTGCCATCATTATGCAAATTATTTGAAAACGTCTCATCTAGACATATACTTGAATCTAGTGAGTCTCTAATTTGTGGCAACCAGTTTGGATTTAGACAAAAGCGTTCATGTGAATCAGCAGTTAAAGTTGTCACTCAAGACATTTTTAATAAAATAGACAAGCGCAACGGCAGAGTTGTTGCCGTATTTACAGATCTTCGCAAAGCTTTTAATTTAATTTCCTAAATATCTCTAGTTTAGAAACTACAACTGGAGTACAAGCTACATGGTAGTATAGTCAAGTTATTGACACATTATTTTATTAATAGAAAATTTAAAATTAAATTAAATTCATTAACGTCGAGCAGTTATCCACTGGAATAGGGGATTGCCCAAGGGTCTATATTAGGTTCACTTAAGTTTATTATGTATGTTTAGTCTTAACGGAATTTATTTAAATACATTAAAAACTTTACAACGCAACTCAAAAATACTATGTAAAAGCGCTAAGTACTGATTCATCGAAAAATAGAATGGTCTGCCTAACTCCCTTTAAAGTCTAACTATAGAACCGCATTTTCTCCAAGACCTTACTGCTTTTATAATTGAAACTCGCCTTCAAAGTATTAATGTATGAATGTACAGCCCTTAATACCTTATTATGTTACGATGTTACTCAATTATGATATTGTAGAATATGGCGCAAATTTACTCGTATGTTACTTATATTATTTAAATTCAAAAACTTTTTTTATTGTACTCTATTTCTGTCTTTAACTGTAGCTGATGTTGTCCGGTTTGGAAAACCAATGATTTAATTTGTTGAAAACTTTGACAACTGAATAAAATGAATACAATACAATACAATACAATAGATGTTTTGAGATCGTCTATAACAACGTCCTTCAAAAACCATAGTTTCTAGTATCCCAAGTCCCAACTTTAAATTTGTTTCCATCCTATTTAAACTACATGTCACGTACTTACCTATATGCGTAACAGATATTCAGGGATTGTCCATAATGACGTTATTTGTGAATGGTGCAATTTATAACAAAATTTCAGCTATATTAAACTACAAGCTACGAACATTGGTATATGTTTCATTGATAGTAGGGGAGCTTCTATAAATCTCATATCATCTTTTAGCGTAACATAAATTGTCTTGTGCCTTTGTTAAAGCTCAGCATCTACTTCGGGCCAGCCCACGGCCGACAAATCCGGCGCGAAGCGCCGTATTTTTAAATGTTAGGGTTGACAAGTTACGTCGGTGTCCCAGAACGCACACTTTAATACTACTATGTTAGTAGTATCGTACTTGCAGGCAATAGCATATTGCACACTACAAACAATTTACTTTACCGCTTACGCTTCAGAGATGCACTATACGGTCTAGTCCGAGTATACTGAGTTTGCAGACTTGTAATTTATACTTAAACCTACTTGGGAAGTTATACCTATTGCTTTCCGGCTAACTTAAAGCCGCGCGGTTAGAGACACGATATTTGAGCTTGTAGTTTAGGGGACATGAGTTACTGTTTATTTTACGAAGCCTACAGAGGCCAGAGGCATAATCAGTTACCGTGCAGTGTGAGGCTGTTTTCTATGAGACGACCTCCGACAGTGCTGTATCGAACTGAGGAAGACAAAACATCTAGTGATCGGACAGATTTTAGTGACGCACCACAAATTAAGCACAGAGGACTTTATTACTGCCCCATTAAGACTTGGCTCTGTCGGCCAGAGTGCTCACGTGCTCCAAGGAGCTCGTTCCTTTGTTTACAGATGTTAGTAGTCGCTTATCATGTAGCCACTTTTTACTCCCCCGTCCATCCCACACTATGCCTCTATTTCCTCGCTTCTTAGCAAATTAGAGAGCCAGCAGAAAACAGCCACGTGAAGGCTAGTGGATTAGAGTATCTCACATGCAGTGTGGCTACATATGCTTTTCGCTCATCGAAAACTCGTATCTCGACGTGCACCGTGCACCACTGAGCCCACTAGCCCTCCTGAGAAAAACCATTGCAATTTATAACCACGAAATGCTGTCGTTCGCAAAATACATACAAACACCATGCTACAATTATTCAACACATATTGTTACAAGCGCTGTCCAACGTATAATAAAAACGAACTAAATTAAATTAAATACACCAATTTAACATGACATGACTTAATTTATCATTTACTATAAACGAAACTTGATTAGGAATCTGGTCTGGTGAACCTTTGCCTATTTTAACAGCTGCAATTCAACAATTCAAGGGTTCGATAGCAAACAGCTTAAAGTCCAGTGGATTAACGCGTTGAATTTATGTAAGAAATGTAACAATGTATAGAGTATATTCGACTGTTGTTTGAACAGGAAGAATGAGTTAGTACTGTTTCATTTGGAATGCTTTAATGTTTCCAAATTTCATTTAACAGAATCACACATGACGGACAATGAAATTCAAAAGTGCAGGATAATCCAATTTGAAACTAGATGATCTATTGTGACCACATCCACGTCTAATATTTAATTTTTAGTTATTTAAACAGCTATTATTACCGACAGAGTGTTTAATTCGTCAAATCCCGTGTTTGATAATTTCTATTTGTATTTCTTAAGCAATGCTACCAAGTGATTTTTGAAGTTTCAAATTCAACTACTGGTTCCAAAAAATTTATTTTAAGCGGTGTAATTAAAAATTCAACCCTTGCCAAAATTAGGGACTCACACCAGATGACTATAAATTATGATTTAGTACCTATCTAAGTTTCAACTATCCATCATTATTTAAATTGACAGTTCTTTTCGCGAGTAAATCTTACTTTGAAGTTATTACAAAGAATTGAGTTTAAAAAAAAGTTCGATATAGTATATTTAAATACCAATGTTTAAAGCTTTTCCTAAAACAATAGCAATTTTTTCTAATCTAATCATAATTATACATACTAGGCAACACTTACTAGCCTAGTGTAAAGTGTAAACTACAGTAATATCATAAGTACTGGAGGAGGCTCCGATACAGACCAACTCGGGTTTGCAAGTCAGCATAGAGGTCATCATAGTCTTCAGATCTACTTCTTTATTGTTTGAAATAGTAAATATTTAGTAGCTTTTATCAATTTAAAATGGATATTGATTATTGAATTAGTAGGTTTTTTCAAGGTGTCAAGAAACAGACTTCCAATGTAGAGGTGTACGTTTTTTAAAAGTTAGAAAGCCAGCGATTGCTTAAAAAGTGGAAATGTAAAATGTTTCTTGAGGTATCAGAAACGTAGTATTTAAAGCTGTTATTGTTTTTCACAATTAAATATCTGAGTGTCCAAAGTCTTACCTTTACAGTCTAGTTCTTGTTTAGTTTTGTAGTTTACGTGGGAGGATATGCCTTAATTTTTAGTTGTTCAAAGGAGAGGTCTTTAACAATGTGGTGATACGCATAGCTCGAATTACCGTAACATGCTCGTGGCCTTGTACATGGAGCTTTTTCGTCCCTATTTCACAGCATGTATGGTGTGACGTAGTAACCCTGAGACTTACTCGGTATGCACGCTCAACGTAGATAGATGCTACCGCATCTATATACAAGCGGCACTCACTATTACTTCCGCACTCTCCGTCTCCGCATCCTACTCGTTTCACTGTCTTTAAGAGGGCATGTTCATGCTAAGCTTGTCGACAGTCCGTTAAAGAGCAGCTTGAGCAACACACCAGCACTTCTGCTTCCAGCCTTGATTTCACTAGTAGTATATTCTTTTGTTAGATATCCTTATAGCAATTAATACTTCTCTAGTACCACCTTGTGTACTCGGCATTTATTACATTAATCATAAGTAGTAGTTGATATAGCTATACCCACGCATACCGTCCAGGTATATCAATACATGGTGGCAGCGAAGGAATACGGATCTGAAATTATTATTGAAATTTCGAGAACTTGTGTGCTGTGTTTGTTTCAAATTTCGACTTTGCATTTTTGAAAATTCGTATTGTGTATCTGACTTTAATTTCTAATATACTGTGTGTATATTTAACTGTGCTGTTGTGGACTCGTCCTGTCTTTTGAAATACGTTTGTATTATTTCGTCATTCATTGACACTCGTGTATTAGCATTGTCTCTATTCAAGATGCCAGTCTCTCTTCTAGCTCTATCATTATTCTCCTACCGCGCGTGTGGCCAGCCGTTATGGAAGAAATCTGTGAAATTGTACTTTACCGTGACCGGCCTTGCCAAGAAGGATAAAGAAATGCAGATCAGTACTTCTCAGTATTTAATAGTGTCTCGTTTACCGGAACTACTGACGACTATCACGCCCAGCAATAAATACAAGAAAAAGTTTTTCCTTTACTTCGCCTTGTTTGACATTCACTTTTTCGGCCAGAAAAACATAATCCACGAACGCGTTCTTCCTAATCGACGATACCAAAAGGATGGGAAAAGTGTCAGTGACTTTATAGTGGCAGTTCATGCGCTAGCCGATAAGTATGAGTACCGTACTCTGAAAGACGACCTAATCCGTGATCGTCTTATTGTGGGCATCCGTGACCAAAAACGTAGTGAAACACTAATGATTGATCCAGCCATGACACTCGCCTGTGCTACTACGCTCATCCGGCAGCATTACTAAATTCGTCGTCGGCAGCCACTCATCCATCTTACGACTGGAAAAGCACACGTGGATTCTGTACAACAGCGTGATGGCGGCTACAGGTTGATACCGGAGCGTCATGGAGGAAAAAAAAGGGGGGGAACCAGCACCAGTAATGCCAAATGTCAGCATCAATAGAGAGACAGCGATAATTCGTCCTCATGCTCTAACTGTGGAAGGAGACCTTATTCTAAAGACCAGTTCCCAGCAAAGGAAAGGAACTGTAACAAGTGCGGCAAGAAAGGGCACTTTGCAAACATGTGCAACACTTCCAGTGCAGGCGTACAAACAGTACAGGAGGTGGATGGAGGTTACTAGGTGGCGGATGCGTTTTTTCTCAATGCTATACGTGATACGGATCAACCAAAAACCGCTAGAAGAACAGCTCACATCAAAGTAGAGGGCGTCAACATCAAATTCAGATTTGATGCAGGGGGCGATGTCACTGCCATGCCCGAAAGCGTCTACATTGCTAAGATGCCTCGTGTTAATCCACAGCAACTAAGCCGAGTTTTAAAAGGGGTGGGCCGCACAAGGCTACATACAGTGGGCCTATTCTTCTTTTTCAATTTGTGCCAGGATCACACTACACTAAAAGACGTCTATGTGGTGAGGGGGCCTCACACTGCAATTCTTGGATGTATCGGATGTGAGGGCTTGGGCTTGGTGGAACTGCTGTGTACCGTAGATGACGACGACCTCGCTACTCCACCACGTGATGTGTCTGCACCTGCCAGTGGGGCAAAGACATCCAGTGTTCCTGATAAAGCAGCTGACATTCTCGCAAATGTGTCTAGTTCTGTGCAACGCCCTACTACATTAGACAGCAGCAACATACCCGGAGATCAGAAGGAGTGTTCTGGATCGAGTCTGGTGGCGAAGGCGAACAGAAACTGCTCCGGCTCTTTGAGCAAAGCAGCTACAACGTGCGTGGGTTCTGGAAATGGAGTTTTTTATGGCAATCCTGGTGAAGTTACAAAAGGCCATTCCAGCAACAACGTAACATCGGTTCTTGGAGAAGGAGATTCTGTTAGCGGTCAGTATAGTGTCAACGCCACATCGGAAATTCTTTAAACTAACGACGTTGTTTCTGGGAATAGTGTTGCTCGAAGTTATTACTTTGGAGCTGCCGGTGTTACTGACGTGAGATCCATTCTAGCAACTTTAACTCTGCTGATTTACAAAAGACTTTTGACGATGATTCCTAACAGAGGGGCTGGAACATCAGCCAGAAGGTACCAGCAACAGAGGTCAACAGCGGAAAAGCCTTAAAGAAGCTGCAACCTTGAGTGCGTCTGGGGAAACGAGCGGTTCAAGCAATGTCATTGGTTACTTTTAACACATGTGACTGGAAAGCATTTTCTTATCGCCTACAGTTTGACCGGCTGCGGGAACTTACTAAAGCTCAGAGGTTGAAGAAGTTGTCCAAAAAAGCTCGTTCTAACCGTCTTCATCAGCAGGCAATAGCGATTGCATAGTACGTGTGTACTGAAGCGGGGGACTTTTTGGACTTTAAATGGGTTGTACGTAAAGCCAAGAAGATTTCTATACACGAGCGTATATATCCGGAAAAGAACAGCGGAGGAGCCGAACGAAAGGCAACTATCCGCTCATCTGCAGTTCCTCGAGTCCTTATTTCCACACAAATACCCACAGCAGCTTAGTCCATAGAAGATTAAACTGCAGACATCAAAGTTTAGAGAACATCGTGTCATCGTCAAGCCGAAGTTTATTTTGGTCATGCTATGTTGTCAATATTCATTTTTTTGTTTTTGTTCATTAAGTTTTTTGTTATTCCATGATGTGTGTGAATTTTGTTTTGATTGCGTACTAAAACTAGGGTATGTATCTTAGGTGTTTACAACAGGTTAAATTATTGTTTTCTTAGGTATTTCTAATGTGTGTTTATTTTGCGTTCATTTATTGTGTTTAAGATCATTCACGTCAAAAAGTAGTTCGATATGTTACTGTATGTTGTTTGTTTTACGGTAAATCCAAATTGAGTTTTTCTACATGATCTTATGTGTTGTCTGTAGTATTTTCTTAAATTGTCGTAGTTTAGGCTTAAAAATTGTGTACCTATATGTCAACGCTAAAGAGTATCTTGCGTAATCTTTTTTTACATGTAAAAAATTCAAATAAAAGGTTGTTTTATGTTGTTTGTAATGTAAAAATCAGTTACAAATATGTTAACGCTTAACTGTATCTTGTGTAACATAAACATGTGTAATACGAAATAGCTCGTATTACCGTAACATGCTTGTGACCTTGTACATGGAGCTCCTGCATCCATATTCCACAGCATGTAATGTGTGACGTTGTAACCCCGAGACTCACTCGGTATGCACGTTCCACGTAGATAAATGCTACCGCATCTATATACAAGCGGCACTCACTATTACTTCCGCACTCTTTGTCTCCGCATCCTACTCGTTTCACTGCCTTTAGGAAGGCATGTTCATGCTAAGCTCGTGGACAGTTCGTAAAAGAGCAGCTTGAGCAACACACCAGCACTTCCGCTTTCAGCCTTGGTTTCACTAGTAGTATATTCTTTTTTGTGATATCCTTATAGCAATAAATACTTCTCTAGTACCACCTTGTGTACTCGGCATTTATTACATTAGACATAAGTAGTAGTTAATATAGCTATACCCACGCATACCAATCAGGCATATTTATACAAACAATATACACGCCAGACTTTTTTAAGTCAGATGACTTCAATAAAATAGTATGAAAATCCTTGGGTTCGTAAAACCACTTTTCATTATAATAAATGTTTAGTCCACAGAATAACATTGTAAGTCGGGGGTTTGATAGCTGAGTTAAGTTTGTCTAGGATTCTTGCATTTTTGGATTTTTAAATTTTGTAAGAGGAATTAATTTTAATAGTGAGACTAACAAAAATGAAGTTTAGTTTTCTGCAAGCACTAGTTTTAGCAAGTATTTTTTTTTGACTTAAATGACTTCAGGGTTTAGTGCTTTAGTGTGAAGGGTTACAGTTTTTACATGAGTTTTAAGTTAAGAAGTTTGTAAGTTGTAATTTTCCGCCGCTACTGCAATTTGTTCTTTCTAAATTGACCATTAATCTGCCGTAATAGTTTTAACTACCTCATTAGCTGTTTTTTAAATATAATTGTTGATTGTGAACATAACAGAAGTATTTTAATTAAACTTAAGGTTGTTTCACTGTCAGATATTGTTTTTCTAGCCATGATTGTTGTTGTGTGTGGGGAAGTTCTGGGTGGAGCAGATCACAAGTTTGTATGTTTAGTATATTAAGAAAAATAATGTCTTGTAAATTTTTTTTTAGAATAAATAAAATGCCCTAATTTACTTGAAATACACATAAAGCATAATATTATGACAAATATAATTTAAAAGCCAACACGCGTCGGCTACAAGTTTGCCTGCGTCACAATCTTCTGCGTTACCACTGTTATGATCTTCAGGATCATGCGCTGATCTAATTGTTCTTGATAAGGCTCATAGCCTAATTCTACTGCTTTTTTAGTTTCTTGTTAACATTCCACCTCTCCTATCTAAAAGGCCAGTGTGGTTGCTTAGTTAAGTGACTGTCAGTATTATGTGTCTTGGCGTAATGGGTCTACCGGATACTTGGGTAATATCATTCACCAGCCCACAATATAGTGCACTAAAGTAATAGGCACTATTGTTCGCGTTTAGGAGGACCAATTCCACAAAAGAATAGTATACTATCACACTATATTTTTTCCTACCCTCTTGCAGTACCCTCCCTAATCTTTTAGTATACCAATACATACTTTTTATATCATTGTAAAATCAACAATGAAATTTGTGTCTTGCTTACGTTGGTAAGGATGACATCTAAACTGTGTACGCTTCAATCAATCTAAACTGCAAGAATTGTTTTAACTAACTGGTTACGTTTATTGAGGGAGAAAACTAAACATGTATGTATTACTAAAATTTAAATTTTATTTATCGTTATCAAGCTTACTACTTACTTAAAAATTAAATAACTTAACAAAGTATTTCTTTGTAAAAATAAAGCATTCGTTATCAGAAAAGATGTATTTTCTCAAACGATAATTCCTATTTTGTGGTTGACTACAATTAATAACTAAATATCCATACTGTACACTTATACACTGTTTACACGCATCTGCAATTAGTTTATATTTAAAAACAATTTTTTTTACATACAATTCATAACTTGAATTTCTCTTGTATTTTTAAACAATAAAATATATCTAGCATTTATAGTTAACGGTCAGACACCTCTATGAAAAAAATTTCGTTTGATAAAAACATTTGAACAATTTATATAATGTAAATCACAAACAAAAGCCTGTAAGATTTTTTTATACTTACAAGCTTTTTCTATTACATTGTCCAATATGTAAAGATATGGATTTTTAGGTAGCCTTTCGTAAAAATAGATGTCAGGAATTTTAGTTTTCTTTTGCTTGAGTATGCGAGGTTATTAAATACTATAGCAGTATACGACATATATAACATTAAAAAATTATTTCATTTTTTCGTGGTAAACTTTGCTTTCTAAGTACACTTTTACCTGACTAAGTACGACCACTAACTATTATTATAAATGAATAAACGAGAGAGCATCATGGTAGTGGTATCTATGATGACAATTTGTAAAGTTGTAAATGTTTTATAATATTCTAAAATGTATTTGTATGTACAATGCGCATATTTACATAATGTGGGTTTTATAAGCTAAGTTAAATTTTTTCACAATCAATTTTTTTTACAAACGCTATAGATTGTAAAACAAGTATTATATAATTGCAAAGAATTATAAAGTATTGCTCGTATGACACTCGCCCTACCATTTTTAAAAGAAATATTTGTTGTCTGTTATATCTAAAAACTAATAAAAAAATTTTTATTGGACAAACAATTTTGTTTTATTGTTTTGTTTTTAAAAAATTAATTTTTTAAAACTAGTTTTATTACATTTTTAAATGTCGTTGGATGTTATAATTTTTAATATGCAAGTGGTTTTGCTCCTAATGGTTTAGTTAAGGAGTTCAAGCCATTTATATATTTAAAATATTTCAAAAAATAGAAAATAAAAGAAAAACATATCCAACAACATGATGTAGTATTTAAAGTATTTTAATATACACAAAAATACAACTATTGTCGTAATACACATATTTGTTCGTTGTTATTTTATTTGATGATGTTTAAAGGCTAATGATGTATTTTTATCTACATTATACAATTTGGTACACGATTCATTTTAACTTTGTTTAATTATTTTTTTTGTAATATTTTAATGATGTTTTGATCTTTAGTTGACGATGATATGGTCAATGGCATTATTGGTCGTCCAGTCAATTTTTATAATTATTTTTGTAGTTGTAGGACACTTGCTTGCTGCAGCTGTAGTTGTAGGCGACCTCACCACCTGAAACTCAATACTCTTATGCATAACTCGTAAATAATATAGGGCAAACTCCTGATAAACTATACCAACTGATCAACAATCAACACAGTTCAGTTCAGATCCAGTCTGGCCTTTCAGTTCTAGTCTGGTCTTTTGACTGTGCACTAATTCTTTCTAAGGCTAGCAAAGGCTATTAACAAACTAAAAACAAATGTCTGGAGCAAAAAATAAAATATCTATTCCTTTATGCACTGTTTGCAAAAGGAAATGTAAGCATTTCCAACAAGCAATAACTTGCACTGTTTGTAAAACTAAATATCATCGTGTGTGTTTACTTCCAGTAATAAAGGCGGATGATTTTAACAAATTAAACAAATTAACCTGGGTTTGTGTAAAGTGTCCTATAGCTGCTGAACCCGACGGCATTATATTTAATCAGCACCTTCCTTATTATAATACAAGCTAAGAATCTAAACTATTTGTTTTAATTAATGAACAAGGGATAATTCAATCACCTTGCAGTTCCAATGTTATCAAAGATAACCTAACAAAGTGCAAAGGACTAAAACTCGGCCATGTTAATTGCAACAGCTTAAATCTAATTAAACTAAGTGAATTGAAATCGATATTGGAAGCCTACAATTTGAGTGTTTTTGCTTGCACTGAAATTAAATGGCCAAAGGAAACACAGGAAACATTTTATAATATTGACGGATACAATTTGTTTAGAAATAACCGGAAAACCCGAATAGGTGGTGGTTCTGCAGTTTACATTAAAAACTTATTTAAATATCTGCAACTTGATTACAATTTAAACCTTTCAAAAGAATGTAAAATAAATTGCTAACAGTTGTAGCCACCATACAGGAAACCGTTTATGTTTATATCAATTTATAAACCACCGCAGCTACTAACAAATAAATTTATTGAATGCTTTGATGATCTCATAAACTTAGTCCGGGGTGATAACCTAGAATTTTTTATTGCTGGTGATTTTAATATTAATTTGCTGAGTGCGTACAGTGATGTGAAATTATTTAAGAGTGTAACTAAAAACAATAATCTAGTGCAACTAATTCAGGTACCGACCCGCATTGCAAAATCTTATAATGGCCATGTATCTGAATCTCTTATTGATCATTTTTATAGTTCACACTCTTCAAAAATAGTGAAAAGCGATGTACTTAGTTTTTCTTCTGACCATGCACTAACACACATCGTGCGGAAACAACCCAAGTTAAAATTTCCACACAGATTTATTAAATTAAGTAATAATAAAGCAGTCAACTACGACTTAGTGCGTCAAGCCATCCTAAACATAGAAATAAACGATGCTATTTCTGCTGAAAAAATATGGAGCAGCTTTAAAAAACAAGTTATAACAATTATTGACAATCATGTTTCTATATGTAGGAAACGAGTCAAGGGCAAACCTTCACTAAAGATTACTAAAGAAATCCGGCAGACAATGTATCAGCGAAATCACGTACATAAACAACTTTTACAGTAAAGACGTCAATTACTCATTTAACTTAGTAATAACTAGCAGCATATAACATTAGATAGTTTGAGTTACTAGTTCAGTATCGTAACCTCAGAAACCAAGTAACCAACTCGAGTTGTGCATCTTACAATAACTTCCATAAAATTCAGTGCCCAAATGCTAATAGTTTGGCGTCATTATAGAAAATATTTTCAAAGATTGTTGGTGGAAAATCGCTCGCGCCAATCATAACCCATTTAATGACTGACTGTGGAAAAGTAGATACTGTTGAATGCATAGGAGACAATTTATATAAAAACTATGTTGTAGAGTCTGAAGATACAACTGATAGTATTCAAACTTTTAAAAACAGTATTCCATTAGACCCAAACCCTATAGTGTTTACCGGCGAAGAGATTATACAAGCAGCTTCAAGAATTAAAAGGCATACACTTAAGTTAAATACAGTTATAACTTTATATTTGTTTTTTATGTATATAACCTGCCTTGCCCCCAAGTTAGCTATTGTATTCACTAAACTACTACAGAGTGGAGAATTTTTCCCAATGAATTTCAATGTACGACAGTAACACTTCTTTATAAAAAGAGAAGAAGTAAATTAGCTGCTAAAAACTATCGCCCTATATCGTCACTGCCTTTAACGTGTAAGCTATACGAGAAACACATCCAGAATAAGTTACTACTTAACACAGCAGGACTTCTGAGGGACTGTCAACATGGATTTCGGAGGTATCGCGCATGCCAATCTGCAGTGCATATTGCTACGCCTGATTTCTGTAGTCAAATAGACAATAGTAAAGAAACAGTTGTAGCTGTCTTTATTGATTTAAAGAAAGCTTTTGATACTGTTCCTGACCTTCCACTTCTACACAAGCTTCATTTAAATTTTAATATTAATAACAACTTGCTACGATTGCTTTGTAGTTATTTAATGAGTAGGCAATTTCAGATTAAAATTCAAAGCCATGTTTTAAAGCTTATTCATATTTCTGTAGAGTGCTACAAGGAACTATACTGGGTCCATTACTATTCATATTATATATAAATGATATGTGCACTATTCCTTTAATAGCGTCTTTATGTACTGTTTCCTTATATGCAGACGATATTGTAATATATATTGACCTTAGGGATCTGCTATTAGCCGTAAGACAACTAGAAGAAGCTTTAAAAAGTATTGACAACTGGTGCTGCACAAATAGTTTAATAATAAATGATGAAAAACCAAGTTTATGATTGAACATAAAAACAAAGATAACTTAGTGCCACAGTCGCTCAGTATGACTTGCAAGGGGCATCAAATCGAACAAGGTTAATCATTGAAGTACTTAGGTGTGACTATAGACTCTAACTTGACCTTTCAGGAGCATTGTGATAATGTTCACAACAAACTGTCAAAATTAATTGTTCTTCTGCACAAGTAAATGCTATTTGTAAATCTAAACCTCTTTGAATTATGAGTTCATGCACATCTATACTCAAATATTACCTACTGCTTAACAACCTGGGCAGGTGTTAGCGACAATAATTTTAAAAAAATGCAAACAAAAATAAACATACTACTATACTCAGCGTTCTAAAAGTTAAATAAAAGAGAACGCAGAATTATGTATGAATTTAGCCACCGTGGCCGATTTAGCATAAAACCTGAAATGCAGAATGATTTACATGCAAAATTTAATGTTCTAACTATAAACGAAAAAATATTGTATTACTTTATGAAGCAACTACGGCAATATCCTAAATATAGTTCAAGTTGTACCAAATATAATGTTACTTTTACATATGAAAAAAACACGGTTAATAAGAAAAATCTAAAAACTTATAAAATACCTATTCATTGTACATTTATTTTGTTACGCATTTGTTAAATAAATTTACAATACAAACAATTAATAATAAGCTTCCACAAATCTTGTTCAGATAGTAAAGTTGCGTTCTTTCTATTCTTGGTACACCAAGGTAAATGTATGAATGACACAACAAAATAAACGTTGTCTAAAATAGTCACACGCTTCAAGTACAACTGTAATTCTTCAAAGTAAATAGCGTATTTTTTTCCTAACTGAAAGTCTGCAATAATTGTTTTGTTCTTAAACATGTACCTATTTATATATGAAGTTTCCGGTAATTCTTTTTAGTATAAGAAAAGTATATTAAATTCAACATTCTGCTAAATAATTGCGATTCGAAAATCGTTAACTTTGTTATATAGGTTATTTGGAATGTAAAAATCTACTTACAACATATATTTTGTAGTGTCTTCAACGTCCACTTCTGAACTTTTAATCGTTGCTGCTGTAAACGCTTTAGTTTATTTTTTATGAAGAATTAAAAGTCATGTTTTTGAAGATTACCAGATAACGCTGATCCATAAAGATTGTTAGCATACCAAATGTATGATTTATTATTTTAGGAATTGAATTGATCTTTGCCTAAGTATTTGTTGCTAGCTTTGAATTTTTGTAAAAAACCCCTACAAGCTAATGCACTACAAAAAAGTGACTCAATAAACATGTGCATGCCAGGATGTTTCAAATATTCAACTAAAATACTATTAAATTTGAGAGCAACGTTCTAGCTTATTATGGGAAATGTAAGGTTCTGAGCAATCTAAGCACAACTGGTTCTAAGCACAATGTTAACCATGTAGTTAACATGGCTATTCGCTCAAGAGTAAGAAAAGCACACACAGGACGGTGAAACAAAATTACTACATTTGCACAATCAAAGCGTTGGATTGACCAGCCATGGTATGGAAATCGCTCGCTTACAAGATTTTCGCGCATACAC
Source organism: Dicyrtomina minuta (assembly GCA_949802685.1). Classification (NCBI taxonomy): domain Eukaryota; kingdom Metazoa; phylum Arthropoda; class Collembola; order Symphypleona; family Dicyrtomidae; genus Dicyrtomina; species Dicyrtomina minuta. Next base: position 39,627,987 of record OX461809.1, on the reverse strand, counting down.
TTAAAATGAATAGTAGAAATACTCACTGGTCATGGAAGGTTCCAGGCACATATGCACAGAATGAGACTAGCAGATTCACCTTTATGTCCACAGTGTGGGACAGAGTCGGAAACAGCTTATCTCTTTCTGGCAGTGTGTCCTTGTTATATTATGATCAGGAATATTTACCTGGGTGCATGCATCCTGACAACTGATCTACTACTACTGGCTACACCTAAAGACTTGTTGTCCTATACAATGGCAACAGGTCGTTTTGCGTAATGCCTAAATTCAAGTTAAAGTATAAGGGTAGTCTGCAATGGGCCTATTAGTGGCCTAAGCAGCATCTCGCATAGTCAATCATACTGTGGAAGATCCCTTCAAATACAATACAATACAAATAAGGTTCTGAGCAGGGTCTGGTTTAAAGGCGAATGATTTTAAAAAATTAAACAAATTAACCTGGGTTTGTGTAAAGTGTCCTATAGCTGCTGAACCCGACGGCATTATATTTAATCAGCACCTACCTTATTATAATACAAGCTAAGAATCTGAACTATTTGTTTTAATTAATGAACAAGGGATAATTCAATCACCTTGCAGTTCCAATGTTATCAAAGATAACCTAACAAAGTGCAAAGGACTAAAACTCGGCCATGTTAATTGCAACAGCTTAAATCTAATTAAACTAAGTGAATTGAAATCGATATTGGAAGCCTACAATTTGAGTGTTTTTGCTTGCACTGAAATTAAATGGCCAAAGGAAACATTTTATAATATTGACGGATACAATTTGTTTAGAAATAACCGGAAAACCCGAATAGGTGGTGGTTCTGCAGTTTACATTAAAAACTTATTTAAATATCTGCAACTTGATTACAATTTAAACCTTTCAAAAGAATGTAAAATAAATTGCTAACAGTTGTAGCCACCATACAGGAAACCGTTTATGTTTATATCAATTTATAAACCACCGCAGCTACTAACAAATAAATTTATTGAATGCTTTGATGATCTCATAAACTTAGTCCGGGGTGATAACCTAGAATTTTTTATTGCTGGTGATTTTAATATTAATTTGCTGAGTGCGTACAGTGATGTGAAATTATTTAAGAGTGTAACTAAAAACAATAATCTAGTGCAACTAATTCAGGTACCGACCCGCATCGCAAAATCTTATAATGACCATGTATCTGAATCATTAATTGATCATTTCTATAGTTCACACTCTTGTCACTGAGATTGTTGTGAAAGTCCTTTTTGAAAGGTAGGTTGTCAAAGTTAAATCATGAGCGGCTTTAACAGAGCTATATGGGTGAAGAGGTTTCTGAAAAAGAAGGCTATAGCATTTACAACGTTTATGACCTTTTTACTTTTCAAAACAGTTTTTGCCGTAACAAATAGTTATTTTCACCTAAAAGCTGTGCTTCAAATTTTTTAAAGAGCAGTTCATCAATTTCATGCTATGAATATTTTCTTATTTAATAATTTTTTTATCAATTTTATTATTTTTTATTTTTAATTGGTTTTTATGAAAATAAATTTTTGTAGAATACAATAGTGCAATTTTAGGATATTTTGACAATTAGATAGCTATTATAACCAAAAAAGTAATTCATTAGGACTGCAAGTTTATATGAAATTTTATATTACAGATTACAATTTTTGTGTGAATAACCTATAAATTTTCCATTAAAATGTAAATAATGTCGCACAGCTTCTGCAGCACTAATTGTTTTCTCACAAAACCAACATTTTTCAATCACTTTATCCACCTCAGCACGTAGCAATATCATATTTTTATAACGTCATTATAAATTGTGTATCTATTTTTTATACGTATCTTCAGACAATCACACAACTTAAATTAAAGACCCCATTTAAGACAATGGTAATGTAGATAGAGCATTTTAGCTTGCTCTCATTATACACGGCGGATGCAGTGATGACATCGGAATGTCAACCGCTGCATTTTTCGTGTGTTTGGTGAACAACACCAACGGATGCATAACTGCTGATTTCAGCGAAGGTTGGGATCCGTGCACAAATTGTGTACTGATTTACGAGTAGCATGTTGTTAAATATAGCTAAAACATTTTTATACATTGAAATATTTTACAAATGACGTCATTTATAGAGGATGCCCTACTATCAATAAGCCATACATAGAAGTACGTGGCATGTAGTTAAAAAAATAATAAATTTAGAAATAGGGGTAATCAAAATGATATTTAAAAAACGTCAATCATGGACGATTCCTGAACATCCATCATAGGAATATTTATGTTCATGGTATGAAGGTGAAATGTTTTTAAAAAAATATAAAGTTTTTTTAGACTTTTAGTTATTTATAGACGATCCCTAAATTTCTCGCGAATGTATATTTATTTTCATGACGCGCTGTTTAAATATTTTTAAAACAGATTGAAAATTGTAGGGGAGGGGGAACTTAAAACTATGATAATAAAAGGACGTCATTAAAAACAATCCCTACATGTATATAACCGATATACTCAATTTCAAGTATAAATATTCGTGCAACGTCTTTATTATCAAACTATGGTTCCGCACGAGTCGAGTGGATTCGGGTATAATTCGAGTCGAGTCGAGTTCGAGTCGGTTCGAGTCAGTCCTAAAGTCGACTCGAATGCATTTTATCGGTTTCGAGTCGAGTCGGATTTTAGTAGCACAAGCCTCGAGTCGAGTCGGATTCTAGTAACAGAACTTTCGAGTCGAGTCGAATTTCAGTAACAAAACTTTCAAGTCGAGTCAAATTTCCTTCTACAACTTAAAAGCAACTTATGGGTTAGGTCCTTGAATATTTTGTTAGTGGGTTATTAATTGAGGAACAATATCACAAATCATAACCAGCACGCCACCTGCCAGTGATCACTCCGTTTAAAAAGTGAGCCTCAATTCGACAGATAATAATAATAATAATAATAATATTAGTTTCCGGGTAGAATCCTGGTGGATTTGAGATAAATCTCTTGATTTAGATTCATAGTGTGGCAGGAGTATTTTTTATACTGTAGTATTGAACACAACGGGCTGACGTACATTGACTATGAGAAGTACAGTACAATTCGATGCTCCTCCTACAAAGGTCAATACGTTAGCGAATCCTCTATTATTGGTCTTAACCTGCTAAATATAATTTCAAACCCCTGTGAAATGTTACTATTACATACAAAAGTTCTTGTTCTTACTTAGGGTGCAATAAATCGACATAAAAAAATTATTTCATTTGTATTTTTTGTTTTAATTAAACGCTCTATAGCTTATTAATTGTTAGCAGTTTTCGAGTCGAGTTTAGAGCCACCCGACTCGATTGTATACGGTTCGAGTCGAGTTCGAGTTTAACAGTAAAATTGTCGGTTTCGAGTCGAGTTTGGTATTTTAATCCGACTGCAATCGAGTCGGTTCGAGTTTCCAGTCGAGTTTGCCCAAACTCAACTCGTGCGGAACCATATATCAAACTAAGTGTGAGTATCATTTTAATACAAAATATTTTAGTCTTTATCAATACATTTCCAAGATTAACCACACGTTTTATGCAATTGTGTATAGTTAGCAGAAACACTATCCTTTCAATCACAAAACTTTAACCTGTGATGATGCTGATGACTTTGCTATAAGTTTTTCACTGCCATTGTCTACAAGTATAAATTCAAAGTCGGCATATAATTAATATTGCACAGACGTCATTCATCTATCGATTTTGAAATAATAGTGTTTGGTTAACGAAATATAGTGTTTTAACCACATAACGTAGCACACTTTGCATATAATAATAATTATTATAATAATAGTTCATTCATTGTGCCAATCTGGCGCCTGCCCATACAAAATCGTTACGTTTTTACTCTGATGTATTTACAAAAATGGTCAAAAGTTCCTTCGTGATTAATAATAGGTTCATGATAAAATGTTTCTTGTTCTCAATTTGCTGCGTTGTCAAAAGCTGCATTTCAAAAAATTAGATCTTGTCGATATAATTAAATGTTAATATTATAGACAGTTTAGAATGTTATTAGGTTTAAATTTCATAAGTTTTATTTCTAAAAATACATGGGTAATAAATGAATATATAAAAAAATAAAAATGATATCATAATCTTTAAAGTAGATATTCTAGTTATAATGCGCGTGATGGTTGAGTTATTTGTGGGGACAACAAGTTTTATTTCTTCAATACAGCTAATATTTGGATTTTAAGAGCCTCGTCGCAGATGTTTAAAAGTTTTTTGAATGTTTCTGAAACCAAGTAGCAGTTAAAGATTAATAAAGTCAGGTTTTCTCTTGTTTGTTTGCTGGTAGTTATTGCCTTAAGAAATTTTGTCCAGTAAGAGGTATTATTACCTATATATATACCATATGTCACACTCTACACATAACATATCCATGTATATATATAGTACATAACTCAACACACAAGGGAATACACACACTACATACAACGTACAAATAACAAGCTGAGACATACATTATTCTCTAGCATTACAGAGAATATTCTAAAATATTATTTGTCACAGCAGTGATTTTAGTCGCTCACTAAAATCACCCATCCTATCCCTTACTACAGTGACAATTCTCACATTAACTCCTCGAAGAGGAGAGGATAGAAGTTTTATTGCTTTGACCTCAATAAAACGTACACTTCACACAAACACACACACACACAAGTACACACAAGTACATACTATATAATTCTTTGTTTTAACATTCAATCACTGTACCATTGATCTCAACCAATACCAAATACTAGCCTCAGTGCATTGAAGTAAAATAAAGAATCAGAACGAGAAATACCATGGACGAGAAAGGAGCCTAATTTAATTCCTTCCATATTTTCCATCATTTTTCATATACTCATAGGTCCACCTAGTGGTTTATGAGAGTTCTCATTGTCTATTCCTAACCGGAATAACACGTTTCAGCACTCGCTTCACCCTGACAACAATGTAAAGCCTTGGACCGTTCAAATAACCGACAAAACCGATGAACCGGACCACAACCTTAATCTCAACACTGGATTAAAACTACTGATTTCTCCCCCATAAGTCCTGGCCAGGTACTTAAATCAGTACTACTACCAAAGGAGATTTTGAGAAGGAAGCCCAGCTTTTTCTTAATTATTTCCAATCCGGAACTTCCTGACAAATAAGGAAACATAATTGTAAAGTTCTCCTAGAGATTTTACATTTATTTAATAAACCGGACTTAAGGAGGGATCACATACAACTCACAAGGGAGCCTTCCTCACTTGACGATTATAAAGTTCTCCCAGAGATTTTATTTTCTGTCATATTTTAGAGGGCAACTAACCTCTCAAGGCATCGTAAGTTCTCCTAGAGATTTGCGACTGACCTTACAACTCACAAGGGAACCTACACCCACTTGACGAGTATAAAGTTCTCCCAGAGATTTTATATTGTGTCACATTAAAGAGGGCAACTAACCTCTTAGGTCATCGTAAAGTCCTCCCAGAGGTTTTGCGACTGACATTTTTTTTGCAGCACTCACAAGGGAACCTACACCTACATGACGATTATAAAGTTCTCCCAGAGATTTTATTGTCGGTCATATTAGGAAACCACCACACCCTCAAGACGTCGTAACTGTCTCCCAGAGGCGTTGCGATCAACTTTATTCTCACAAGGGACACACTCCTATTGTTCTGGTAATAAATTTCTCCCAGAGATTTTATTACATACAGATTTACAATTGGACGCAGACTCAAAAATACAATAATAATTGTCTCCCAGAGGATTTATTATTCGTATTCTCACAAGGGACCAGCCCCAACAGTCACAGATATTTATCAATCCGATAATTGCTACCGTCCAGTCCGCAACTACCAAGGGAACCACCCCGGACTACAATACAATATTCTTGAAGCGGATCATCCATTATTGAGTACAATCAAACTCACAAGGGACACACCCCGACATGGCAGACCTACAAAAGGATCCGGAAGTAGAACGCCTAGCAGGCATCCTCAGACAAATGATAGCTCTACAAGCACAACTTCAAGATTGCCAAAACCAAATTCACCCTCTTATGGCAAACCGCAATACAAATTCAACAACACAAAATGATGATTGGCAACAAATCACAAAGGAACTAATTGCAGTCCACCACAAAATCACTACAAGCTGCCCTCATATAGGACTCGCAACAACCATCATCACATCAAATGACAAGACTCCGATTGTCACAAAGTCAACAGAGACGGCTGATCACCGCGGTCTTGACAATTCCAGCACAATGGCCACACAACAGCCACAGGAATTCCTACTAACGGACCCTACGCCCAGAAATCCCCCTTCCGAGGCCTTGATTCTGGTGCCACCGCAAGAGGTCGCGGTCGACGATATACAAAATCTCACCGCCAACACAACAATTCAAACGGCAAATAATCCCGTACTAGTACTACAACCTGAAGACCACAATAGTAAAAGTGACTACAAAGGCCACTCAACTTCTGATCTACCTCCGGATTTGAACATGAATCACGTAACAGGAGTAGAAAAGCTTAATCCAGAAGGCACAAATACAAGCGTCACAACCGACGGAGTGAACCAAAAGCATGCTACCAAACCACGCCCACAAGTGAAAACTCACAATCAAAACTCACTTCACCCTAAAATGTTCCCCATAAAAGACTCAACAAGCGAAACTACAACCATCGAGACCACCACAAATAATACAAAACTCAAAACAAAGGCAGTGGAACCCAAAAACGTACAAACCGAAACCGTAAAGACCACGCCCACAAAACCTGAAACAAGGGACCGCAAGTCTAAAAATCCAAAAGGCATACTAACCTTCATGAAATTATCTGGCGATACTAGCAGAGAAGCTTTCAAGCAGCAAGTGGAGGATAATTTAAAAACCCTGGGTAGAGAAAAACGCAGGCGCGCATATTTTTGACTGGCTCCAGAAACGCCCCGTGACGGCCTGAATGCTATTTAGCAGTTGGAAAACCGCATCAAAATGTATGAAAATCTCCAATCCCTAATCAAGGAAGGCCCTGGCTAAGAAGTCCGAATGATGGTTGGAGATCATATAGTCCCCACACAAGGACTAGACGAGATACTACAAATCGCAAGAGACACACTCACAATTTACAAAAATGATCCCTTAAAAATACCACAACTGGTAGAAAAAATGAGCCACGTCGCTTAGTCGGACACACTTACCCCGGCACAAGAGGAGAAAATCCCGGTTCTAACAATGCATCTAGATAACAATGAACCGGCAGACACATCCAACCTCAGAGACTTGTCCACTCATGAACTTATTGATACCCATATCATCCAAACTGCACTAGCCTACGAATATGGACATGCCTCTCTCATCGCTGACCAAGTCTACGATTTCCATATGTCCCAAGAAATTTTCCGGAAAGAATTAATAGCCTCAAGGCTTACCAGCGACAGACAATCCTCATGGGAAAAGAAATCTAAGGGAACCACACAAAGACCCATTGACCCCAGGACAGGAGTTCACCTTAAAGGGTACCATATGACTTTAGTGGAACACTTAACTCCTCGGGAACAACAGAGACTTCTCAAGCGACCGAATATCTGTTACAAAACAAAATCTCGTCATTTCACTCTACCACCTATAGAAACAGTCGAACTTGACAGTGACCTCACACGTAAGGAACGTAGAGTAAAACTCAAACAAATTTTTGCCGAAACTCCAGTGCTTCATCAAGCTACACAGGACGCTAGACGACAAGAGGAATACAACAAATACCCTCTCGGCAAATATATTCTAGACAAAATACAAGCAGATTCCATTGCAAATACAACCCTAGAATCTCTCTGTGTACAATGTGGCAAGACTGGTCACATTGTATGGAACTGCACATATACAACTCAATCTTCCGCGGCACAACGGTCACAATACATAGATCAACAAAATGATAAAATACAGCTATGGATCGCTGAATACCACCTGGAACAGGCACTACAAGCCGAAGCTGACAAAGAAGCACATGCGGACACCTGCAGCGGAATACCGCCCTCAAAGCACCCTACCGGCTGACACTGAGGAACCGCATGATCCAAAAGACCTACTACCTCCAGAAACAAGGAGGGGCGACAGCGATGATGAAGGACTCATAAACCCTTTTAATGCTCTGCGAAATATGTCCACAATATGATTTCGTACCAAACGCTTGTCCAGGACCTGATGTATGTGCCCCCGAAAATTTTAGAGGAAGACAGTCACCACGAACAGTGTCCATAGACCATCTCCCATTTCACACACTCTCTGAACCAGCAATGGAATATGAATTACAGGAGATGCCTACAAGCTCAACTCTCAAAATGATGATGCGCTGGGAAGACTATAAACTCACCAGTGCCAATATACCGTGCTCACTATGCACTGGCTCCGGTCATGTTGCACGCCTATGCCCCGACCGAGCAGACGCCACTACGTCTGAATCTAAACAAATTGCTTGTGAAGAAAAAGCCCGTCTCTAACGACAAGCTACTCACTATAATCAACAGATGAAAGCCCTGAAAACCTCTGAAATCTTAAAACTGGCTCAAGCAGTCAAGCAAAACAGTTTTGGTGACTACAAAAAATCAAAAAGAATACTATACAAGCTACAACACACCACCACAGGTTCAACCTGTTCTCTATGCTATGAAACAGGACACGCTACCTTATTTTGTGACAATCTCCCGTTTACTACAAAATCCAATTTACGAAAATTCCAAGAGATCACGGAGCAACGTTCCACATGGGAACTTGATTTTCATCGAGACCGTCAATCACAGCTACCTGCACCTACGACCGAAGAACCCCTGGCAGATTTTCAAGCCCGGGCATTTATGGTCAGGAGGGATACAGCCTACCCCTCACACAACACAAAAAGACAACGATTGGATGACAACAACGGACAAACCCCAGAGACAACCAACTCTATGATCATTCACCTTTCTGATTTATCGGACTCAGACACCGACACTTCGACTTAAGCTGCAAACCAAGAAATCGAATCCATTTTTAACAGAGTAATGGCGAAAGTTAAAACCCCAGCTATTAACCCTCTGATATATCTAGACTACCGTGAATTCTATCGTCTCAATGAATTTGAAGAATACCACAGGAAAAAACACGGGACCCACTACGGTGCACATGAATCTAGATATGAATTTCGAATGTTCAACCCTGAAATCTACAATTGGATAGTATAAGATGAAATTGCCATGATTCTGACCAATGAATTTGGAATTCAAAACCCCAAACGTGACAAACCATTACTATTTCAATCACGTCGTGCCAGTCTTCTCCCACAACTCAAAGAAAGGGCGAACACAATGGAAGAAATTCGTATGTACGGACGTCGAGCTAGGATTCTCTCTTACTATGAACCTAGAACTCCCAGAGACCCGGACGCTCCGAAAACACAAGACGAAATTGATAATGAACACGTGTACAACTTTCACAAACCGGAAAATATTATTGGTACACGCCGCACTGGTGTACATCTAGATGCGGATGGTCGCCCAATACCCTCCCGCCTACACCGAGCTCACATAACTCTGTTCATACCAAGCGTCAATTATATCCGTCCTACAACGCAACAACCGGATACTGTTCATTTTTATCCTGTCACCAATGACACATCATCCTCCTTGCCTAATGACTGGAGGATCGAACCAATCAAACACATAGAACCATATGCTTACAAAGCAGTCAGAGACAACTTTATCTGGCCCTGCGACACTAGCGCTAATATTCATTTATGCGGTCGCAAGGAATGGTTTTCTTCATATAAACCCTTTTCAAAAGGACCCCGAGGAATCAGGATAGCAGACAACTCCATCATCTATGCGAAAAGCTATGGCTCTGTAGTGGTCTCTGCCTTTAATGGAACAAGATGGGACCCTTTTGAACTACAAGATGTCTGGTATCTCAAAAATGCAGCAAATCTTTTTTCCGTTACTAAAATGGTCAACCAAGGGAATATCATATTTAAAGGTAACAAAGAGAAGATTGAATTCTATCGCCTCAATCCCGCAACGATGGAAAAAACACTGATACTCAAAGGCATGACATCCATCGAGCCTGGCGGCTCTGGCCAACTAGTTATGCTCTTCAAGCCTATCAAACAATTACCCGTAGCCATGATGACCCGTGGCTTATCATTGGGACGTGTCCAGAGATGGCATGAAAAACTGGGACACATCAACTATCGCTACTTACAAAACACCCTCAGAAACGGTGCAGCTACACTCGGAAATGGGAACGTTCTAGAAGATGTCAAGGACGGCATCATATGCAATCGCAGCAAGGCGACAAGAAAGCCCTTCCACAGCCAATCCGCACAAGACACCTATGAAACAGGCGAGTGTATACACGCTGATTTGGTACATGCCAAATTTCCCTCAATAAACCGCAATCGCTATTTCCTACTCCTGAAGGACGATCACTCTGACTACCGGAAAGTCTCCTTTCAGTCGGACAAGGAAGCTTTGACTATTATACCTGTCATCCAAGAATTCTGCGCTTGGATAGAAACTAACAGTGGAAACAAGGTTAAATATTTCAAATCTGATGGCGGCGGAGAGTTCAAAAATGCCCACCTTTAACAATGGGATTCGCTTTCTCATTACCGTTCCGCACTGCCCTCAATCAAATGGCAAACTAGAGCGCGATGTCCGGACAATTCGTAAAACCGCAGTCTCGCTACTACTGGAAGCCAATCTACAAGCCAGATTCTGGGAAGATGCTGTCGACACGGCAGTCTACCTTCATAATCGAGTATGCCATGGCAACCGAAAGACAACCCCTTTCACAATGATGTGTAAGAAACCTACAATACTGTCCAATCTACACATTTTCGGCTGCCCAGCTTCCGCCAAAATAGTCAATCAACGTAACTGGTGGGAAGGCAAAACAAGAGAAGGCCTCTTTGTCGGCTACAAAGAACACAGCCTGGAAGTCAGACTATATGATCCTAAGACCAAGTCACACTTTTGGTCGCGCCATGTGGATTTCTTTGACTCCAGAATACCGGTACAACCCCCGCCATCACACTTATTCAGAGACGACCAATTCTTTGATGCTCATACTTATGGTGGAGACCGGATTGAAGACCTTCGCCTATATACAACTAATCCAAGGAACAACGCAGGTGACTTAATTACTAGTCAGAATTCTCTGCCAGAAGACGATTCCTCCCCGCCTTCTATGACACATCCTGTCAACATACCTGCTGTTACTCCACTTACTACAACTACTACAACTACAACTGCAAATGAATTGGTACTTTTTCAGCAACAAACACAGAGATCACTACCAACGGCACAATTCCCCATGGGAACTCAATCCTCTATTAAACAAGGGACACCTCAAACCAATCCTACACCAGTGGCCTCTAAAGTATCTAACACTCCAGTTTTAACTCGGGACCACCGGACACCAAAACGAACAATACCTCAGCCCATTCTCATCAAAACAGTAACTCCAACTGCGGACTCACCTGCTAGACATAACGTTACCCTGGTTCAAGAAAGACTTTGCCAGGAGGGAAACTCAACAAATGATACTTCCTTATTTGAATACTCAGACAATGATGATGATGACGACGAAGCTGAGACCACTTTGGACAGAGCCACGGACACTACTACTCCAGGTTCCACACAAACTACACTTACACCCACAGACGTTAGTACCCTTTGGGCTCCACATCAAGAAGCAACCCCAGAGGATGTCAACCCAGACGTTCCTGTTACACAAGGTGATGTAGTCATGAGTGAAGATCTACCGATCCCCGACAATGATCGGCTCCAGAGTGAACAAATTCAACAAGCTACTACACGTGCAGGTCGTACTACCACTTTGCCCAAACGACTTGCTGATTATGTATTGCACTATGCACAAGCAATACCACAAGAACCAGTCAAGGCCCTACTCGCAAATACTCTCTATGAACGCCTTGATGATCGAGATCGGACTCAAAAACGACCAGTCATAATTCCACAAAATTACAATCAAGCCATGAAGACCCCTTGACCGCCACTACTGGAGGGAAGACATGGACTCTGAATACAACTCTCTACTCGCCAATGAGACGTGGACTCTCGTCCTGAAACCAGAGAATCGACAAATCATACCCACTATGTGGATTTATGGACACAAAATGGCCGAAGACCGATTCAAAGCACGACTAGTTGCTCGTAGAAACTTCCAAACCCCCGGCGTCGACTACAAGCAAACCTTTGCTTTAACCCCTAGATATAAAGTTTTCCGCCTCCTGCTCGCTGACGCAGGTTTCAACAACAAATACATACGCCAATTTGATGTAAAGACTGCCTTTTTATACGCTGAACTTGAAGAAGAGGTTTACATGCACCAGCCCCAAGGTTACCGTCAAGGTACAGACATGGTGTGTCTTCTCAAAAAATCCCTCTACGGACTGTGTCAAAGTCCCCGCAATTTCTACAAAAAAGTCAAACAATTCATGGACTCCATCGGCTATAGGCAGAGCGATTACGAAAAATGCCTTTACATTAAATGTTACAAGGACACAGCTGGACGTGACCACAAGACTTACATTTGCTGGTACGTAGACGACAGTCTAGCTACTTTCACACATCAAAAAGACCTGGATGACCTTACCCAGGCCCTCAAGGACCGTTTCAAAATTACTGAGACCCATGATATTACCCATTTTTTTGGCATGGATCTAAAGCGGACCGCTGACTACATCCAAGTTAGTCAACACACTAAGATTAAAAAACTCGAAATCAAATTCAATTTCAAAGGCTGCAAAACAGAAAAAACCCCGATGCACAAAGACTTCTACGGTGAACGAGAAGGTGAATGGACAAAACGAGACGACCTTCTCTATCAAAGCCTTGTTGGATCCTTACTCTTCATCTCGAGAATATCCAGACCTGATATCTCTCATGCAGTACAAAAACTGACACAATACTTTGCTAAGTGGGATGCAGGTCACTATGAAGCAGCTCTCCGTGTAGCTCGCTACCTCATCTCAACCAAGGACTAATGTCTCCGCTACTATAGGAACGACCATGGAAAATTCAACCTTAGCATGGAAGTCCAATCTGATGCTAACTTTGCAATGGGTGCCCTAAGAGCCCGAAGCATCATGGGTGGTTGCGTTCTCTTGAATGGAACTGCTTGGATCTGGACTAGCAAGCAAGAAAACCTTGTTGCTCACTCAACTACAATTGCAGAAGTCTATAGAATTAACAATATGGACAGCTATCTGGTCACATTATCTTCTCGCTGACATGGGATAACGTGAATGGACTGACACTATCTATCAGTTTACAGACTCCGAGTCTGACTGGAAACTAATTTACAGCCTCGACAATCACCATGATCGTACTAAGCACGTTGACACCAGAATCTTCTGGGTCAAAGATCTCATTGAAACAAATCAGCTCGTCATTCAGCACCGCCGCACTGAAGACTTAGCCGCTGACATTTTTACTAAACCCCTGACTGGACCCAGGATGAAGAAGCTCATGTTTCTACTTGGGATGACTTCCATGAATCAGGAGGGAAAAATCCATCAGGCACAACTAGCACAAACCTATGCTGCCATGCCCACTAAACGGCTCATCCACGATGAAAATACTGACCCGATGTATACTACTACTACAAACAATGATCCTCAAGCTAGATATGCTAACTACACTGAAGTTGATGTCAAACCATCTTATATCTACCAACCGGTGGGAAAGATTCGTAAATTTCGGTCATCCACTCCTCACATGCATCACCCCTATGCACACACTAATGGTCCTACTATTGCTCGACAATTAGCAAGACTCCTCACCTTACTGACATTTGCTTTTTCAATCTGTGTTGGTAATACATACCGGATGGACGAAACATCCCCTGTACTTTGGACCACTACAAATCTCAACGTAAGCATTGGCTACAATGAACTCAACATCAAGATCGAGATTATACCTCCTTGCAGTCTTCTCGTCTATGATGTCAATGACGAAGATGACGAGGCCCAGATGAATGATTTACACACTCGATGTCTACAAAACTATGATCGACTTTTCCTTCAGCCTCTACAAGCCATCTGCCCGTCTACTAGAGTCAACAATACAACCTCACCTTCAGTTGACTTCTACTCTCAATACCTATATACACCTAATGACATAATTCGCAACAAAGTGACACAAACCTTTATGTCTGTACAAACTAGCCCTGGTATTGACATGACCTTCTACGCCATGACAACTTACAATCTAATCACAACCTATGAGCCTACCATGGATATTGGATTCAGAGAACGGACCTCCGTTGTCAACAAAGTTACTAAAAATGGACAAGTATTCATGCCCAAAATGCAAAAGCTTCAAAAGGAACTTCTTATGCATGACTCCCCAGCAAACCCAAACCTACTGGAACTTAGCCTTAACATCTCTGAAGTTATCAACCACAAGGGGAACTACAATGATGCTCTACACACAATCAATCAATCCTGGACTCATGGACAAAGCACTGGAAAATTATTTGATTACTTCCACCTGGAACTTCCACATCAAATTTTTCACCGCGAACAAGCGATCTTCAACTATTCTGACAAGAACTTGGACACACTCCAACTACAATTCACAATTCTGGTAATCAACTCACACCTGGTACTACTTACCGCGGATCCTTTCAGACTTAGATGGGTAACTAATTCCACCCAACAATGCAATCTTAAATACACTAGCCCGCTGCATGCAATTTTGGACACCTTCAAAAATTTTGTCTATCATACACGTATGGACACTCTGCATGGACACAACCTGTTTTCTCTTCAATATCTACCCTGCCAACCAAAACTGGAATTCTATGCCAATCGCCTGGCTTATCAGTATGCTGTCTGCAATAACAGTACTGACGATGTTGACCTGACTCTTTTACAAGTGAAAGTCTACAAAGAGAAATTCTATGTCTACTGCGCCACACTCAACATTACCATGGACAACAATCAAACTCGGCCCTGCCCGGATTTAGTCTTCACATTACCGTTGAGAGCAGCATTTACCATTGGCCATCGACATTTCAACAATCAAGCAACGTCATACGATGCCACAGAGGATCTTCATACAACACTTAAATCCGTACAATGGAATATAGAGACCCCACCTACCTTAGACTCTGTTCTAGAAGTGACCTCAAGACCGACCTGGATTCCTATCAAATGGATTGCCCTTACAATTAGATCGTTCTTCCTCTGCATCTATGCTTTACTTGGATGGATCATTTTCCGCAGTTGGACCATCTACTCACCTGCCGACCAGGAAGATGCGTACCTACCCCATGATCCTGCAAATCCACCTAATGTAATTCCCCCACAACAACCAATGGACCATCTCTTGCTCACAATACAGCCTAATAATCATCTACCGACTGATTACATGGAGATTTAACCCATCCTTATATACCCCTTCACAACTTAAACCTCACAATTTATGTGGAGAGCCGTCTTCAACACACCTTACAAATTCTCAATTAACAATACAAACACGTTGAAGGCGACTCCTTAAGGAGAGTATTAGTACCTATATATATACCATGTGTCACACTCTACACATTACATATCCATGTATATATATAGTACATAACTCAACACACAAGGGAATACACACACTACATACAACGTACAAATAACAAGCTGAGACATACATTATTCTCTAGCATTACAGAGAATATTCTAAAATATTATTTGTCACAGCAGTGATTTTAGTCGCTCACTAAAATCACCCATCCTATCCCTTACTACAGTGACAATTCTCACATTAACTCCTCGAAGAGGAAAGGATAGAAGTTTTATTGCTTTGACCTCAATAAAACGTACACTCCACACAAACACACACACACACAAGTACACACAAGTACATACTATATAATTCTTTGTTTTAACATTCAATCACTGTACCATTGATCTCAACCAATACCAAATACTAGCCTCAGTGCATTGAAGTAAAATAAAGAATCAGAACGAGAAATACCATGGACGAGAAAGGAGCCTAATTTAATTCCTTCCATATTTTCCATCATTTTTCATATACTCATAGGTCCACCCAGTAGTTTATGAGAGTTCTCATTGTCTATTTCTACCCGGAATAACAAGAGGGAGGGTAAGGTTATAGTGCGGACAGTTAAGCAATATATGATAAATGTCTTTCATCTCTTTTCGAGATGTCTCACAATCTGTCTCTGCTGCATTTTCCTATAGCTTGTTCATGCCGCTAAGATTGGTTTTCTTCCGTCTTATTACATTTCTAAAAAAACTTGTTCTGACGAGCACAACTCGCCAAACCATTAGCGAGTTTTGCCATGAGATATTTTTTTTCAAAAAGAGCGTCCAAAAAAACATAGAATGGCCTAACAACATGGTGCGCGTAATGAGTTTCGTTTGATAAAACATTTTTTTAAAAAAACGAAAAAATCCTTAAAATGGTTTTTTAATCCTATTTTTTATTTTTTTAAAACACATCTTGAGCATAATTTTTGAAAATTTCTGTACAAAAACCCATTTTAAAATATGTGGAATTAAAAAAAAATTAAATTTAAAATTTTGAAATTTTTTATTTTTTAAATATTTTTGAGGCACCTACCATTGTTCCGTCAAAATTTTGGAAAAAAAAAAATTTCGAAATTTTAATTTTTTTTTTTAAATTCTACATATTTTAAAATGGGTTTTCGTACAAAAATTTTCAAAAATTGTGCTCAAGAAGTGTTTTAAAAAAATAAAAAATAGGATTGAAAAACCATTTTAAGGCCTTTTTCGTTTTTTTGGAAAAATATTTTATCAAACGAAACTCATTACGCGCACCATGTTGTTAAGCCAGTCTAAGTTTTTTTGGACGCTCTTTTTTAAAAAAAATATCTTATAGCAAAACTCGCTAATGGTTTGGCGAGTTATGCTCGTGAGATTTAATACTAATTTTATTACGTTAAATTCCATTTTCGTCCTAACGTATTCTCATTTTAGTGCATGGGTTTTATATCTGGCATATGATGTCATTGCGCTGCAGCTCTGCATTCTAAAAACGTCATTGTTAACGCATTTTAGTTGATATTTTTCTACCATTTTCATTCCTTGCTTGCTAGGGTATTTAGGGTTTACGTTTTCAAATATTGGCTCTAGTTTTGCATATAAAAAAATGTTTTAAGTCAAAAGCATATCTAGCTGTATCAAGAATCTGCGGCTTTAGAGTTCATTATATAAAGACAGCAGCTCTAAGTTATATTTTTTTTCAGCGTTAGGCGTTCTCTCAAAGAAATTAGTATTTGAAATAAAAACAGTCTGATGTTTTGCGCTCCTGTTTTCAGGCGACGAAAGAATCTGTGGGTTGAGTCGGTAGTGTTTATAAACGGTCTAAAAAATACAGTTTGAACTCCTCGCAGTAGCAAAGCTCCCTTATTGGTACTGCTTATCTGAGTATCAAGCTTAAAAGAAATTGAAAGAGTTTAAAGTGCATGTTGACGTCTTTTAATTTAGTACAAATAAGAGTTCCAACAGCTAAGATTGTGCTGTTATGGCTTTTTTAAAACAAATTGTTTTAGAATAATCAAATATTGTGCTTTAAGGAAACGAAACACCCAAGTATACATAAATGCTGACTATTTTTAATTGTTTGCTGTTTCAATAAAATCTTATTGAGTTACGTATCTTTTTGCCTTCTTTGAAGATCATGACTTTAGTCTTGGCTAGGTTGACTGTTAGATCATCTTTGAAAAAATAACTGTGGTTGTTGCCTTGTCCCTGTATATCCAATATATTTGTATGTTTTTGTATTTATTTCAGTTAAAGCATTTATATACACAAAAGGGCTAAAGCCCTTGTTTTTTCTACCTATTTTTTAGCTCATAATATACAGTTCAGAGTATTGCACTGCGTAAATGGCTATCTTTAACATGGAAAATCATCAGTATCGTAGTAGACCCAATAGCCGTACACGTGACGTCATTTATAGACGACCCCTTATTATGCAAAATCCAAACAAAAAGAATACTCCAGTTCAAAATTGTATAATAGATCCTAAGAATTATTTTTATTTATTCAAAATGCGTTCGATTCAATGCAAAAGAACCAGAGTAGTGTTGTTAGCGCAGTACATCCAACAGTATAGTACTTATGTACTACATATTTTATCATGAATGAAGGGAACATTTAGACAATATATGTTGCAACTGAGGGGGTGTGTTGAAACTTAAATTAGCTGTGTTAATTTTTCGTACATATCTATATTCTTCATGTTGATGTGAAAATTTTTGAATTTCCCGCCAATAATTAATATATTGTGTTAAAAGTTAACATATCGACCGGTCACTCAATAAACTAACACTAAAATGATATATATTTGGAAAGGTAACAATTAGGCAAAGGTAATGAACATGATGTGGAAGCACGATTGTTATTAGTTTTTAAATGGTTTTTAAATAACATAATTGCAAATTTAAAAAAGTTAACGGATTGTTTCGAGTGATATATCATTAAAAAGCTCTTCAAAAATAAGCAGACACCATTTTTTTGTTTTTTGATTGTGACCTATACAACACATTTTTGGAGGCAATTAAAAATTAAATGACCGTTATTTTGAAAACGTTTTGTTATAATGGAGGCTCGTTCCGTTATTTAAATTCTACTGGTGATTAGCTTTCCAATGATATATGGCTCGATGAAATTGGTCCAGTATTGAAAGATTTTTAAAATTCCCGTAAATTATGTAGAATGTAGGTAATAAAATACAAGACATTTAGGTATTCAACAATATACTTATTAGTATATACATAAAAAATATATAGGTTACATCTATACTATACTGAAAATATATGCACTTTTTACAAGCTAGAGCGTAGTTTTAATGAATAAATGTAGTACACAAATAATGTTTAAATAAAACAACTAGGTTACGTATATACGCGATTATATACAAGTCTTACAAATATAGAGCACTTAATAATTCAACAGTGTACTTAACATTTGCATATACATAAGATCCCTAGGTTACATTTACACTATACTAAAAATATATACACTTCTTACAAGCTAGAGCGTAGTTTAAAATAAATAAATGTTGTTCACAAATAACGTTGACATTAAACAGCTAGGTTGATTAACTACTAAACAATTGAAATATACAGATCTTTCAAATAAATGACATTTATTTATTGTGTGCTTTACCTTATATACAATGTGTGCAATAAACATCTGGGTTACATTAATATATTACTTTAAATATACAACTATTACAAAATAATATATTTACTTATTAAACAAATCTTAATGGCTAAAGTGCAAACTAAAATTACAATCTTTGGAGTCTGAAAATACCCTTAAGATATCCTATGAATTAAATGCAAATCTATTAAAACGCACTACGTACATGTTATAATCTACAGATTGTATAGAATTTACAATAATATCACACAGCTTGTTTGTTTCAAGCATTTGTTTAAAATTGTCGCACCTGCATTGGCATAACACAAAAGCCGGAACACCTCGGCATTTCTGTTGCTTGCTACTATTTTATACAACATAATATACATTTTAGGCTAAAAAATAATTTATTTTGACCTATATAGGCTCTGTATTTCTAATTTACTACGTTTGCCTTTAATAAAAAGACAACTCTTGAAATTCATTTTTGTAGCGCCTAAAAAATTCATGATTACGTGAAATTTTCCTAATCTTAAATTGTGCACGTAAACCAACTATATCATCCTACAGTATCAAAGGGGTCTAATTCATCTAACTTCTATTCATCAGTATTTGAGTAATCCAGGTACGCTTTATTCTGACATATATTAAAGAATAATAATTATTTATTTAATTAGTCGATTTGGCGTCAGCCTATACCACATTGTTAAGTTTTTACAAAGTGGTTATTTACAATTTGATTAAAGATAAAATAATCCTTGGTAATTTAAATATATTATTTATGTATATTATTAGTAAAGGTTTTTTGTGTTAGTTTCTTGGTTGTGATGTAAAAATAAAAGGTAAAAACTGCGTTTCATATAGTTATGATGTTATTATAGTGTCAAATAATATTGAGTTTACAAAGCATATATTTCATTTCTATAAGTGATAAAATGATAAAAATAATAGAAAGATAGATAAATAATGTGATAAGTGTTTTGGTTGCTATGTTAAGTTCCTTCGATGCAGCTTAGGTAGAATTTGCATATCCGTAAAGCTTTATCTTAGAAATTAAAGAATTGCTGGAAGCCCTTTGCGTCAGAGTAGCTTCTAAAAATTGCTGAGATAAAGTTCTCCTTTGTCGGTCTGCTGGTAGATAGCTTCATGAGGAATTTTGTCTACGGTGGTTTGTAATTAGGACAGTCAAGCATTAAATAAAAAGCATCTTCCACTTTTTTGCCACATAGATCACAGTCAGTACCTCCGTGTTTCCATATCTTGTTTATGCCGTTAAGATTGGTTGCATTTCCTTTAAGGACTATTCTAGAAAGGCCAGTTCTCGGGTTAAGTACAACCTTTGCCTTGTTTTACTTTAGGTTTATCTCAAAGTAGTCTGATTTTAGTGCATAGGTCTTTATAGAGGCATAGAATTTCATTGCATTGCGGTTCTGCATTTTAAAGACGTCATTGATAGTGCAGCTTAGTTGATTTTTCTTAATGATTTCATTTCTGTGTTTTGTAGAATATTTTCCGTTTAGTTTTGTTAAGACTTTTTGAAGTGATGCGTCAGCCAGAATCTTCTTGATTTAAAGTATTCAGTTATATCGGGTATCTAAGGCTTTAAGCTTTAGCGATTCTTGGTAGCAGTTCATGACCATGCTGTATTATTTTGCATTAATTGTCTTTAGTAGAAATTCAAGCACCGCCTTAAACAATATTAGCTTGATGTTTTGTGCTCCTGTTTCCAATTGAAAAAGAAATCCAGGAGTTGAGTTGGTATTGCCTGTGAGCCGTCGGAGAAATGCGGTCTAAAAAGTCTCGAAATCTTTGCATTAACAAAGGCCCCATATTGGTGCTGGGTACATAAGTACCGAGTACCGGCATTTGTTATTTTATATTTGAACATGCGCTTCTTTTATAATTTAACTTAAAAATTTAATTTATCATTTTGCTTCAGCATTTAAAACCAAGTTTAAAACTTCTGCTTTGAATTAAATAGATTATCTTTTCTAAAGTGTATAACAAATACCGTGCTTTTTTAATTCGTTAAACTTTTTTATAACTTTACTTGCATTAATAAATTAAGTTTATAATTTTGTCTACATATATTTTATCGTAATTCCTGGACACAAATTCAATAGAACGTTCTATTTTTGGTGTTTCCTTTTTTACTATAGTTTTTTATTCAAATGCTACTGCTATTATAAGTAAAACCTTAATGCCTATATGTACAGCTACGTCTTGAGTTACCAATTTTACAATTGACTCGTATAGTTGAGTCAAAACGTATGTAATGTCTTGAAAATCTTCAGTTGGTTGATGCATGTAGATCACTATAAGCCACCTATGAGCTCCTGAGAACTCTTAAAATACATCAAAATCAATTAATCAAGAACGACGAGTGCAACAAGAAGAGCTTGCAGGACTATCTTTACTGCTGGTAGTAGTATCAATTCAGTATGTTACTCCTGAACGACTGGTTCCACTGCTAACAAGATTTTGATTTCTGTTGTCATGGTGTGCAAGACGTTTGCCACAATGCAGACAAAAGTGATGGGTTGTCAGAGCAGAATCAATGGCACGCGTAGTTGGCTACACATGCGCAAGAAGAGAAACAGAAAAGTATGTACATTCAGCAATTGTTATATATCGTACACATGGTATATGCGCATTACACCTTTTGTAATACATAAATATGTATTAAACATAAAAGTGAATTAACCACTTAGGTCAAACGTTGTATTTACTACCGGTTTCGCTTAGTCCTTATTGTTTTATTCTTCTTCATCTTGTATTATTTTATTAGGGGTATTCAAATTTTCTATCATATATTTTAAAGCTTAAAGAATCAACTTGTTAAATGAACTAGGTTTTCAACAGCAGATGGCGTATTATCAGGGCCAAAAAAAGACGGTTTGTCTGGGTGACAAGTGTTTTGTATTGCTTCTTATGCTATCTTTTCTTTTGTAAATATACTATTATTGTTAGGTGTACTTTTAAAGCTTAGAGAACTTCTTTACCATAAGGTTATTTATTTAATGCTAGGCTTGCACTAAAGTTTTGCTACATGTTGCAAGTAGGAGAAGCGCAAATGCAGGAAAAAGGAATACTACACGTCTCGTCTTAGAAACATTGTATAGCTCTGTGTTGAAAACTTTGGCTTTACAAGAAAGGCTGACACTGTTTAATCAATGGCAGCTCTATAAATATATAACGAGATTTAACTTTTTTAGATAAATGTTTAATGCTGCAAATTTTCACGTATCCATATCTACAGTGTCGAACTGATTTTAACTGTGGTTTCTTGATACTAGCTTGAGATTTTACATGCTTATAGCTCATCCACTCTTGAACGGGTAGTTTTTTAAACTTTTGCACGCGAAATGTAACACCAAAAGGTAAACTATTACTTAATTCTTTGTAGTTTTAGCCAACGTTCTTTAGAACTTCTTTGTAACAATCAGTTTTATTCTTTGGCAAACAGTAATGTTGCTTACGTACGTTTAAAGCGTTTTGCTCTTCTCGGATTTTTTAAGGCTCAGAGTAGAGCTTTGTTTCAATTGCTTTTATAACAGTAAACATAGTTTTTGTAATTATTTAAATTTGAAGTATATTTTTTTAGCAAAAATTATATCTGACAGTTGTGTGGCACAACAGATTTTACAGTCGTAAACTTTATGCAATATCGTTGCTAGGATTCAGCGCACAAGGTTTTTGTTTCTTATATATAGTTTGTCCAAGTTATCTAGACTTGTATGTTTCAGGGTGTTACCAAGTGTCTTAGCTTGGTTTAAATACTACGCGTCTATATATATGTTCGATTAACTTGCCTAAATCAAATATACACTCTAGTTTAACATGAAGCAAATCAACAGTTGCAGCTTTGATGTGAGTTAAATATTCTCTAGGTTTTGCGTTTGCTAAAAGTAATAAATTTTTAAAATTTATTTCAAAATGACATTTTGTCTGTTGTTACACTGACATCGTGAGTATTATTTGTATACATACATGTCAGTATTATTGAACAAAAAAGGTTATTACGTAAAAACATGCGTGGGTTCATGCACTGTTGATGCAAGTTTAAGAAAAAAATTTTATGTTAGCGTAGACAACATGCTTTTCCGTGTGAATCTTGCAAAAAAATATATATGACGACCAGGTAATATTTGCTTGGATCATTAGCTTTTTAAGCTACAATCTCAAGACACGTCAAAGAGAACTAGGTATTTTGCACTTAAACTAGTGGATCTCAGTTCTTTAGAAAATGCGTTTTGCAGAAAAAGTAATACACTTATATTCATATGATGAAAAAATTCTGTAAATATTTTCTAAAACAATTTTCTAGCCTTAAAATTTGCATTCTCAAAGTTTAAATGGTCGTCTAAATCAACAAGACATAGGCCGTCTATTTCTCAAATCAATGACTGAATATTAATAATATAGGATGTTAAAGTTATATCTTCATATCTCTAAGAAATTAGTGCTTGAAAATTCTGGTTGATTAGAATGTGAACCTATACACAAAACTTTAATAATATTATTTCCAAATATTTTGCAGCGGCGTCCTGCAACTTCTACACGCAGAGTATTTTTACCAGAACAACCATGGCTACATATCATATCTTAAAAAATATGTAATCATTTAAAGTCAACAGTATCTGATTATGCCATCGTTGAATGCAAACAACAACTAATTAGAACTCAGAAAAAACAAGTATATACAGGGAATATTCACAATATATTACAACAAACTTATTATTTGTAGAAATATTTCTTATAAAATTTGTTACTAGTTAATAAATCATTTAGTCTATACATTTTTATTATTATTTAAACAATTACTATACGTTTATTTAGACATCTTACAAATACATATAGTATTCTGCGTATTTTATTTAAAATTTTACTTAAACATTTACCTGTTTTATTTAATTATACAAAGAACAAATATAAATATAGATAATGCATGTAATTTTTATACTGTTACTACAGTTTTACAACAAATTTTGGTTTTACATTGAATAGACAATGTTTTATTCTTTTATGTCTAATAAAACATACAATTACAAAAACAGTAATTAATTCCTATATATTTACAATATACACTTGATGTTATATCTTAAGCCTAAGGATACATAACATATTTTTTACAAAACTGAAAACAACATACTATACAGGTATTTGACTTTAACTTATATATATGTGTAAAACACTTGCTCAACATAGTGATTATATTACCAAACTTTTTAACTTTCCTATCATCTACTAGTCCAGAAAATTTTGGAATAAGATACCAATTGCACGGTAATATATAAAATATAGACAATGCAACCGCAAACAGTAGATCGTCCACTCTGCACTGCTGTACAATTTGCTGCAATAATGTATCCGCCTGGCCACTAGCAGGTTTTGTATTGCTAAATTAAAAACCATAATAAACAAAATATTCAAAGGATTTTTTCAAATTGATCCAGTAGGATATCCAGTGACGTCTGATGTCCTTTAGCTTGTCTGTATTTTGTATTAGCGCAATTAAATAGATAGTTTTCTGTCGCTGGTTTCTTTTCTTGCGTTTTCCAAGGTATTCTTTATTTTGTTTTTAGCTTCTACTTAGTATTTGAAGCTTGTTTTGCCAATTAAGATTCAGAGTTATTGCTCTAACTACACTGCATTCATTCTGCACGTGCTTGTTGTTGTTGATCAGTCAGCTTCTTTTTAGCAACAGACATGTCTTGAATTTGCACACGTGATTTTATGTACAGTTATTAGTTTTTTGCAGAAAGCTTAATGGTTTGCGACAAACATTTCAACAGTTAATAATGACTTGTTTATTTTAGTTTATCTCAACTACAGTTTTGTACTAGCTAAACAAAACAGCTGTAACGGACCTAATTAATGCGGTTCTGAATCTCAACTGGATTTAAACTTGACCAGATTTCTTTACACTTAACGCATTAGTCTGTGTAAGTACCAGCTTGAATGCAAACAAGACTCTTCTATGGTTGTAGCACTGCTAAGAGAAGCTGTTTTTAAGCTTATGTTGTCTGAAGATTTTTTTAAGGTGTTTATAGCAAGTAGATTATGATCTTATTTATTACTAGAGGCATCTTTAAAGCCTATAAGGAATGTTTTGTACTATATTGCTGATTGGTTCATTTAAACTATCATTTTGCTGATATTAAAATGTTAAAAGTTGCAGAATGAGTTGGTCAGCTTTTCTTAGTATGCTTCAGAGTCGACAAGTTTAAAAACTGGGTACTGCAGCAACCTGCCGTTAATACAGTTATCCAGTTTGTGCGAGCCTACTCCAGATAGAATTACAAATTTTTTGATCTCATGCTGACGGAATAGATACTTCAAAGTCCGATTGCTAGGATTAAGTTTATGCTTTTCAATGGCAAGTAAGAATACTATCTGCCGCTTAAAGTACAGTACAGCATTTACAATGTCAACACGTAATGGACAGCTAACATACAAAGCCTGTGTTCTAGTTTTATTGTCAATGCAATAGGCAGCGTAAGATCCGCGCATGAAAATTCAAATATCAATTTCTCCAGGCAGCATTTGCGTTTGTTCAAAGAATAGCGAATCTGGTCTTACCACCATAGTAAACAGTTCTGACAATTGGGCGATATTAAATCTTGCCAAAACTCTATTGTTCGATTTTACAAATGTATTTAAGGTAGTGTTAGGGTAGTAAAGCTGACCTTACATCCCATTTTTTTCATGATTGAGTTTAATGACAGTTCACTTCTTAAATAGGAACCAATGTCATAGTGATTAAAGTTGTCACTCACAAGCATGCCATTAAAAAGGAATTCTATGTTACTGAAAAGACCATAGAACAGCATTGAACAAGGAGCGACCACGTCAGTAGCCGCGATCATCTTCCTATCCGCTAGCATTTCACGGCAATTGAGTTCCAAGTGGGATTCGTTAAAGTTGTAGTATTTGTTAGGAGTTTTTAATACATCAAATATAGGAGAATTCTCATTGTTTCTTTGACTGAGTACTGGATAACATAAGCAATATTCTAGTGCATCTTTAACACTTATATTGGTGAGGGGAAGTTTTTCAAGCACTAAGTTGCTTTGTATAGAATTCTGGGACCCCTCGTACACTGTCTGTCCGTCGTGAAAGCCTTGTGTTTCCTTGATTTGCGAAGCTGATATTAGACTATTGATAAAGCTTTGTGGTAGTCAAGATGTTAAATGGCACTTAGCTAAAAGTAGTTTATAACCTATCATTGTCGGCTGATATTGCGCCTACTTCCTGCTCCAGTCTAGGTGGAACTCCTGCATGATACAGTTTGCCGTACACAAAAGAATTTTCGCAGCCGACTGGATCTCTATAACACGCCCGCCCGTGATTCTTAAGATTAAGTGCGACTGTAAAATCATTCTCCCTCCACTTCAAGTGGCTTGAGCTAGTGTTTTACGTAATGTACTTTTGTGTTTATTGCATGAAGTGCTGCAATGAGATACTCTGCATTTTTGGCCTATGGCAGTTATGCTAATGGTTCTACGTTGCTTTAATGGCACAAAATATAGATTTTCTTTTAAACTTAAGTCGCCTAATGGATTTCCGACAGGTTCTGCTGTTTTAACTGCTAAATTATTACCGCCTGTTCCCATTTGGCTTTGGTTGCTGTTATTTTTATATGCAAAAATAGGTTTGGGAATGCAGTGTTCACCAAGCAAGCTGTCTTTTACAATTTTGTCGTATACTTTACTTAAATTTGTGTCATAAATGTTTTTGTACACTATCTCACGCATTATTGATAAATAAAAATGTATATTTTAGCACTAGTTTCAATGTATTTGAACTGGTTGGCAATAACAAAGATTTTAAAACTTGCTCATTAACAGGTTTCATGTTGTACCTTCAAAGGTTAGATAGAAATAACTGGCAAATGTGCACGTTTTTGCTTTTTATACTTGGCGGCATGTTGTTTCCTTGCAAAGTGCGAGGTTGAAACTGTATTTGAATCATAGTTTGAGTATAAGCATCAAGTTGCACAAGAGAACGGTACTTATTGACTAAACTGAATCGTATTATTTAGTGTTGTTGCCTGTGTAATTGCACAAACTGTTGACATTCTGTTTAAAGTAATCATTAGATATATAGACTGGTCGCAGGAACGGTAGTGAATAAGAAGCATACAACTGATTTTCAACAAGGTTGCTTAATACAAAAAGACATTTTCTTAGTACAGCGTGTTCAGGATCAACATCCTTTTTAAATTCTTCTTTTTCTACTTGTTCTTCTTCCTTTAATATTTCCTGTTTCAGTTGTGTAGACTCACAAGCTTTGAATATAAAATTGTCATTAAACCAAAAAAATTGATTACCAAGCAGTGGTAGCTGTAATGAAATATCTTTGTGCAGGCCTAGTAACTTAAGATGTCTATCAGCATGTTTAAACTGTACTTGCCTATCAGCTCACAAATTTTTCATCAGCGTACGATTAATTTCATGCACCACGTGATCCAAATCTAGTTCTTCTTGTTCCTTCATTAAAATGAGGTTTGCATATTTTTTGAATATTTGCAAGTCCATATATTCGTAGTCCACATTGTTGTTGTTTAACTCTTCGTCAAAATCAAATTCGGATTCGTAAAAGCCATTATAAAACTTGTCGTGTTGCTGCAGTCCTAAACACAAGGCAATTAGCTTGAACCACATACTCGCTGTCACTGCATAAAATGTAAGCTTGCACTTTGTATTGCTTTTATCTAAAGAAAATTTAATCTTTAAATATATGTTGAAAAACACAGGGTCATTCATCTTAGTGTCAAATCGTTTAAAGAAATTGCGCAAATCAGATTTGCCGTGGTTTTTTTCCTTTTTGAACAATAAAATGTTCTTAAGTTCAATAATGACACTATTTGATGAGAAAAGGTTCTAAAGTAGCATATTTTTATTGCCAGGATTTAAGCTCAATGCTTTTTGTGCAACGTCAAACGGCATAGCGTCCTTATGCAGCCTCAACTTTGTAGTGAGGCTACTCATAAATTCTTTCAAAGTTGCTTTTTGTTTTTAAAAGTTCATAAATGTCTTGACAGTTGGATTGTAGTTCAGAAATAATTTGGTAATCACATCTAATGCAACAGCAGTTTTGTTTTGCACTTTACGTGCTGGTGGTCTCTAAACAGGTTTTATCATAACGTGTTACGGGCTTAGGCGTCGTGCATATATCTCGTATACACTTTTTTGGTATTTTTTCACCCTACCCTCCCTCTAAGTATACAAAAGTGATAACCAGCGTCCACCCCCCCCCCCCCCTATATACGTATACAGTTTTTAAGATTTATTTTATGAATTTCAAATTAATTTTATCAAACAAATAAAACAACTAAGAATATGTACAATATAAAATAGTAGCAAAATAATTCAGGTATTCAAATTAATCAGTTTCGATTTTTTAAATGTTCGAGCTGATCATGTCTTTTTTATTTGACATACTGTTACTTTAACAGATGGAAAGAAGTAAAGTTTCACGACGAATTCGATTGGTTTGATAATTGATTCGGATGAGCTTTTGTGAACAATCTTGGTGGGATGAGCCAAAAACCGATTAGTAAAATAAACGAAATATATGCGTTGCAGATTCTATTGTTCAGCTCTGTTGAAATGGTGGACAAAATGAATCAAATGAGCAACATTGCGAATTATTACAAGATTTTGATTTAAGTGGCAACAGTGCCAATTGTCTCGAAATTTTTTTAACGAATCCCTGTTTGAAAGAAGTAATTCCAGTATTCCCATTAGATAATAAATGATTTTATATAGTTACGTGCTGGGCTTTAGAAAGCAGTGAAGCAGTTGATTGGTTTTCTGGGAATAGTCATAATTCCTATAAGATATTTTCGACTTATTATGTACATGCATACTTAAATTCAGCCATGATAACTGTATTTTAGCTTTAGGCATAGAAAACACATGAAATAAATCCATGATACCTTTGTGTTTACTATAAATTATTCACATTTCTCTATTCATTCTTTAACGTTAATTTTCCTCAATTTTTTTACCAGTGGCGCAGCTGAGGGGGTTTCCCAGGTGCCCGGGCAACCCCTGAAATTTTTGAATTAAAACTAGACATGTTTATTGTTTCTGAACATAGCAAATAAATTAACACCATAACAATCACAAAGGTTTTTAATTCAAGGCATTTTATCTTCAGGGTGCTAAACAATATGTAAATTTTAGATATAAATAAATTATGACTTATGAAACTGGGGGGAGGTGTGGTGTGGACGGTAATTTTTGTGTGACGGGCAACACCCGAAATTTCACTACAGCTGAGCCCTTGTTTCTTACATACCTAATTTAGTGAACTCACAGTTATAATTTTCTGTAATTTACGCTTGAGGAGTTTGCAGGTAAAACAGGTTAGGTACGTTTTTAAAAAATTAGATAATTGGCATAGAATAATAATAAAAACTCACACGCAGGGTCAGATTTTAGTATTTTTGGCAGCTAATACAATTCGCACTATACAACCACGGAAGAAAAAATTTTAAAAAGAAATTACCTTTCACATGATTATCAAAATTTTTGGTTCCTGTAAAGTCAGGCAGCATGGAATTAAAGTGTTTTGCCAAATAATTCCTCTTTTGGTTGTATACGTGATCAAGTGCTTGAACACCCCCCTCTCCCTCCGTTTTATAGTATAAAAACGTGTTCAAGCTTCACACTCCTCCCCCCCTCTATTTTGTATACGAGATATATGCACGACGCCTTAAAGTATACCTGAGGCTTGCAAATGCAATGTCATAGTTTTTTAGATCCATAAGGGTAGGGCAACACATCTACAAAGCTTGCTAGAGTGTTATGTGTATATTCACTATTTTGCTGGTCACTTTAAACTGTCACGTATATATTCTCAGAACCTATATGATCTCGGTCTAACGGCGAGCAGTAATGGCCATCCAGTCTTCTTCCTTTTTGCAAGCATTGCTGTTGTATAGCATAAGGAAACAAGGGCAAGAATGCAAAAGGCTCCATTGTAGCAGATATTAAGCTAGACTCAGCTCTTTACTATAAAATGCCCCTGTTATTGGCGTGTTATTCAGATTTTCAAGGTAGTAGATTATAAGTATAGTCTCAAAGTTTACTGACTTTACAAGGAACATTTACTTAGAGTACAAAACGCCATACCCTGTTTAAAATAAAAAAAACACCAATGCATAAAAAACCAAGTGCATCTCTTTATATTTATCCCGTTTGTTCACCCACATGCAGTTATTACGTGTACCTTTATCAAACATACGTTTTGTTCAGCTTATTCTAACACGGTTGCCAGAGGAATACTTTGCCTTTCTATTGTCAGTGTTTTAAATTAAATCTAAAAAGATTGTATTTTAGACCTGGTTCTCGTTTAATCGATAACCTAGAAAGGCGCAATCTGTATTGCTGAATGAAAACTGTTGCTAAACGTTCTTGCAAATGCAGGAAAATATCTATAACTCTAGCTGCATTCTTTTCATGCATTTACGTAGCAATCCGTTGCAAGATTGTCCTATACCAAACAAAGCATGTAATTATTATACGTGCACGTGACTATATCATATTGTAACTAGATGTATTCAGGCTTACTATGCTAACTAAGTTACCTTATTACGCGCTCTACTATACTAGACTTTGTCTTGCTATATGTGTAATAGTATTTAATTTTGTGAGTTTTAAAAAACATTTTAAATGATTTAGCTTGAAATTCTGTACCTGTATACAAATTATTATAATAAAGTCAAGTTACAATTTATTAAAATTTAAATTATTGAGATTAATATAACTAAAATACTGTTTTAAACTATTATTTAAATAAAAGTGAGACAATGCAAGCTGACACACCTTGATCTGTGAATAAGTATATTGAAGTCTTCTTAGATTTTTTATAAATGTCTTTAAAAGCTTTAATAACCGACATAAGTTTCTTTAAAGACGCAACAACACAGAACACACATGAAAGTGTGATCATTAATATTTTTAGTTTTTTAATTTTAAAATTTAAACTATCACTGAGACTTGCATTCTATTTTATGTAATACTGTACAATATTCTAGTGAAGTAGTAGTAAACATTTACTGAAAACGTTTTACTTGTTCCTTTATATTTGGTTTGCGTGCTTACCTGCTACTAACTTGTAGTTCTTGCAATCTCCGCCAGCTTTTCAGTAACTCTATCTTGCGCTTGTGAAAAACATTTAAGAGCCTAGTGCGAATTAAGTCAATATCCAGAATCAAAGGATTTTTAAACGACGCAAACCAACACAACGCAACGTATGTAGTACACGCAAACTTTTTTTTGTGTCTAGAAATACACAACTAATTGGTACGGTTGTTCTATGTGATCTAAAAACAAAATAAATTCCGAAATGGTTACTTTGCGCTCCTTACTACAGTGTACACAAATTAACTAGTGTTTAAAAAAGATAAAGCGATATAATTATTAATTCCGCACCTATTGATTGTGATTTTCTAACTTAGAATCAGCAGAAATGTATGCACTCTTACATGCTGCTGTCTCAAAGTCCAGTTCATTACTCTTAGTCCACGAAATTTGGCAACTCTGCCCTCTTGACGTAACAATCTCTTGATGTTGTTATTTCTGTCTAACATAAAATAAACAATAATAGCCTCGACGGAGTTGGCGCAGTAGAACCTGTTACGTGATTAACTAAAAATAGTATCAACAACAGTGCCTCTGCTGCTATTTACAAGATTTGTCTTTACATTCAATTTCTTTGTCAGCATTTTTAGGTTACCGTTATTGATTTCCAAAGGATTTTTTGCAAGTAAAGAGTGCTAAGCAATAACCGCAGGTATTATATTAAAATACAGTTGCAGCATTAGTATCATTTTTCCGTTTAATAGAAACAAGCAACAGAACAACACATTTAATTTATAGTTTTAGTGAATTCAAATTGGCACAGTATATTTATGCAAGCTAGTCGTCGTCACTGCAACTTTCATTGTCAAATTCAGATTCAGTATCACTTTCTTATTCGTCTGCAAGTTTAATTGCATAATGTAGTTTTTTGTAAAATAGGTTAGCAAGTAATATTTGCGGAAGTGAATAACTTCTGTACGATATTGTATGCAACTTTAATCCACTTTTAATCATTTTTGTAGCTATAACAGTTATCTTATTCAAAAAACATCCTTGTGTATGCCTTAATGTTTCTTTAAAAATCCTAAGAGATGTTTGTTGATAAAAAACTATCAAAACAACGAAACTTTTCTCTGACAGACAGTATAAAAAATGAAACAGGAACGCCAAAAATCTAAATATGGCACTTAAACCATTAGTATTTGTACCTACGTTTTACTTTTAAATAGTGTCTTGGCATAAAGTTGCGATAAACTTTGTCACTAAAATAGTTGTAGCGATTATCTGTCCAATTTTCTAGGCAGCACTCTTTGCAATAAAATTTTTTACTCGGAATCATAAATGCAACCAAAGAGTCGTTTCAAGGTGAGCAAATTGAAACAAACTGCTTGCATATACCCCGGACTGACCCACAACATTGAATTGCCTAGTAGGGTTTCACCAAAGGCTTAATTGGAACTGCATTAATTAATAAAATAAAGACTTGTACCACTGCAGAGGGATGACAACAAATAGAGGGAAATTCAGCTAGCGGATCCTCAGGAATATGAGTTTGTGGAGCATGACACATGTTGTGGTCGTAGGGTTTAGTCTTGATACGACATGTGCTGCAGCTTATTTTAATTACCTATAAATTAATATAAATATAATACAATTATGATATAAATGTATAAATAAATGAACCTGCATACAAAAGGCAATTAAATATGTATGTATATACATACATACATACTATTAAATACTGACTTGTAAGCAGCAACGTTGGTGTTGAGTTAGGACAGATGTATTGATTTTTAAAATTCTTAAAATTCCTCTAGGTTGAGACGTGTTTTCAAAACATGCTTTTGACGTTGTTTAATATTATTCGGATCTAAAAAAGTAAATTTTGAGTACCTTAGCCTCATGAGAAATTTGTAATGCTGTTGCTGCTTTGAATCCGTAGTATTTTGTCTGAATAGTTTGCCTAGAACAAATGCTGTATTAAAAGAGATGTGAACTGGAATTGCGGCAACAATGTTGTCAGTTTTGTTAATGACAAATTTGGTATAAAGTTAATAATTGCCGCAGCAAAAAGTTTAGTTAAAATCTTCAAACATAACAATCGTTTTACGCGCAAACGGCATAAAGGCTCGCGTGGGATCAACTTTCATAAAATATTGGTTAGCAAAATGAAGAACTAACAGTTAAAACCTCGTCTATTGATGAAACCTTAAAGTTTTAACATGCTATTTTATCTGCTTCTAATATTCTATTGCTGAATTGGTCCAACAAATTTCCGCTTGAATGTAGACAAATGCATGCGTAGATTGTTGTTACTGTTAAACCTGAAGTACAGATCCCTATGAACAAAACAGTTTGAAACAAAACTTGCTATCTCGACTATGTTTTTGTGACATTACATGGGTAATTGTTTATAGAGTCTAAAACTGTCGAGCTCCTGGAGTGCCTGTGACAATTATTCGCACGGGTTTCAGTAAAACAGATTTTTAGGCAACACAATTTGATGTCTCACAAGATTAATAATTCGTATCTAAGCTGGTGACATAAAAGCGTACCACAATTGTGGAGGTTGTGGAATTTCTAATATTAAAGCTTATGTAAAATTTTTAAACTGAGTCAGATCAAATGAGTCTGGTGGTTACTACTTTAATGTTTTATCAGAAATACAAGCAGTTAAATCACAATCGAGCAGCGCTTGATGTGGCTACAACAAACTGTTTTCGCTAGCTCATGCGATTTTCGTTCTAATAATGTCCGGTTTTTTATTAATACTTGTGATGGCTCTAGCAAAAGTTGACTGCTGCGATTTTTTGCACATATACGTCTCTGAAGTCGTAAACAAAAATACGAGTTACTGCTGTTACAATGTCCACAGCTAAATCTATGTTGCACAAAACTAAACTTATGAGTATCAAATCAGGCTCCAAAATGTCGATTAAAGTATTTGGATTCTGTTAGTCGAGCCCATATACTTCTCTTAGCAAAAACCTAAGCGCCACAAAACTGGCAGCCTATGAGAGTCAGCATGCTACATTACAAATGTTTTAGATTAAAAACATTTATACAAAAGCAGCTCTATGGAATTCTTAACTGGATTTTGCTGGACAACTGCATTCAAACTTGACAAGTATTTAAACCTTGTAATTATAGTTTCTTGTTTTAGGACTTGTAAAAACGGGGTAGTAGGTAGAATTATGGTCAACCTTACCCAATAATACGACGCAATTTTCTGACCCCTGCCTTGATCTCTTGTCTCATTAAATTAGCATAACTGCAAGCTCTGAGAAACCAAATTAAAACGTCGCAACTTTAGTAACCTATTGCTACTTCAACAAATATTAATAATAAGCCAAGCTTGCCATTTTTAGAATCATTCTGTGTTCAACTTTTAAAGTTAACTTGTCCTCTCATTTTTTGGTCTTTTTAAATACTACTGTCAACTAAAGTACCCAACCATGCAACAACAAAAAGCAATTAAGCAATTGCGAGAACATCAAGAACACTTAGAACTAAGGAAAAAACATACTTTTAATGTTGCCATATCAAACTATTTTAAACAGTCCTCGTGTGGCACCATATGAACTCGACAGAAACCATGGACACGGCAAGTGAAACTCTGACTGCAAATCAGTCAATGCGTTGTCAACTGAAAATGACAACTACGACAGCACAAATACGTCCAAGTTTAATGCGCGTAGCAATACTGCTCAAGACCCAGAGTTTTTTGAGACGTTCAACACCACTGTTATTTACGAGAATTCTAAAGTTCAAGACCAAATTCGAGCACGGCTTGTCTACGATCCGTATCTGCAGGCCCATGTCTACTGCCTTGAGCGCAATAATTATAACAACTCTTATCATTTTAAGGTTTCATTCAATGTATTTTATAGTCATAATATTCTTCACTAGGCAATGCAAATGCTGAAGCAAAACAAGAACTGTCTGCTGCCAAAACAAACGAATACGGACCACCTGCTGTATTTTGAGAACAAAAGCAGTGCCAAGCTTTCAGACGAACTGCAAAATCAAGCCAAAATGTTCATTCACGGAAAGAGCCTGCATTACACTCTTTGTTTTGTGCGAGTCCAATTTTCATTCAACATTATGACTCGAGAAATAAAAATGTTTAATAACTTTAAAATATCTGACAACTATGCTCAGTAATGTCCTGCGAATGGAGGCAACACTGTTTCATTCAGTCTGATGAAAGTTAACGCTTCAATTTACTTTCTCACTAAACACAACGCAAAGCTAGCTGCATCTAAGCCACACAATTCTACACCTTGGTTTTGTCAGTTGAATGCCCAAAACGTCACACAGTAAGAACATTACCAAGAACCAGCAACAGAGGTCTAGCCGGCACCACAACGTGTGAAAATCGATAAGCACGAAGTTATTTCTACAGCAGGGGCAGTGTTTCAACTGTCACCTGAACAACCAGTTGACTTTTTGGATGTTGCTTTTGATGATTCAGACATTGATGAGTTTGAAAACTTTGAAGAAAGCTAAAATGAAGACGACAAAAACAGCAATGGCGCAATATAAGTTTTGAATTACAGCTCGTAATTTTAAAGACATAATAATTTAAAACATTCGTAGTAAATTAAATTTGGTAGTTTGTGTTGTATTTTCAGTGTTTTATACGGCAATATTAATATGCGTACGTATGGGTCACGTGTCTTTTATGAAAGTTGCTAAGTTCTTGTACAAATTTGAAGTTTTTTTTTTAGTTTTACATAGCAGAAGCAAGTTTTGTGTGTTCAATATTATATAAATTTGTCCCTAATGTATAACAAGTGTGGCAAATATTTTATAATCTGAATTTGTATAAGGAAAAATTTAAAACGTAAAATAAAATCTATAAAATGTAAACTTGCAGCTTTAGACTTAAACGTTTAAAATAAGGGTTTAATAATAGTAGCCCAAATATAATACAGTTATAGTGTTGGTATGTTTTTTAATATTTTATGTTCTCAAATTCAGTGGCAAACAATGGCAACACCTGTTTTCAAATATGTCCGAAACCAACATAGTGATTCTATTCTAGCGCAAAACATTTATTTTGATTAGTGCATAAAATCCGCCATATTTTTTAACATCAAAATATTAGGTTCTTATATATCAAATTTTGTTTTTGGACAAAGAAAGTTTTAAAACTTCAATGCATTTTAGACATTAAATGAAGAAAAATACTAATGAAATTTACACTGATAATTTTATTCAAGATTCAGAACCACGTATAAGTATTTATTGTGTGTTTAAATAAACTATAATTTTATTGTACAGTTTTATAAAATACTTATGTGTATTTCATTACTAAGAAATAAGAAAAAAACAGATATTATTTAATTTAAGTCAGTAATCATTTGTGTCACTGACATATTATACGCAACGTCAGAAATTAATTTTGGAAATCAAAACAAATCCAGGCATATCTAGGCAGTGGTAGTGAACGCAAGAAAGCTATAGAGAGAGAACTTTATCGTATCCTGGCCACGAACAAGTGACAATAGACAACAAATAAAATAATCATATATTAAATTTATGTGCTATAAAGTACATGCGCGCATCATAGTTTTACATTTCTCATTCTCTATTCACTTAAATGGTCCGGGCTTTATGTACAGGCTACTACGCACGTGCCTACTATAGCATCTGCATTGTTTTTAATTTGATTAGGCGTTACGTGCATACACCTATGTACGTGTCTCTCTCTCTCTCTGTTTCTCATTTGAATTTATTAAATTTAATTAAATTAGCCATTACGCACCTGTCTTTGTACTTATATGCTCTTTCTCTCATGCTACCCAAATCACACATCTTCCTCCACCGTTGCCTCTCTCAGCTTCCCCTCTTTATGCAGGCCCAGGCTTAAATTATTCATTTTTTTTAATAATACTACTACTACGTACGTGCCTCATCATTTTCTTTGCACTTATTGAATTGGGCATTACGTGTGTCTACTTATGTTCCTGCATCTCTCTCGCTCACACTCACTCATCCTTACAATGAATTATATTTAATTGAATTAGGCATTACTTTGTATCTTACTATGTACCAACATCTGTCTCTCAATCCTATTTTATTCTATTGCATCTTTTTTAATTGGGCAATATGTACCCCTACCTACCTACCTATCTCCCTTGCCTGTGTTTCGGCTTCCGACTCCCTCCCTTCCTTCATCTCTCTACCAAGACGCTGCCCGGTCTTCCCTCATCTTCCTCAATTTCAATTAATCCAATAATTCATCTACTCAATAAATACTCTACACGCTCCTGTAAACAAGTCGTCACGAAAATTCTAAATTTTGGATTTTGTTTTCCAAATTTTATTGATTTTAATTGGGAAAACGAGGCCTTTTAAATTAGGTTTTTCATTAGCTTCAAGAAAGTTTGTTATACAATTTCTTTTTGGCCACGTTTTTAAATCTTTGTCAGCTGCTGACACAGGCCAAACAAAATTTCTTGTCTTTTATGTTTATTCTTGATATGGGTTTTAATTAATAATTTTTTGAATGGTTTCAAAGTAAAGAAATAATCTTAAAAGTAACTGCTTAATATATGTATTGCCTATTTACTTTACCATATTTTAGATATTTACATATAAGAACCGAGTTCCAATTGAGACACGCTAGCGCTTACAACTGCTCTACAAACTCTCTACAATTATTTTACTGGGAAAACACATTATTTTATCGTACATTAAATTAATTCGTATAGTTGTTCTCGATTTTTTACGCTCAATTTTGTAGTCCAACACTTACACAATTGTAAAAATTCGTTGAATTTTTAAACAACAAAATACAAAAATTTCATAAATTCATAGTTAATAAAATAATTATTTTAAATCAATGACGTATCTAAAGCAAGTTTGCAAATTCCGTTGTTATGTCAAAATATTATACTACGGACGACGACAACGAGAATTATTTAACTGACGCAGAAAAATTTGAGCGATATGTATACATAACCTTTAGGTACCATCTTGAAGATATACAGGGTGTGCAGTATGATATTATTAAAGCAAAGCAGAACGCACTTACAATGATTACGCCCATTCTTGCAAAAGTAGGTGCAATGCAAAACAACTCCAGAAATTAAAATTGCAAGCTATTGCAGTGATACAACTGCTTATTGAACGCGTCAATCAACTTAAAAATTAGTTTGTTAAAGTTAAAAAAACTGATGAAAAAATCCTAAATATTTAAAATCTCTTAGACAAAATTGAAACCTGAAGTTTAAAAACTAAAGAACCTAAAACTATTACCAACAATTCAACTAAAACAAGTGGCCTACCATTAAAATGTCCTAAAACTCTCCCATCACTCAAACAGCACTCCAAAACTGAGTCCGTGAGCACTTAACCTGAACTGCGAGAGTTAATTGCGTCTATTGTAATTCACAGTATTTATGAGAACAAACATGAATCAACTAAATCTTTAATGCACGTCATTAAAACAATTATGAGGCAGATATCTATCAACATTTGTCGATGCGACCCCTCAACACGACTAGGAAACTTAATAGATAGAAAATGCAGGCCTATCTTAGTTCATCTACTTTTTGTACTCGACAAACATATAATCTGGGCAAGAAAAGCAGCACTTTGAAATAATTCAAGTACACCAATGATTTACATTGAGCAATACAGAACGTCAATTGAAAACAGAATCCACAACGCTTTATTTAAAAAAGGAAAACAATACAAAGCAGAAGACCCAACAGTCAAAACATACAAAATCAGCTGCTGACCAATATAAATAGACCCTGCAAAACTACGTACTGTTGTAACCACAATTTCCAAGTCTTAAAACCAACTTTAAGTATAAACATTAACAAATTTCACATATAAAGGTAAAGCTTACAAAAATATGATATAATATATCTAATTTTGATTTGACCACCCTTTATGGCCATTGTTATGTATTAAAGCTAGCAAGACATTATTAAGTATAAAATATTTTTAAAAAATGCAAGATTGTTAATTTAGGTTCCCTGTTGTAAGCCTTGGCATTTGACAGTCGTGTATAAATCTCCTAGAGTGGACAAAGCTTCTTTAAATAAATTTTACGATAATTACTTGTGTCAACTCAGAAATAAAACTCAAGGGCTTAAACACTTTGTACTAGGAGATTTTAACATTGACCTTAGCACTAAAGATACTGCAGCCAGAAATCTAATTAGTACTGCAATTTTGAATGGAATTAGGCAGATTATAGGGCATCAGACCAGAGTTACACTAACATCTAGTAGCCTACTAGACCATATATACACATCGAATGTTGACCTAGTGCGTGCTAGTAGTGTCTTATCTATAGGCATATCAGATTATGATGCAGCATATGTTGTGAAGCATAGGAATAACCATAAGTTTTCTACCAAGTATTTAACGCTGAGGAATTACGCTGATACTGACTGGGAGTTAGTGAACTCTGAACTTAAAAACGTTCCTTAGCCAACTATCAAAGTATTTCACGATGCAGATGATGCTTTGCATTGCTTTGAATTATTAGTTACAAATATTATTAATCAATATGCACCTATTATCAACCACCGGGTACAAAGTAAACCATCTGAATGGCTTACTGCTAATCTTAAAAAGCAAATGCATCGTAGGGATCATTTAAGAGTTTAGAGTATTAAGCATAAAAGCAAAGAGCTTGAACTGGAATATAAAGCCTTACGAAATTAAATAAATATTGAAGTGAAAATGGCTAAGTATAGTCAGTATCGGCGTAAATTTTCAGAGGTACCTACGTCAACAAATGTTTAAAATGTGTACAACAAACTTGTAGGGAAATCTAAATCAGCCCCTAACAGTTTTAACCCAAAGGTTGATGGAGCCTCAGTTACTGAAAACAGTGACATGTCTGATGCTTTAACTTATGCTTTTGTTTTGGAAGGTTCAAATGCTGATTTGAATGAACTTTATAATAAAACGCAGGTAGATGGTTTAGTAGTTCAGCCTTTTACTGAAGATGAAGTTATATCAAAATCGATTAAACTTATAAAGCGGAAGAAAAATTTAAATCCTGATGAATTACCTTATCGCGTTTTTAATAATTGTATAAGTGAGTTAGCTTTGCCTTTGGCAATGTTATTCACTCACTTTCTTGTTCATTGTGCCTACCCAACAAAGTTTAAGTGTGCAATCATGATGCCATTGTACAAAGGCATAGGTACCCGCTTAAGTGCCTCCTCATATCGCCCTATATCTTCCCTCCCTTTATTGGATAAGCTGTTTGAGAAAATGATAAATATACGTATTATAGGTAGTATAAATCTATGTGATCAACAGCACGGCTTTTGTAAGCAGCGGTCTTGCCTATAAGCTAATTCAAAATTTACCGATGATGTTTTTGGTTACATAGATAATCAGTGTGGTCGTGTCATAGCTGTTCTCATAGATTCACAGAAGGCGTTTGACTCCATACTGCACGACAAACTGATTATAAAGCTTAAGGACGATTTTGGTATTTAAGGACACCTACTATAACTCATTATTGATTATTTTAGAAACCGTTTTTTTAAAATTCAGATTGAAACTTATGTCTGAAGCATATGAGTTACAGCCAGGTGTGCCTCAAGGATCTATTGTGGGGCCATTACTGTTTATAATGTATATAGACAAAGTGGGTGAAGCTGTAGTAAGTGGCGTTAATTTTATTCTTTATGCCGATGATATAGTGTTATACTACCATGCACTGGTTCATAACTCTATGGTGAAACACATGCAACTCTGTATTGACAATGTTAATAAATGGTTTAATAGTAATGGTCTCAAAATTAATGTTGACAAAACCAAATTTATGGTAATGCACAAGTCACGTGATACGAAGGTACCTGATTATGTAGTATTAACCTGTAATGGTAATGATATTGAGCGAGTTCAGACTTTTAGATATCTTGGCATAATTGTTGACTGTTATCTAACATTTAATCAGCATTTTACCTATGTTAAAAATAGGGTGTCTTTAGCTATAGGTATGTTGTGTAACTTAAAGAAATATCTTAATACTTATATTTATATTATTATGATCAATGCGTATGTTCTCTCTATAGTTGACTACTGCCCCCATGTATATGCTGTGCAAACCCAAAGGGAGTTACAGGTTTCACAGAATAAAATAAATAAGACAATTGGTTTCTTCATGGGCACTACTAGTAATACAAAAGAAGACATATTATTGGAAAGCGCCAATATATTATCAGTATCTGAAAGAATTATGTATTACTCTACGATGTTTGTCTTTAATACATTAAAATATGGTTCAAGTCTTTCGAATTTTTCGGAATGGTTTGTAAAGAAGGAGTTTGCTTGTTCAACTCGTTCTAGTGAAATGTTCTTACTGGAACATCCTTGTAAGTTTAAATCAAAATCTTTCGAAAACTCATTTGTATATCGCTCTATTAAATATTGGAATCATTTACCTGATTATGTAAAATGTGATGATGGTGTACTGTGTGACAATTTTAGGATTAGACTAAATTATTTTATTTTACGGAATCAGCGTAATCCGCCTTAATGAACTGGATATAATTTGATGTAATTTTGGTAGCAACTTTGTATTCCTTTGATGTAATGTTATATCAGAATGTGGATGAGCTCATCGTAATCTTATTCACATTCTAAGATGCTAACGTAAGATGTTTACATATCTTACTGTGTAAACAATGCACTAAGAACTATCGAATAAACTCTTGGTCGACAGAGAGACTAGCAGACCTAACCACACAGCCAGCAAGTAAACAGTACCATCGTCTAGTCGATAAAGTAGCGTTGCATACATCATTTATGTATCAATCCTAACAATGGTGGAGGTGCGAGTTTTGTAAGAGTTATAGTAGTTACAGTTTTGTAGTAGTTTAAATTTTTACGAATTCCCACAGAGTGAGAGAACAATGGTGGGTTGAATTAAGTGTAGTAAATGTTCAGTTTACTAAAAAAGAAGAAGTCAGACAGTAATATGGTTTTAAGTGAAGGAAAGTCAAGAGGACGAAAATAATGGCCAGCAGTTCCAACACAGACACTTTTTGAACATTACGACCTTTTACCGTGTCTTAATCCTGATTATGTGAAAGTAGTGAAACAGAGATACAACGAGTTTGTTAGTGAAGAATATTTACCACGGAAATAAGAAGCGTTGAAGTTTCCAGAGCGAAGACTTCCAGAATGTTTAGTAGCCACACGAGAAACAGACAACTTAAGGGCGGGGCAGAGTCAGTTCACCAGGGAGCTACAGGGTTCAGCAAGTAGAATACCATTGTAATCAAAACCCCTGACGAGTTTTAACAGACGTGTGGCCCAAATAGATCAACTTCAGGAACTAACAAAGGAAGCCGTAGAATTACTTTTAGACGCATCAACAGAAACAAACGACATTTAAGACCCAAATCGAGAGAGGTTGCCGTCAGCCGAAACAACAATCGACACAACCCAGAAGAAAAAGTCAGATAGCTCAGACGGTATCGACGAACCATCCATACTACAGCCTGATTTCCGTAAGATTTAATCTCTAACAAAAAGCGTTGAATCAAAAGCCAGCTCCAACGGCAGTAACAGAAGCGGGTTGTACAAGACGTTTGAAGTATTCTCAGATCGTCATAATTGAGAGCGAATAGGTAAGCGATTTTTAATTTTATCAT
Source organism: Dicyrtomina minuta (assembly GCA_949802685.1). Taxonomy (NCBI): domain Eukaryota; kingdom Metazoa; phylum Arthropoda; class Collembola; order Symphypleona; family Dicyrtomidae; genus Dicyrtomina; species Dicyrtomina minuta. The sequence goes on along the minus strand of OX461809.1, from coordinate 39,585,086 downwards.
TACAAGACGAGATAAGGAACGTTGACAACGAGTTAAAAGGCATAAACGGGTTATTTAAGTCAGTAAACGTTTTAAAACCTGAGAAAGAAGCAGAGAGTCATATTCAAGTAGAAATACTGGAAGCTAAGGAGCAAGAACAAGTAGAAACAGTCATTATTGTACCTGTGGTAGTGAAACCAGAGATAGTAGAGCCAGTTGTAGAACAACCAGTAGTCGAAGAACAGGCAGGTCCAGAAACAGTAGGTGTAGGACCAGACGCAGAAAATAATAACAACGAGGAAGAGGAGGAACATATTGAGAATCCAGAAGACGAGCCTGAGGTAGATATTTTCATAATGGCTGCACCACCAGTACCAATGTCTACATATACCAACCCTTTTTTGAAGCAAGAGGCAGTAAACGAATTTTCAGACGAATTCACATTATGGACTACCATGTACAATTTGCAAGCAGTACCAGCCAAGGCACACCTTAAACGCGCTATCACCACACCCCAAGCATAATCGTATTTTAGTTTAAACAAGGCAACATTTAGTGACGCATCAACATAAGCAGAGCTCATAACAGCGTTTAAAGCAAACTGTCCTATGACATCAGTCCCACGAGCAGCAGTAGATGAGATATTTCGACAACAACAGCAAATTGGCGAAATAGCTTCAGCATTTATAATGAGAATACAGGACGCATTTAGTGCAAACAGGGAGGGAATGCCAGCTGCTATAATGATTAAAGTAATAACAAAAAATCTTAGAATGAGTTTGCAAAAATATTTAGCCAAACGCATGTTAGCAGCATATATAGTAGCATTTAAAGCACAACTTGAAGACTACGATCAACGCAATTAAGTTCGATTTGACACACCAGCATCCACACTAAAGAGATTAACGCAGTCATAGAAAATAGCAAAACAGCGGAGTTAGAAGCCAAAATGAATATGTTAACAAAAGAGTTGAAGGCGTGGAAGACATCAGGAAACGCCAAAATACCACAGGGAGCAACTAATAGCACTTACAGACGAGAAGAAGAGCAAAAGAGGAAACCTAACAATTGCTATAATTGCGACAGACCAGAACATTTTGCAAAGAATTGCCAAGATCCACCATCACAAAGAACTAAGGAGTGGCGGCGGAAGCAGGAGGAGAAACGACATAGTCAGAGAAGAGGAAAATCACTAGAAAGAAGCAGGGAGCCACGTAGGCAGCGATCGCGCGAGCGGAGTCGTGAGTTAGTTTATTATAATGGAGACAATAGGGAGTCACGTAGTCTAAATGATGCAAGAAGTGGCGGGAATGCAAATGAATCAAGGGGAAGTTACTACACTTCAAATTTAACAACACCAAGGAATTTAAACACGTAGGTAGATTAGTGAGGCCGGACCGATCGATTACTAATATTAGGCCACCAGATACATACGTGAGAGATGACAGTGGAATACAGTTACGAAATAGATTTGAAATACTTAGTGAGCAGAATGTTGTCACAACGTCCGTCATTGCACAACCGGACGTAAGGAATAATAATAAAAATTCAAATAATAGAACTCAAGAGCATAACGTAGCAAGTATTACATCATCTGCAATTGTTAGTAGTAGAGTTGATACTATGTTTATAGATACAGGGGCAAAAGTCAGTTAAGTTTCATCATCCGTAGTTAGAAGTGTCGGAGCTGTAAAAAAACAAATAAATGGAATGACATTAAGTGATTATAGTGAAAATGTAATAGGACAATATGGAACTGCAGATATGTTACTTGAAATAAATAGAACAATGATAAACTTGGAATTCATAATAGTGGACCAGCCACCCCTGGATATTCTAATAGGACAAGATTTCTTGGAGGAATTTCGAGTAATTATTGATTGCAAGAAAAAGACACTGCAGTCAGACCGATTTGGATTAGTAGTTTTTTCAACAACAGCTAATATGAATGTTCAGAGGCAAGTTGACGTGCCTTCTGTGTCAAGTCAGGCTACGCTTAGTACAAGAAACAAGAAGGACTTCAGTCAACAAGTGACGCAGAAGTCAAAGTCAAATGGCGAGAGCTCCGCCAGAAGCACAAATGAATACATAGGAAAGGATCAGACGTCCTCAGTATTCAAATCAGGGTTACAGGAACCAAACAAGACGATTGCAGGCCACCAGGTACCCACCCTTCTAAGTAAGTTAAGTAAGAAAGACTTGTCTACTAAACTACAGGATTTTAGAAGACAACTACAAGAAAGAATGAAGCAACCAGAGGTCCCACCAGCAGGACCACCAACGAGAAGGAATGAGCAGAGGCCAGACGTACTGAGACTCCACTCAACCGAACGAATCAAAGTAGAAGAAGGAACAGTAATGGAAATACCAGTATATAATAAGTTAAAGCAGAAAATACGATACGCAAGGTTTGTTGCAATGTCACTAGGGCAACAAAAATTCAAGGAGTTGATTGTTCAAGAGTTCATCATGTCAGAGACAACAAGAGGAATACGAGTCATGAATCCGTCATCCAAGAAAATATTAATTCAGCCACATGCAGTTGTATCTACAGCAGTTGTTACTGACTACGAGGATTTCAAAATTAAGGCAGTTGTTTTAGTAGGAAGCATTCATTTAATACGAGCTGAAATTTCTAAATCTAATTCTGATGTTTTTATTAACAGTCTTACAGCTATGAAGATATCACGCCAAATTCCATTTTTTAGAGGACAGGAGCTTAAAAAGGAAATTAAAGCAGTAGACATCAACCCAGATCAGAGCCCGGAGAACATACAAAAATATAAGCAGCTATGCAGAGAAGAACAAGAAGTATTTAAATTTTTGAGAACCCCCCTTAAAGTTTACCCTCATGCCAAATTTAAGATCGAATTGGAGGATACAAAGCCTATCTGACTACGTCCACACCCAGTCAGTGATGCCCAGAACGAGCTTATCAACAAGAGAGTCAAAAGGTTACTGTAGGATGAAATGATTGAATTAAGTAATAGCCCCTACTCAAGTCCTGCATTTTTAGTGAAAAAGAAGTCACCTGACCCTACTAAAAAAGCGTGGCGCCTCGTGACAGATTTTAGGGCCCTGAATAATGTAACACGCAAATTAAGCTTTCCTTTACTACTAATTCAAGACATCATTTATAAGTTTAGAGACATGAGAGTATTCTAGGCGCTAGACTTGGAGTCCAAGTACAACCAGATGTTATTAGACGATGACACAGTGTAATTATCCTCATTTTCTACAAGGCATGGACTATAGCAGCACCTAGTGCTTCCATTTGGTATAGCATGCGCACCAAGTTTATTTTCTCAGATGATAGTGTCTATGCTAGGCAGTTTACAGTATGAGGCAGTAGTTTATCACTTAGACGACCTTATTGCTCTATCAAAATCAGTAGAGGAAAATATTTAGCAGTTAAGAAAGGTTTTTCGGCAATTAAAAGAAAATAACCTACGTTTAAAACCGTCAAAGTGTAGACTAGGCTACAACCGACTAGAAATACTTGGATACTTAGTGACACCAGAAGGACTTCAACCTATTCCAGCATTAGTTGACTCCATAAGAAAGATCAAACTACCAACACATGTCAAGTCACTTTAACGATTTATGGGAGCCTACAATTTTTATAGAAACTTCATACCAGACTTAGCAAAACGAACTGCCGCACTTACAGCCTTGATGTGCAAGGACGTTCCAAATGTTTGGAGCATAGAAGCAAATGACGCATTTCAGGAAATGAAGATGGCACTTACAACAGCACCTATACTGGCTCATTACGACCTGAAAAGAAAGACAACTCTCAAGACGGATGCCAGTCTGAAGGGACTTGGAGCCGTACTAGAACAACGCCATGTCATCAATGGTAAAGAGGTGGATCGACCTATTGGATATATCAGTAAGAAGCCTTACAGTGCAATGAAAAATTACCAAATCCCAGAATTGGAAGTGACGGCCATAGTATGGGCGCTTAAGAAGTTTAGTCATTTCTTAAAAGGAATCTTGTTTGAAATACTCACCGACAACTCAGCTTTACCGTCACCAGTAACTTTAAAAAAAAACCAGTAAGTCCAAAGTTAGCAAGCATGGCTTTGGTTTAAGCAGATTTTGACATCGTCAACATGAAGCATCTGGCAGGAAAAATCAATATTTTACCAGATTTAATTTCCAGATCATCACCTAATGAGTATAACTCGGATGACATAGATTTTGACATGCCAATATAGACCATCAATAGACAACAAGTATTCTTTGATACCCAACACAAGAATCCAGCATTGAGAGGGATAATGAAAGCCTTGCATTGTAGGACTGATAGAGTCAATAAATATGAAAAGTATAAATTAATAATTGAAGTTTTTATTTCCGAAATCCAGACTTGACAGGACCCAAGTTTTTAATTTTGGTTCCCAAAAAGTGGAAAAATCAGATTGACAAGGATTTCCACAGTTCACAGATGGGAGGTCACCTAGGACGTGAAAAGACTTATCAAAAAATTTGAGCGAGATTCTTTTGACCTAGGATGCGGAAAGAAATTAATTGGTACGTTAAATCATTTCCGGAATGCCAGAAAAGTAAAGTGCCACGACAAAAACCAGCCGTGCTTTTTCAGTTTATGAAGTTACCCACCTACCCATTCAAACGTACAGTTATTGACTTTGCCGGACCCATTAAGAAATTATCAGGAGGGAATAAGTACATTCATACAGCAGTGGACTACCTGACCAAGACGTTAATCAGCAAGGCAGGTCCAAATTCAAACGCAAAGACGACAGCTAAGTATATTGGTAATGAAATTGTAACTAAGTACGGATGTCCTAGATATTTGCAGAAAGACAATGGGACTTCATTTTTGAACAAGACGATTGGAGAATTGACGACTCTACTTGGGGTAACTCATATTACTTCTAGCCCTTACCACCCGCAGACAAATTCAGAAGTAGATAATACTCATAATGTACTCATGGAATGCCTACGTACATTTGTGAACGAGAATCAGAGGAATTGGGATGATGCATTACCATGGCTGACGTTTGCATGAAAAAGTTCAGTACATACCACCACCGGTATAACCCCATACTTTGCTTTGTATGGTAGAGAGCCAAAGCAACTGATTGATACACTACTACTAACCTTAGAAGTGGAACAGACGGTGGATTTCAACGACAATGCTGTCAAGGCCCAGCAGACTGCACGAGCAGCGATGGAATATCAGAGACAAGCTTGGGCAAAACGATACAATCTTACTAGAAAAGAGTGTACATTTAAAGTCGGTGACCTGGTTTTCCTTCAAAATTTACACACCAAGAAAGGGAGAAGCCAAAAATTGATGCAGACTTTTGCTGGGCCATTCCAGATAGCAGAGGACATGGGAAGGAATGTCAATAAGTTAGAGGCTCGACGCAAAAATAAATTAATTCATGTATCTGTGAACATTGAACGCCTTAAACTTTTTTATTTTAGAGATCCAGTAGCAGACCGACAGCCTTAGTCCACACCGACGAGTCCAGCTAGTACAGTGCAGCCAGACACGGTGCAGGAAAGAGAGCGTCAGAGTTTATCACAGGCTACTAGGAAGGAACCTTTGCTAGTAGAGCAGAGTGAGGAGAGGAGTCATACCCCCCACCTCCAGGGTGTAGGAGCCGATGTTCATCCCCACTCCACACTCCAGTTAAAGTCAAGCTCCAGAGCCAAGAAAAGGGAGAGGCAGACCAAAGGGTTCCAGGAATTGGCAACCAACTTTTGAAAATCCAACAATTATTAATGAAGCTCGATATAATTTACGAAATCATGTTAGAAATAGATAAACTAAATTTATCGAAGTAGTTATAAATTTTGTAATATAGAGATAAAATAGATATGGTAAGTTATATTATATAGGTAGTAGTTAGTAAGTAGGTAGAAGTACATGTAGAACCATACGTGGAACATATGTAATAGTAGTGGGTTACCACTTATAAAATAATAAGTCAATTTGTTTTTTAGCCTTGTATTCCTTCCGTGCACTTGTATCAAGAAGTAGCGACAGAACTAATGCTACACCTAACCGAAACGGTTCTTTGTCCGGAAAGGGCTCCTTAGGAATACCGGTCCATTGGTCTCACAATACCTTTGGCTACTTGTGATCTAACACTAGTCCTTAACAGGAACAATGATTTGAAAGGTAAAGCACAGTATGTCTTCCTTGGAAGTGAGACGAATTTACAAGAGCGTCCAAACCAAACTGTTTAATATCGGACGTTGCCTGATTTTTTTTAGGTTAACCAAGGCGCAGCCAATAGTTAAGTTTTTTGTTGTAAAATAAAATAAAAAATAGTAAGTAGGAAATTAAAGTGAAGACCACGTATGTATGATTCCTGACATGTACTGTTTAAAATTGTTAGAATAGTAATTTTTTTTAGTAGTAGAATATTTGAATTTTGTTGAGATAAAACATGTCAAGTATTTTTAACAAGCTCTTGGTCGCGAACAAGACTAGTATATAATCAAGCATGATTACAAACAAGGAAATTTGAATATAGAAAATAGTAGATGAATTTATAAATAATTAATTTATTTGAGTAATATGTGAGCCACATAGTATGCCTAATGATACGAGATAAATATGAGCATTACTAAGATGTTCAATGTCAAGGTTAGGACCTTGGCATTCAATACCTTTAGATAGCTAGACTACCTAATTGAAGGACTAAGTCCGTACAACTGTGCCTCAATATCAAAGACTTTATTTTTGTAAGTGGGAGGAAATTTGGTGTATGTAAAACCAGCCTCCTAGTTAACAACTCCTCCACCTAGAGATATATATGTATTTTGGGAAATAAAAGAAACTTCGAGATTAGAAGGCCAAAAATATTGTAATGTTTGTATATTGTGTAATTAAGTATATAGTAAGTAGTAATTTGTAATGCCATGTGAATATAGCATTGTAGAAATAAAATATACTTACCTGCAGTTGTCTTCATGCTTGAAGGCTAAAAAACAAAAACAAAAACTCTAATGGAAAGTATGTGATTAGTAAAAATTAGAATTACGAATATTATTAGGATTGTAATGTAAATTATTAGAATATAACATGTGGATAATATTTGGAGCATGTATTTTTAATCTCAGTTATTTACCTTGTAATATAAATAATATGTAGCACTAAATCCGTAAGTGGAGCGTAGATAGCCAAAATCACTGGTCCGGGTCAGTCCAGGTCAAAAGTCATCGAAGAAGTCATCTTACAGCAAGTAGGGCCCATCTAAAAATAAATAGATTTCAATTACGTAGTATTTACCGCTGACAGCACAAATTTTGCTGAAAATCGTGTTATCTAAGATTTTATAGTTATGTTAAGTAGTGCAGTTATATTAATATATAAAATCATGTAGAGCTGATTTTTACAAATTTTTTAAGCTATAATAGAATTTTGTACGTACCAAATTGTCTAAATTATGAAGATTTTTGTTTAAATGGTAGGTAGAACTGGATAAGGAGCAGTCCATCCAGGGATTTGTATTATTTGATTATGCGTATTCTTAAGTATTGATAATATGTAGTGTGTATAAATGATGGGCAGATTTTATTTTGTCAAAATGGTTGACTAAGTGACACGTCTTAACAGTTGAATACGTGTAATTTTAAGTAAGTAGTATATGTATATAGGTACGTTACATACATATTAAACTGTTAATGTAATTAATGCATATTATTATATAGATGATAATCTAGTATGCATTTTATTATATAGATTACTTTGTTGTATTAAGTTGTATTAATGCATTGTATTACGCTGATGTAGAGATAAAGCTTCGTTTATTATATGCGGAGGGTGTATTAGAATGTGGATGAGCTCATCGTAATCTTATTCACATTCTAAGATGCTAACGTAAGATGTTTACATATCTGACTGTGTAAACAATGCACTGAGAACTATCGAATAAACTCTTGGTCGACAGAGAGACTCGCAGACCTACCCACACAGCCAGCGAGTAAACAGTACCATCGTCAAGTCAATGAAGTAGCGTTGCATACATCATCTATGTACTAACTCTAACAGTTAAATATTTTTTGTGTCTACCCAATTACACCTTCGCGTATTTTTGATCTTTCTTAAATTATTTAAATATTTTAGTAGTGTCACTCATTTTAAATCAACACTTTGTATTGCATGATTTGACACTGAAATAAAGCCAAACTTTAAACTTCAAACTTTAATGTAGGTCAAGTTTCTGGTTTAGATATAACACAGATGTACCTATTAAATTTTGAAGATGTTTTCTAAATTGCTTGATTGCAGTTGCCGGGTCAAATTTTATCCCATCTTCAAAATTCACCCCAAGATATCGGATAGTTTTACTCTTTTTAAAGCTTTAATTTAAATGCTGTCAAAGATTAGAGGTGTTTCTGCAAGTTTTGCTTTCACAATGTTTATAATTTTACATTTTGAATAGTTTATGGAATAGCCTGCTATTTCAAAACTTCTTACTGCTATTTTGGTTAGTTCTCGCGCCCCGTCTAAAGATTCTGACACAAAAGCGACGTCATCCGCAAACTCCCTTGCTGATACCTTTGGGATATCGCTATAAAGTCGGAATCCGTATTAATTACCTATTTTGTGCTCTGTTAGCTCCCTCATGACGTGATCAATAGATATATTAAATTGTCTTAGTGACATAGGGGATCCTTGAAAGACTCCAAGTTTCAAGACAATTTCTTTTGATTCTCTATTTTTGGTTTAAATTTTAGATTTATTGCCTTGTAAAAGGGAAAAAGTGACATTCCGTAGCTCTGTTGGCATCAAAATGTGCTCGTCGAATATGAGCGTGACTGCTATCATCAAAAGCTTTACTAACGTCGAGGAACACAACGCAACAGTCAGAACGTTCTCGTTTTGCTTTCTGGAGACATTTATTTATTTTCGATGAGTTTAGAAATGTTCCAGGTTGATTGCTGAAACCCACTTGGTTTGGGTTTAAATGTGTGTATTCCCCCAGCCGGCGATCAAAGGCTCTCTCTATGATTCGTCAAAGAATGCTACAGATGGATATTGGCCTAAAATAATCTAACCATTAAACCCGGAGAATCACAACGCAGCACATTCTGCGTAATTTATTACGTCATTTAATTAGGCAGCGTAATATTAAAGATTTAATTGATATATGATACTAATATGCTTGACACTGCAGAAACAAATGAAGTCAAATGATATTGCTCTAGTAAAGATCTTAAATTACAGATACACAGAATATGGAGAAATTGAAAGTAAAAAATGTAAATACCTAAAATGTAAATTGTTTACGTATATGGTCTTAGACGGAACTCCTAATCTTACTTATGTAAAATATTTTTATTTAAACATACTTAAAACTCGCATTTTATTCCTTAATCCAGCAATGTGTGAAATATATGTGTGTGAAAATAAATGCAATCCTCCCAGGGGCATCGCTCATAAGGGAGTGTAATTGTTTAATAATATAAGAACCTTTTTACTTTTTCCACTTTTACCTTACATCACGATACTTCTGTATACAACTTTAGAATTTGTGCGGCATCTAAACTTAACACCTCAATCATACTTCCTAGTGCATACTCCTTAACCCTTTATACCATACAATTTACACGACGTCATGTACTGGTCCAGTCATGCACCATTTCCATATAAAGTACATACCTTATGTACATACAAGATCTCTTACGGGATTTAAAAAAAGAAATTTGTGACATGCTCACGTATATACTTTCCACTCTCAGCATCTAAAAAATACTTAAAAAAACTATTATTATGATTATTATATTGTACGGTATAGCCTTTCATCCCACAGGGATATATCAACACCGTGTATTAATGTATGGATGTATATATGATTCTTGAGCACACCATGAAAGATATACTCATCGAATCTACAACCAGTAGTATGTATATAATCTATAAATATAGTCTTTTTAACCGACGTACTCCTAGCGGCGATATATAAAACTGCATCACTGCACGTATAGTCTTTTCCCTTGCGGAGGAGTTGGTGGTCTGACTTATCCTAATAGCCTGGAAGTGCCAGACTCCGACTAGAAGGCATCAAGACCACCGTCAACCCATCCTCCCCTGCATTATGTGAGAAGGCGGAACGAGAGAGATCACCTGTAGGGGAATCGGTCGAACAGTCTTGAAGGAAGGAAGATGTGTATGCTGAAGCACGTGGCAAGGCCGCGGAAATTTCCACTTTAAATGCACACTACCTCTGTCTCGTGTCATGAAGACAACGGATGAGCACGTGTACATACCTGTCCACTTACACAACTCCCCACTTTAAACTGATCCACTCCGACTTCACCCAAGTTCTACCTCTACTTCAACCACGATCCAAATGTGGGAAGGACTCCCCGGCTTGGCGGGTTAACTTAAAAAAGACCAATGCTTACCTAGTTTTATTGCGCTAAGGTAAACGAATGCATAAGTAAAATTTTAAAATATTAAAACGAGCTTTCAGGGATTATTGTCTAACCCCTTCTACGAATGCACATTTTCTTTTCCCACCAATAGGTGACCCAAGAATGTTTGTTACCTTTGCAGCCCATAGCGATATAACGCCGGCCAGCCGAACGAGCCGAACTGTAGTATGAGTATAGAGACTCAAAATACAATTTTCTAGCTTCTGAACCTACCAGGATGGCTAGGAACTAGAATGCCTAGGATGTGCAAATCAAAGAATCACAGCAGGTCTATGTGTATCTAATGTGAAATTGAACACACCAAGTTTATTAAAAAAAAAGACCTAGGAAAACAGTTATCTGCAGGTACCAAGTACTTGTGTAGTCGCATGAACTAAATGTTTAAGTGTAACACACGGGTACAGGTGGGAAATGATATTAAAAACAAAGTTAATTGAACCTAAACAAAATTGGTGAAAATGACGATATTGTATCTCCAATATCAAAGCGTATCGTAAGATTAAGCGACTTTGTTGACAAACAGTATCATAATTAACATATTCTACCAGCATTACAAGACTCTAAATTAACTAACAACAATAACACGAGACAATAGACAATTTATCTTAATCACTAGCTTGCCTTTAGGTTGTGCGGACACACGCAAATTTACGTCTAAGTAGTGAGTTTGCAAGAAAACGTTTATTGATAAAAGATAGTAAAACGTCTATCAAATGACACTTTAAACCGAGATAATAATAATGCGCCAAGTAAACTGCGACAATCATATGTGTGTATTACATGATCTAAAATAAATGCATGTTGGTACTAGAAACATATCTAAGGGGGTACACGCTATGAGGTCTGATATTTCTCATGAAAAAGCGTCATTGTCACGGTAGTTTGGTTTTATACATGTTAATTTTATGTACCATACGCATTATATGGCGGATACACATATTTTGCGTTTTATTATACGCATCCCATCATATGCATGTACTGTAAACCATCCCTCTGCCTTCTATTCTTTGCCTGCTTGGTTAAGGACGCTTGACTGATTTTGGCGAGGTGAGCAAATCATTATAAAAAATCCTGTGCCTCTCACTTCCTTGCACGACAGCTTTGTATTCTGCAGATCCAAAGTCGTCACTATAAATGTTGTAATATTACATACTAGAATATAATCAATAATGTAAAATGCATAGATACAATTTTGAATAAAAGGGAAACTCTGTCCCTTCTTGGCCAGAGTCAAATACGCTGCATTACTGTTACGCTGTCCCACTTATTATTCACTCCCACTTAATATGTGTCATTAGAAATAGGACATGACATACTAATTACCATTCAAAGCCCCCGAGGATGGGTTTTAATCAAATAAGAAGTACCAACTACAGGTAAAACACATAAACTCATAAGCCAAATACAGCTATAATAAGCTAAGAAAAAAGTAGGAGGGGCTAAAAAATCATTTGCGAAGGGCACAGAAGAAGGCAAGAGGAACCCACATGATAAGGGGAGAAGCCATAAGAAAGTTAATACGGTTGAATGACATTTTCCTCAGGACATTATCCTCCCATGCAATTTTCTCCCAAAGTGTACCGAGGACATTTTCCTTCCAGTATCAAAATCACACGACTAAATGAACGGATGTTTCAGCAATTTGTTTTCCAGAGAATTTAGGAATTTAAAAAGTTTCTGAAAAATAAATTTACAAATGATATTTAACTAAAGAACTAAATTATTTCTTTTCCCAGGTGTATAAAATAATAATTACTTAAATATTTATCAATCAAGAGCAATAAACGTAGGTAAGACATTCATTATACTAACCATGCAAGGATATATATATCTTAAGGCTTTATAATTATACAAGTATTTCTTAAACGCATACTTTTTTCCACCTCTGAAAGATTTTTTTATTGCTAGAGGCAGTCCAATGATAAATTTAACTACAGTTTTAACTTATCACCAAAACAAAATGCTATTTTTCTTGCAAACTGCTGGGTTAGGAATAATAAAATAATGGTTTGACGAAATTGTTTTACGTTACTTATCTACAAGCCTTCGGCAAACATATGGTAAATTAATGTAAGCAAATTATTGCATATTATTGGATTAGTAGATTGTTAAATTTGCGTAGTTTACATTTTGAGGCTAATACGACTAAACGCACTTTAGGTGACGAATTTTCCATATTATTGAGAGTTACAACGAATACATAGATTTTGTAGTTAGATAAACTCGTTTGTTTTAGTGAAGTTATTTTGATACAGGAAGGAAAATGTCCTAGAGAAAATTATCCGGGGGGGGGGGGAGGGAATGCTTGTTTACCAGTAAATACGAGTAGAAAATAGTAATTAACTAAAGAAATATTTTTTATACTAAACACACATTGCAAAGAAGCACAAATGTGTACAAAGATCTAAAAAATAGTATCACGTAGCTGCGTTTTATCCTTTTGTTTATTTAGAAACTTGCTACTAAAGAGGACATACCACTCTGTAGCTTTTACTATCAATAACGTCGTTGGAAAACATCCTACCGTCTGCTAAAGTTTACAGTAATCTTTGTGTTCTAAACTCACTGTTTGACAAATCCAAGTGCTAAGTACGCTCCTATAATATATATAAGTGAGTTGATGAATGAATAAACGTTTTTGTCGTTAGAAGCCGTAGCTTAATCTAAGTATGATATGGGTGTTTATTTATCTACTCGCGGACTGTAGAGAGGTACAGTTAGTTGGTTGGCGACAGAATATCGAATGTGAGTGTGCTACAACACAAGTATGTAGCACAGCTCAATTGACAATGTTTACGATTGTTCTTTATGTAGCATCTGCATTTTGTACTTAAGATGTACACATGTACGTACATCTTAACACACGGCACTTCCGATTTTATTATTTGTTTCTGGGTTGGCTCTGGTCAAAACCTTTATAGCTATACACAATAAAGATATAGTAATATTAATAATATAAATACAATTTAAGTATGTAGCCAAAACTATTCTATGACTAAACTAAACATTTGTCAATGTTGTCATCTTAATTATTTTTTATTTGCATATGTATCCTATTGTTTTAAATGGCTTACACGTAAATCATACACAGTACCAAGTTCATAATTATTCCAATCTTTTTCTGTTTCACATTGTGCGTAAATTCTTATCTTATAATTTCAAAATCTCAGTGAATATTGGGAGTAACAAGGTGAGTACGGTTTCCAAAAATTTGTAATAACTTACTTTATTTAATAATACAATTTGCTTAGTGACATTAATTTAAGTGTGAAAGTTAATTCAGTAAAATGATAAATATTTCCTAAAAATATACATATTGACTTGTTACTGCTAATATTTTTTTAATTTTGTTGGTTTAAGTTTGCAATTTTGATTTTAATGGGTCTGTTTAGGAGTCTGACATCCGTGACTAGTGTGTAAGGGTCAATTAAGGCCACCTGAGTCATTTTTGGATTTGCCGCGGATTACATTGACAAACATATTGGTACGTGTAACATATCGACTTAAACCTAATTAAATGTTCATTTACATTAATTACATACCATAATTAACTAATTACAATGAAAATTAATTTTAATTAAAATTGTGTTTTATTAAATTAATCATTTACTCCAAATGTTAAGTTTTGTTTGCCTTTTTCAGCTTCTCAAGAATTAAAACGTCTAATGTAAGTAGAATTAAAATTAAAAGTACATACATATTAAAATAAACATATGTATGGGTTTGTATGACATATTATTGATGACTAAATTATTGTTTGACAAATTAATCCGGAATTTTTATTTTTTCCCTATACATATATCGTAGCTATAGGCATTTCGTATAGATGGCACTGCGTATATGTAAGACCCAAATCTTAGTAATTTTACGCTAGGACCCTGATTTTAAGGCACAGTTTCTGGACATAGTCCCGTAGCTAGGTATTTTTTTAAATTTTAAATTAAATTATAGTATATTAAGTATTGGTCAGAAGTATACTTGTCCCGAGTTACTACACGTTAAAAATATTTAGGAAACATGAATAAAAATTCTCAAATGAGTAAATAAAATTGAATATAAATATTCCTAATATAAAATAAAACATAGATGTTTATTAGGTAACGGCTCTATCTGAGCTCCACTAAAATTTAAAATTTATCGACAATATAGGAAAAATAAAAAAAAAAAAATCAAAAAATAGTATAGGAGGTCACCTCTTTGAGGTGTCAAAAGTATCTTTTTACATAAAATAAAATTCTAAAACTATTTGTAAAATTAAACCTAATTATGTTTCGTCAAGTATATACAAACTAAAGACAATTTCGTTGATTTTTTATAATTTCAATAAATTACAATTACAGTAACCAGAACAACTTCACTGTGATCAGTATTTCTTGCAGTATATGCGAAAAGACTGACCTTCTGAACACGTTCACAACCTAAGCTCGACTAATCTGTCCCCCTGTCAATGGAGTTGACTTTATTGTCACGGAATTAGCTATTTTGGGAGTAATATTTCGGCCCTTCAGTGATGAGTCATTTGAGTCTCAGCAACCATTTGGTACTAGCTGGAATAGTTGTGATATCTGGACGGATAAAAAGCTTGAAGTAGCGACACACTGGTCAAGTTTCCGTATCACGCCGATATTTTTGGTTCTTAAATTTAAAAGTTTCAAAATATATTTAAAAATTGTATAACTTAGCCACTATTATTATTTCTCTGCCTTTATTCACTGTATACTTGCCGTTTATAGTATCTAGTGAATTATGGTTTCTAGAGCCCTTAGGGCGTCGAGGTCTACGTCTAGGTAAATTTATATTTTGTTGAACATCAAATTGTTGGTTCTTGTCTAGATTAAATGTGTTGATTGATGGCTGCTCAGGTGTGAGTATAGGTGGTCGCAAGTTAGCTAAAAGAGTAAACCGTCTTATTAAAAATGGAGGAGTAGGGGGTCCTGGATCCTAGAAAGAGGACGGGCCTGAGCCAAATATTGTGTCAGGTGGTCTTCCTAAAGTAGCCTTGTCACTAGTTGGTTGTGGTCTGTCCTCGCATGCACCTGCTTCCTGCTGTCTGTTAAGTTTCCTCTGTGGTGGAATAATTTGTCTTTGTCTCACATAGTGAAGCCTGAGTCTTTCAACATTAGCGATAAACTGGATCAGTTTATTTTTGCGTTTGCCCTCCAGTTTATACACGTTCAAGCCGACATCCTCAATTATTGAATGGTGTAAAAAATAAATAAAAGTTTTTTAGATGTTCCTTTATCACGACGCTTGTTTTTTAGCAATACTTAATTGCCAATTTCAAATCTCGAGTAGCGTCTACTAGAATTAAATCGTTTGGCCTACTCGGTTCTAGAATTTGTGATCGCCAATTTAGCCATTTTTCTTGCATCACGACCTCGCTGGTGCATATCAATTGTGGTCTCCTCTGCCAGGAAAGAAAGCTCAGTATCAATTGGCAATGTCGCTTTACGGCTACATAGGCAATAAAAGGGAGTTAGATTTGTTGTTGAGTGAATTGATGTGTCGAGAGAAAGCGTCAAAAAAGATAGGGCTTGATCCCAATGCCGTTTCTTCTTTTCAATAAAACATCTAATTATTTCCATAAGCACATCGTGGGTTGATTCTACAGCTATGTTGGTCCTCGCCATGTACAGAGATGAAGTGATATGGGTCGTGCCAAGAATCTGATTTAACTCAATGAAAGTTTCGTTAATAAAAGACTGGCTATTGTCACTTTTAATATATTTGGAAACACAGTATTTAGTAACAATCTCTTCCATAATGAATTTAGCAGTTACTTTGGCTGTGCAATTCGGGACGGCCTTGCATATTAACAATTTTGTAAGGTAACATACTGCAGTAAGTTTATACTTATTCTGGCTAGTTGATGTACTGATAGGCCCGGCATAATCTATCTAAATCCGTTTATAGGGGTGGGTATGTATTTCTATAAACTGAAACAATTTAGCTGGTTTAACACTTGGATCTTTGTTGTGCTTGCATTGCGGATAGGTCCTTACGAAGTTAATGACATCCGTCTTGAGTCTCGGCCAGAACGCACGTTGTCGAATCTTATGTAGTCTTTTGAATTTCTGTGTATTCCCAGTTCCGCAGTGTGGAGGCAAAGGAGAACGTGTCCTCTTAGTCGCTCAGGTATTACTGTCAATGCTTTTGCTCCTCTTAGATCTGTGTTTCGAAAATATAGAATTCCATTAAATATCACATAATTTTGAAACTAATTATAGTGCCTTGCCTCTAGTGCATTCATAATCTAAGCTAAGTTAGGATTTTATAGTTGTTTTCTTTGAAATTCTGGATCTGTAGCAGCTTCGCTAACCATCCATTCTGACAAGTACATGTCAGTGTTTTGGGCTCTTGATAGCAGATCTGTTAGAAAGTTTAGCTTCCCTGCTAGATGCTTTAATTTTATAATGTTGAAATTGTTAAGCACCATTGCCTGTCTAAAATGTTTTAGACTCATCGGTATTTTTTGAGATGTGAGTAGCGATGTCAAATCTTTTCAAAGTAGTTTTTCGTGATGAAACTGATGACTTGCTCATAAAACAAATTATTGAGTCATGTCATTCAAACTGGGTATCACCACAACGAGTCGTTCGAAAAGGTACGAACAGATGGCGTCTAGTAATCGACCTAAGAGAAATAAATAAAAGGGTAAAACCCATATCAGTTCCCCTCCCACCGATAGTAGACGAAATAAATAAATTATCTGCATGCACTCATTATTGTCAAGTCGACATGGCAAGCTCATACCAACAAATCGAAGTTCACGAGGAAAGTAAAAACTATCTAGCATACATAAATCACTTGCAGAAATAAACGACTACCATTTGGCTTTATAAATAGTGGTGCACTTTTTCAATCAGCTATGTTTGAAATTTTGAAATTCTACATTCATTAATAGTTAAGTGCATATGTAGATGACTCAGGTTTTGGCGGAAAATCTTTCGACGAAATGTTGCATCGTTTAGAGTTGTTACTTTAGCTCTTTGTTCAGGCTAATATTAAGCTTAAGCCATCTAAATGTTTTTATTAAATTAACAAGCATAATTTTCTTAGGACACCGAGTTAATGCTGAAGGTGTTTCTATCGATGCCGATCGTATTAAACTTATCGTAGAATACCCGTATCCTACAACCACGACTGAAATCCGTCGTTTCATTGGAATTTTGATCTTCTTGCGCCGCATGATTCACAAATATTCTCAGCTGGCACGACCGCTCTATCATTTACTTATGAAAGACGTGCCCTTCATTTTTGACCTTGCTTGCCGTTAAGCTGTCGATAATATTAAATCTGCGATTACTTATGCTCCGATTTGAGCGTTCCCAGACGAGAACGCTCAACTTGACTTATGGACCGATGCATCTAAATTTGAGATTGCGGGCTGTTTAGTTCAGAAAGTAGGTAAACTTCGTCGCTTACTTGGATTTGCTTCGCACACTCTCACGACACTAAAAAAATGGTCCATGACTGATAAAGAGTGTTATGCAATCATTTACTGTTTGCATGAATTTTGCAACTTTGTACTTGGTCGCAAGGTACATGTGTACACGGACCATTTTGCTCTCACTTCAATTTTGCATACTTCCGAATGCAATGGTCGACTCATTCGTTGGATTTTAAAACTCAGTGAGTATGACCTAAAGATTTATCACGTCGCTGGAAAATGCAACAAAATGGCGAATGGACTCAGTCGTCCTTCGAAAAACAACCGTGCCTGTGCTCAATAAAGGTAAACCTGAAATCAAATCTATTCATATTCGTTCTCTTGTTGACGTTGATTTTATTAAACAGTGCGATCGAATTAAAGGCGACCTCGACCGATTGAAACACTTCCAAATTAACGATAGGCGCATTGGAGAAATTATTTTTTTCTTACGTAAAGACATTGAAAATAAATTCATTGGCTATAATAAATATCAGAAAAATTTTCAAATAAATCCTGACTCCGGCATACTTGAACGACTTTCCGGCGAACCATTAGGTAAATTATGGGTGCCCGTGCTCCCAAAGAATTTAGCTAAACAATTCATTAAATACTTGCATGAACACTCTCACCTCGGACATGAGAAAATTTACGCTGCATTACAGGAAGAATACTGGTTCTTCCAAATGCGAAAATTAGTTAAAGACGTGTGTCGTTCCTGCGAAACATGTCAACGGCACTTCATTAAGCGACAGAGCCGCTCCGGACCGCTCCACGTCATGATCACACCCCAGCTTCCCTATGCTAAAGTAAGCATCGATTACTTAGGCCCATTACATCGCACACAAAAAGGTTATTAATACATTCTTGCATGCATTGATCAATGTACTCGCTACCTATATTTATTTTCTACTTCCGGCCCTACCACAGACGAAACGATACCATGCTTGGGGCCTTTCGTCCAAAAACATAAAATACAAGCCCTGGTCCCTAATAACGGAGCATGCTTCACTTCTAACGAATATTTGAGGTTTTGCAAAAATTATGGTATTATCTGTATTGCTACTTGAGCCCGACACGCCAATAGTAACGCCTTTATTAAACGTAGCAATTTCACATTTGGTTCAATTCTGAAGAAATTAAAATTCGATACTGACGAACCATAAGATACTTTACTCCCGCATGTAGCTAACGAGTACAACGCTGCCAAGCACAGCAATACTGGGTGAAGTCCCTACTTTTCAATGTTTGGTTTATTCTGGACCCTACAATTAGAATGGAGCAGAATGATACTCAACAAGCAGAGGCAGTGAACAAGGAGAAGAAAGAAATTTATGATCCGTACATACCGTATTTTTGTCAAAAACTTGGCTTAGATGACATCGAGGTGGTAGGTCTTTACGTCGGCGCTCGGGGTACGATTACTAAATTTTTTCTGGACTTCATGAAATCTCAAGCATTAACAGCCTTTCTTATTGAAGATATTGTAACGACAGTGCTGAAGAAATCAGTACAGATATGCCAACATCATTTATTTTCTACAGTTTCCAATGCATAGTTGGTTACACTTGATTAATATTTTACTAAGTATTCAGTTTTTTATCTTATCTTTGATAAACAATTATTGTTAACGTATACTGAGTCTATTAGGCTACTCTCATTAAAGGACAGTGTTACGTTTGTTCTTTTGAATAAATATTTTCTTTCTCTCTCTAACCCACCTGTATGTCAAGGCTGTAACCAAAAGCTCTTCATCTGACGATGCCCCTGAGAGGCATCTTATTCGCATTGGTGAAATATTCTAACCCCGAATGCAAGCGCATCAAAACTCATGCAAAAATCAACTGAAGCGTAAGTTGAAGTTTAATTGTAGACACCCACATATGAATTTCACTATTGGCAATTTAGTACTTCGACGTAATTATACCCGTAAGACAGGAACTCTAAGCAAATTCATGGTCCGTTATTCTGGGCCATACAAGATATACAGTGTCATTAAAAATGAGCATGTATATTTTTTGTGCCCCTCTGATTTCGATTTGAATTCTATTGAAAAACCCACGGAAGTCAAAATGGTCCATAACCATAATTTAATTTCGTATATCCCTGAAATGGCTGAGATTGCTGAGCAAACACGCATTGAAGTTGATCAAAATATGGAATGGCTTAATTTATTCAAGCCCACCTAGGCTGATCATGTTTTGTTTATTAAACCTACGATCGACTCTACCAAACCACCCCGTGAGGATTTTACTAATGTTTTTCCGGATGTTGTTGCTCGCTAAATATATTATAGCAGTGCTACAGCTCACCGTGAGCTCCTGCCAAGTGCTCCGCCTTACGATTTGGTATCTGAAAAGAGTGATGATTTTTGCCCTGAGCTGCACGATGATGTCAGTGCTAACAATTTACATCACTCCTGGTATGGACAAACTATTATAGAAAGTCCCGATGCTCATCAGTCTCTAAACCCACTGGAGGGAGAAGGAAGTGGTTATGTGTTTGCCAGGACACGTCAGAAGAGTTCTTACGTAAGTCCCAGAGATAGAACTTGTAGTATATAGGATTGCTTTGACAGCGCCCAAGAAACGCTAAATTTGCCATCTTGAAATAATTCTCGTACCCCTCCAAAAATTTAAAACTCCAAAAACTGCAACTCCGTTTCCAACTAATGCTAATACTGTACAAGTTAATTTACAAAATCTCACGAACTTAGAGCCCGTAGGCATCAAAAATCTAAATGCTTGTGGATCGTCTAGATCTCAAATACCCGTCTCCATTCCTGTCGAATCAAGACGTGGTCAACGCAAGCGCGTATGGAATAAAAATTCATATCCTATGATTTATGAATTTAGAAAAATCCAAGTTTCCCAAATTGACCGTAGTCGCGCATTTGAAAATTTCACGGACTTAATGGTTAAAGTCCAAAATAATATTTTTAGTGCAAGTGGACCTGCAGAAGGAAGTAGCGTAAAAGAAAGTAGCGTAGAAGACGTAGATTGAAGAATTGGTTGAACATATATTAATGTAAATAATTATAAAGGTTTGACTAAATTATGCGTGAAAATAAGATGTCACATATTAGCGAAGACGATTTGCTAATGGCGAGCGATGACGATGACGTTGTATTAAATCCGGGCGAGGATGAAAATTTAAAATTGATGGACATCGACGAAGATAGTCCCTTGAAAATCGTAAATTCCGAGGCTCCCGATAGTCCCAATGAGAAAATGATGAAAGACTAGGATCCAAAATTGGGCAAGGATCAACAAAAGCGACAGACTGCGTTAGATGTTCTGAAGCAAACCTTTGCAGGAATCCATAAATAAATCAAAGATAAAGAAAGAGACATCAAATTCTTAGAAGCCGACACGATTCAAGTAAAATCAGTTGGGGAAACTGTGATTGAAAAATACGTTCCGAAAATGAACATACTAAAAATCTGGGAATGTATCGTCTGTATCAACAGAGGACTCCATGAAAATCTCAGGAACGTCTTCGATAAGTGCCGAGCAAAGCAAACTCAACGGCTCCAGCCGTTTTCTCTAAACGTAAAGTTAGATTAGTCTTGTCAGGGACCCTACTAATACTGAAATTGTCTTAACTAAAATCAGCAATTTCCACTTTTTGTAAAGTCCGTATGTATATTAGAACGTAGTATCTACGAAATTGTAAAGTAATAATTAACTTCAAATACACAATTATCTTTAGCATTGCACTCCGGTGAATTTATACTTTAACTTTAATTTAATAGTTTCAGTTTTAATAAATAATTAGTTTTAAGAATTTTAAATGCAGATAAAAAGCACAAAACGAAAGTAGGTTAAACATTTTACCGTTCTGTGTCCAGAAAATATTATGGGAAAGTTTTTACTTTTTATTTGTTTTTATTTTCTTTCCCTTTTTTTCTGCACCCAGATGAAAAATGATCCAAATGTAGAATCTGTAGTTAAAGCAGCTTTTGCGATGATCCCTGAGAAAACCGATTTCTCCGGTAAAACTCAAAAACTGCACGTAGAAAAGATCAAATATTAATTTTCATCGAACGTATGTATAATATGGAAAGTAAGATGGTAATTTCTGAGAGTGTTCTCATATATAGTTTACAGAGAAGTCCCCTCATATGATAAGGATGGTAATAAAGAAAAGGAAATGAAAATCGTTCCAGAAGATATGCTTCACGCTGAGAATCAGTATGACGAGATCCGTTATTCCCGATTCCTAAAAATTTGGAAAGAACACGAAGAAGCTAATGGTAAAAAGACTAATTTTTTTCGTCATGACAAACGATTCACTTATGCGGATGTGCTGCGTTACACTAAAGTCTAGATGCGTGCAGTCAAACTCTACGATATGCCGTATCATCGTTTTATCCTTAAAAGGCCAGTTAAAAGTCCTCCAGTCAAGCGAAAACGTAAAGACGATCTTTCAGAGAATCCGAAAAATCATAAGATTTATATGGTAGAAATGGGAAGTACAACAACTGAAATAGAACTTTGCTCTTCCCCAGGGCCGACTTATCCTTCTAATAAACCAACTTGGCCGCCACGTCGTCCAGTTGCGAAGTTTGAGAGAACTCTGAATGCTACTTACGGCCGACATATTCTCACTCGTTTGTAGAAAAATTAATTCCCGTAAGGAAATTGCCGTTTCTTTTACGCCCACGGTTTTTTGTTGTGCGGCTGGCGTAAACTTTTCACTTCTATATTTCCCTACTATTGCTTACTATGTACTTTAGTGTACTTGATTGTTTTGTTTTCGTTCAATTGTGCCGTATTAGGTACGTTTATTTTGTTGTTAACTGAAGATTTATAGAAGAAGATTTAAGTTACATATTTAGTAATAGTCGTTTTCGTAATATTTACATTTCTTGACCGTAGCATTTAGTATTTTGACATTATTGTCGTTTGACGTTCAGTAGTTTTTACAGTGTCATAGAGAATTGTGATGTTTCATTTATTTCGTTACCAATCAGCAGGAGACGACAGTTAATCGTATATGTATCCCTACCACTAACTTATTCGAAGTAATGATGATCTCCGAGAGAGAAGACTTTAAACGTTATACATTTTTTAAAAGTTGTAATTGTTATTAATTTGTAGTGAGGTAATCATGCTTTAAAACCCTTAACTCCTTCGTGTGTTTCATTCGTTTCTGTAACAATGTGATCCCTTATTTTAGTGGATCAAAAAAATATTTTTGCAAATAAACCGAACGTAGGAAAATAAATTTAACTGTGTTTTCTTTTACATCAAGTTTATTTTCAGCAAAGCATTACCGTTCCCAAATCCTTTACTTCCGTCCGTTAAAGCGAGGACGTCGATACCTGGGCGGGGATTTTGAAAAGGAAATTCTTGAGCTTCTTGGAAGAAGATGCAGCAGCATTCGAAAAAGGTACCAAATTATCACGTGACTCACTGTCAGAGATTAAAGTAGCGAGAAAAAAATATCCCTGACAGTAGAATTTCTATCCCAGACCATAGAAAAGATTCTTACAAAGAAAGGACGCTTTTAGACGAGCCTTCCTTAAGCTGAGATTTATAAAAACTCAGTTAGTCAGTTTTTCCTATTCGATCTTCAAACACTTCAAAATTAAACTTGTAGTTATTTTGTTCGTAGCCATTTCTTTTCGTACGTTAGACTAAATACGCGGACTCTGTTTTGTCACCTTTTCGATCGTAGTTATTTCGTAAATTCAATAGTTTATTATTTTGACGAAAATATTATTTTATATTTAATTTCGTATTAAATTCATGGTCGTAGGTCACTTCGAAATAAATTTATAATAGTGTTATAATCCGAAGGAAGTCCTAGATTCGTGACGAGTAATCTGACTGAGCGTACGTTCATCGATTCTGGTATCATATCTTCAATTAGTATTACATATTATAAATAATCGGACGAAATCATAATTATTACAGTTTAGCTTTTCCGTTTCTTTTCCGTTTCCAAATTAGATTTAATCGTATCATTTTATTAGACATTATTTTGTTTTGGGCAACAATCCCATTTTCCGTTTAATTGAATAAATTCGTAAAAGTGAATTATTTAAAATTAATACAATTTATTAATCCCTACGTTCTTATATTATTGCATCTGGTGTATTTACTTGTATACTTATAACTAGGGCGCGCCATTCCGGAAATTCCGGATAAATCCGGGAGTGCGTATGGCATAGTGACTTGCCACTAAAATAACTTTTATAGAGTTAGGTAAACCAGAAAATGAAAAAAATCGAAAAAATCTGGAAATTCCGGAAATTTGAAAAAAATCCAGAAAATTCAGAAATAATCATGAATTTTGAAAAAATATTGAAATTCACAAGTTTTTAAAATATTCGATTTATATTTTAAAGATCGAATTTATGTTACAATTCTAATGTTATCATTAGTGTTATACACTTAAGTGCACACTATGACGCTTTGGTGGACTTTGATGTTGATTCATATTCTATATTAGTAAATAACACACTACTTCTGCGTATTATCTAATGCGTTTGTAAGAAATAACCTTGAAATACAGTATTATACTACTATCAAGTCAAGCAGTGTTTATTACTTTTCAAGATTCAAATTCCTATTGAAGAATTTCGAATCATAATCAGGCCATTCTTTTTGAACTTTTCGTCCTAAAATCTGACCAACTGTACTAACACAAATTCAGGTTTAGAGGTAAAAACAGAAAAACTGTAACTGTGGTGGTTTAGTGTCGCAGTTTTGAAGCATTGACGGTATTGTTTACAATGCAATGATGATTTTTAGTATTAACATATTTGAAATTTAGTTTTGTAGTTTCGTATTATCGATTGTATAGTTTTTACAATGTTATTACAACAGCTAGTTATTTTTTTTTTAAAGTATTATTTGAAAAAAAAACATAAAATAATATTGTTTTGCTTTTAAAATCCGGAAAAAATCCGGAAATATTCAGGATTTTTTGAAAGCAAAATCAGGAAATATCAGGAAATTTCCTGATTTCAAGTCAAAATTGAAGTCAAAATCCGAAAATTTGAAGTCAAAAATCCTGAAATTTGGCGCAGCCTGCTTATAACATAGTGCATGAAATAATAATGAGTTCATTCGATTCGACATCCGTATACCTAAGTCGTAGCTTACCACTCACCCACTATAGAATAGATAAGTAAGTAGTCACAGGTCTTAAATACCTATCATATTCCCCATCGCTCATACCTCTCATATTGCCAGAAGGGTTGGTTTGTATTTTTGCAGTATTTTGGTTTTCAGCACTTCGGCCGGACCCCTGCATAAAATATAAAATGTTTCTCCGAAAGTAGAAAATTTACCCGTGTGCATTTTATCTCTTTCATCATACAACCATAATTCAGTTAAGTTCAGCATTAGGCATTTCAACCAACATTTACCAATAAAAGAAACGTCAAAATATAATAAAAATTCTGTACAAAAGTTAAACTATTTCAAATTAGGTTCAGTTAATCTAATTTTAAAAATTTAAGTCTTATTTGCAGTAACAGGTTAGCAATTTAGAAATATTTATTTAGATATTTTAAATAGAAGTAGACTTATATTTCTTGTTTGAATTTCAAATCTGACTTCTTTAAAACTTTGAATTAAAACACTGTAAATTATATCAAAGTTTTTAACCCAACCATTTAAAAATTCGATTAAGTAGCACTAAATTGTTATAGTGAATACATTAAAAAATAAGAGGCATGGAGATAGTGTAATAAACTAAACAAAACTAAATTTTAATTTTCAAAGGAAGCTTGGCTGAGTAACGGAGAATGTAGAGCATACGACACAAAACGTTTTTCTTTCCTTATCGGTATTTGAACATTTCTAACCACTATCTAACAACAGTGCCATCCAGACAGTGCTCTAATCTACATCTTTAGCTAAATCAAAATTGAAATAAGCTGACATAAAGTCATTTAATTCTGAACGATTAGGCTCATCATCAACAACAATGTTTTCAAGCCTAAAGATGTTTAAATCGACCAAGATCGTTTAGGCAAATCGGTAGTTAATATCATTATCGCAATACAGATGCCAGAAAAACATCATTTTTAAAATATTTATAATCTTAATCCGATTTAACAGATGACAATTTAGAATCATCTATGAATTTTTCTTTCATATGCATTTCATCTATGCTTTAAAATGTCTCAGTGGATGATAATAATATAAGCGTTTTAGCACATGACAGAAGCAAAGATTTGCTCGTTTTTTATTACATCCTCTTGAATTCGACCCTTATCAACATCTAAAGATAACTAGTTTAACCTTAAAAGATAATTTAGTTCGAGTTCAAAATGATATGGATCAAATTCAGAATAATTGTTGAAAAGCCATTGAAAGTATTGATTCTGTAATGCATATATAAGGTGATTTGACATTCCTAGTTTCAACTCAAAAGTTTACAAACAAGAACGAACTCACAATTCTAGGCATTGAAGTAGCAAATGATCTTTTTAATAACATGTGTCTCTGGGGACCTGTGAAAATGTAAAGAAATCAGTTGTATAAGCCCAGCTGACCTGGCCTATTAGGCGTGCCTAGAATAAAGTTTGAGCTCGTTTTAGAATTTAGAGAAACTTCAATGTTTTTTAAGAAAACCACAAAATTTTTACACGGAGTCAGCACCAATTGAACAAACATGTCATTGTCAAAAACACCTCAAAAGATTCTAACTACTTTAATTTTAACATTAACACGACCAGCACGTACAGCTACAAAAAAATGACAATAACAGTTTGACTACTTTTACAAGTAAGTGTTTCTGCCGCTGGCACAAGTTCTTAAACAACAACTGCTACCTCTTAAACTTTTACATTGCCTATTGTTACACCAAAATTATGCTTCTACTACCGCTTATATGGATATTACTGAGCTAGCCTGTGCTAAAAACAATAATCCAGAAAACCTATATAGAACTTATAGTCATGTTTGTATGCAAATTGTATTATGTTCCATATTTGGTTTCCTTTAGATATTAAAAATAAGGTTTAAGTTTAAGTTTGTTTCTATAAATATGACACTACTAAAAAGTATTATATTTATAATTTAAATATAGGCTTTGACGAAGTAGTTTGTGGCTGCGTTCTTGCAAAAATACTTTATAAGTCAAATTAAAATAGCATTACTTTTTTTCCTACATTCTTTAATGTTATTAGCGGGGTTTATAAAAACTGCAAAAAACAGTTAAAACACAATCTTAATTAATTATAGCAAATGTTACAATTGTGACAGATCTTGCGTGTGCAATACTATTTTAGTTCTGTCCCTTAAGAAAAAAAAATTAAAGGTAGTCAAGGAAAGAATTTTTAATTTAAATACCCTTCCCGGACTTAATACAAGGAGCAGTATTGTTATGTAGTTTAACAGAAATAACTGAACCGAAAGCTAATGCTAGCAAAAGAACGAAGAAAAAAAATTTAGAAATCAAAATCGTTTATATTACTCTCCAGCTCCAACCCTATTGAAGTTGAGGGTCCATCAACTTTATTACTACCCCATTTCTGTCTGAAGTTTATACTAAAGGCAACAAAATTTACGCAGTATGACGTTGACCTTACAACTAGAAGAAGAAACAAGCAGTTTTGAACCAACTGAACTATGTTTGTAGTCACCAAAAATCTCGATTCTACGACATTTAAGGGTCGCGGCATGCAGTTCAACACATTAGGTAGTACGACATTTCCCCAAACGACACTTCGCTTAACGACAACTGGTAAACGACAGTTTGTCCAAAACAATTTACTTTCACGGCAATATGGCTATAGACATTTCGATGTAAGACAAATCGCAGGATCACAATCAGACCAAAACAATTACGTCTGATACGATCATTGGCCTTAATGTTTTAATATGCAAGTGGCAATAATATTCTAATAACCATACATTTCTGCCATCATAAACGAGAAGGTAGGCAGTTGCGGTCATCCAGGTGGTTAATGAGATTTGCTTATGAATAATGGCCAATAATATAATTTGTAAAGGGTTTCTTTTAAAATTAATGAGCAGATCACAGGCGGCTAAACCTGGATTCACAAAAAATTAATTTCTTTTCTTCGCATAAAACAACTCCCGCGGGAGCAGCAAATGGTCAGAGCTAACGCAGGTCATGAACTTAAGTATATGAAAGAATAAGCAGATCTTACAGACGGATTAAAAACTTGCGTTAGTTCATATTTCAATAAACCTATTAGTGAATTCCTAAAGAGTATAGCACTAAATTTTCAATTTACTTATTTAAAGTCAATTAGTTAGAGTGACAACAGTGATACTGAGTAAGTTTCAGTCTAGTTCTTTGCTCGTCATAAGAACACATTTTTCTATTGTTGAAAGATTAACAGTTGTTATTGCATGCAATATTTGTGTGTGCAATTTTAACTTAATTTGAATAATCATTTGGAATGTTTTTTTTGAATAAGTTTTTCCTAATTAGCTTACTTTTTAATTTTACAGCTTTATTGCATCTACAATTATTAGAATATAAGTATAATTTAACGGGTGAAATTCCATTTGAGTTTTAAGATTTTTATATTACTGAATTTGTTATTTATTTTATTTTTTCTACCTATCTACATAATTTTTTAATTATAATATGGTGTACTTGCTACCTTGATGTTTAATACAAATATTATTGTACGAATTTATTTTTTTGTTCTGTGGGTAAATAATTAATTTGATGATAATGTCTACTCTTACTTCAATTAAAAAGTAATTTAATTTATATTCTTTTACAATTTGTTAAATAGAACGTATATATTCTAATCGTAATATCTTGATTATTATTAATATTATTATAAACGTTTTAATAATTATTACTAGTAAAACTTAGCCTTTGCTCTTATGATAACTAGTTTAGGTAACTTCTATCATTCTGCAATCAATAAATAAAACAAACATAACTTTATGAAGTACCTCTTGATGTTGTCTCTCATCATTATATTAAAATAATCGTATTGGACGAATAGTTTGAGGCTGATTGTCATCCTGCGATTTGTCGCACATCGAAATGTCTATCGGCGTATTGACGTGGACGTAATATATTTTGGACGTACTGTCGTTTACAAGTTGTCGTTGAACAAAGTGTAGTTTAGGGAAATGTTGTACTACTTACTGTGTTGGACTGCATGTCGCGACTCTCAAATGTCGCCAGGCTAAAATCTCTGTGCGCTCTTTGGAAGTTAGTTTAGAGTCTCAGGACTGTCAATCAATATTGAAACAAATAAAGTCAACAAAAATGATAACTTTGTAGTCAGTAACGATACTAGCAGAGATATTGTTGCAAATTAGCAATATTGGCATGCAAAATTCCTGTTTATGAGTTATTGTTGCTGTCTATGATGGTCAAAATAAAGAAGTCATAGAAATTATTTTAGTAACATCAGGCGCAGACTTACAAACATTGAAAAAATTAGACGGAAGTAATAACTGTGATTTAAAAACAAAGTAAAAAACGACAATACAAAAAGGACTCTACAACTTAAATGTAAACGTGAAACTAAAACCCTAAAAGTAAACTCAAAACTAAACACTCAGTTGCGTTGCAACAAATATGATTTAATTAATTATCTAAGAATGCACACAAACATATTTTGACTCTAAAAAACCAGTTTAATTCGTCTTCAGGACTCTTAGCTAAAGTTTAAGCGTTATTCAAAAAGACACAAAAAACAGACGCAGTTTAAGTGTTTACATTGTACTTCAGAAATTAAAGCTGTTTTAAGCACCACCTGGCACATTCTTAAGTGTGAAAACAATTCTGACGCTAGCAAGTCTCAGACTAATTTATGTAATCCTAATCCTCTTGGACTTAACAAAAAATCAACACAAAAACATTTGTTTTATGAACATTCTATTTCACTAATTCGTTTGGTGTTTTAAGGCAAGTTAATTTTGTGATGTATTGAATATCTTTTTAAAAATTCATGGTATGTATTTATATATTAAATATAATATATTCCTAAGAATTTATAGAATAATAGGCTCTTAAGTCAAGTATATTATTAATATTCAACTTTTGTTGCTAGTTTCTGATACACAAATTGCTGTTAAAAAAGTAACATTATTAAGGTATTTGAAAAAAATAGTTTTGCGTTAATCCAATATTTTAAATTTAATCAACGGTACTGACATTTCAAAAATGCGAATACAACAAGTTTTCGCAGAGGTGAATTTAATTTTTAATTTTTTTGATTTTGCCGCACTCTGTGCTTGACATTTCAACAGGTTTAACTGAGAAAAAGTAATTACTTTCTCGTAACGTTTAAAACTAGCGACGCAATTAAAATGACACTAATTATTGCAGTAAGTTTAATATGAAATGTGTTTAGTTTCATTTTAGTTCATTAAAGTTATATTTAGTACTTATTTATAATATAGCTAGTGACCTGCAAGGTTTCACTAAATATAACAAACAGGGGTTACAAATATCCATAAGACTACTGTAACTGTACTACATTTTGCATGTTTGTGTTTAGTAAGAGAGAAAGACAACTTTATTAAAATAAACTTGACACTGTCGTCCAACGACGATAGCCCATAGGACTCAGTATACGTTACAAAATATTGTTAAGCGCAGATTAGGATGGTTAATGTAAATTTAAATGTAGGATACTAATTAGTAGGAACACTAAAATATAAATGGTGCACACATATTCAAACTGATTTCTTCAGAACGGAGACTACAATGTCTTCAATCAGCGCACTAGGTAAGCATTGGGATTTCATAAAGTTGAGAAAAAACAGGTGTAATATTTTAGTGCTAACACAGAGCTGACAAAAACCTTATATATACAGTAAAACAATCATTAAAGGTATCTTACTAAACAAAATTATCATCTACAAGAAGCAATTTAAAAATTGACAATGAGAAACTTATAAACAAATTGAAAACAGCACCTTGGTCTATGCTTAAGTTCTGCACTAACGTCAAAAATTCAATAAAATCTTTCTTACCAACAACTAGGTACATGATTGACTGCGTAGCACCTAAAAAAAAGTCCAAACAAATACTAACAAACCAAAATGGCTAACAGCGAATATAAAAAACCTTATATCTACAATGCACAGGCTGAAACAACAACGCTGACGTCAGACTGGTTACAATATAAAGCATTAAGAAACCAAATAAATTGGCAGAAAAACGCACTTAACGCAAATAATATAAAGACTACAGCTAGCAAAAGTAAAAACTACAGCAAACGAATATGGAGGTCACTGAACGAAGACATAGGGCAAGCTAAAATACAAAATACAATTAATACTATCCAATTTGATGGCAAGTCCTATAATGCAAAAATCGATATTAAAAAATGCGTTATGCACTCAGTTCACATCCGTTTAACTAACTTTCACAACAAGTATCGATTAAACTTAAATATTACAAAATGCAGCTAATAGACTAAAAGTAGAACTTATAAGTATGTTAATTCACGGAAGCGACGTTGTGCAAGCCATTAAATCTAAAAAAGCTGATAAAAAAGAAGGTGCTGACAAAATCCGCATCAAACTTATTCAAATTGTTTGCACGCTAATGTTGAAAATACTTGCTTGCCTCTTTTAACAATCCATTAACAATAAAATTTACCCAGACTGCTACAGACAGACAATTATTATTAGTTTTTACAAAACTAAAGGGGGAAAATCAAACCCGGACAACTACCGCTTAATAGCAATACTACGTACTATATCCAAAATATTTGACTAGCTGGTTCACAAAATGCTTATACATGTTTTAGACACGAATGATTTATTATCAGCATGCCATTATGAATTCCGTTAAAACATCTAGTGTTGTTAAGTCCTGTTTGCATCAGTTTTGCATATTATAGTTGCAAGCTAAATGTTTTAAGACATGACATTTTGGGTTGAATATTTAGTAAAAATCTCAAAGTACCCTAA
Source organism: Dicyrtomina minuta (assembly GCA_949802685.1). Classification (NCBI taxonomy): domain Eukaryota; kingdom Metazoa; phylum Arthropoda; class Collembola; order Symphypleona; family Dicyrtomidae; genus Dicyrtomina; species Dicyrtomina minuta. The sequence continues at coordinate 39,553,364 of OX461809.1, read as the reverse complement.
AATTTTGACTTCAGGAATCTTGTATCAAATTTTAGACCAACCTCTTGTTGCGGGTTTCAGCATTATGTTTTATGTATGCACATATGTATATTTTTACCATTTTAACTTGCCTATTTATCAACCAATTTTAAAAATTTCAAGCAGTTTACTTTGCTATATGTTCAGCTCTTTTGAATAGGTAAATAAGAGCTTAAACAATTCGAGTATTTATAGGAGATTTTTAGTGTTTTTGGATTTTGTGATTATTTATTAGCAGATTTCACAAATTTAAACGTTAATATAGTTTGGACTTGCATGCTGTATAATATGGTGTTATGTCAAATAAAAAATTTGGGTAATATAGTACGATGTTTTAGCTTTTTCATATTTTCAAAATCTTAAGTTTTTAAATGAAATAAAATCAACATAAGTAATATGCATATCATAAAATTGATACAGTATACTAGGTTTCATACCATTATAGGGTGAATACCTGCGAATTTCATTCTCCAATGGCACTGTTAGCATTTTTATAAAACGAGCTGGTAAATAAATATTTTGACTAGTTGTAGCATCAATATTTATACGCAGTTTGTATTTATCATAATTACATATTTCAAAATGTACCACTTTACATTCTAAAATTGAATATTTTGCTTCAATTTGTAACCTTCCCAATTTGATCTAGTTTCAATTTTCAATTTTCATTTTATTAGAAATAAATTTATACGAATATTAAAAGCGGTGCAAAGCCTCTTAAGGACCAGAGTGCATTAGTTGTTTAATTTATTTGGAACTTTAGTACCTCTAGTTAGTACCTCTAAACTCTATTAGTTTATAAATGAATAAATTAGTGCAAGAAACGTGGACTATTAATTATAAAACAGGTTCCTCTGCAAAGATTAATTTACCGCCGAATTCTTTAAGTTTTAAAATTTACTACTAAGAAACACCCCTAAAAATAAAACTGGGTATCTAATCCAGGTTAAATAAATAGTTTGGAATAATAATAATCAATTTTAAATATAAAAATAAAGATTTTGCCCCCACAAAATCTATTTTTTAAATACTTATAATGAAAATTAATTTTCACTAAAAATAATTATTAGAATTTAGAGTATAACCGCAAGTGCCGGCACAAATTAACTTAAACCTTTATTTTAAATAACTAAACCTTAATATAAAGTAATCTAATACTAGTTACTGCGACAAAAATTTTAATTTAACTAGAAATATTTTCATTATCAAACTTACACGTAAATGTTTTAAAAAACTAATATCAGAGCAAGAAACAAACTTTTATGAGAGGGGCGAGCTACGCGACAAAAAAAGAAAGTATGTGTTTTAATTTTTTGGATTTTTACAAAAGAGAAAAACAAATATGTAAGATATTTTTTTTTAAATACTAATTTATTTGTAGTGTTTTTGTATATATATTATACATATAAATATGTATAAATATATAATATGTGTAATATTGGGGAGGTAATATAATGTTTTCATCACTTACAATAAAGTAAAAAATGTGATGTAAAAAAACTATTATTTTTACATCACAAGTTAAATTAAAATCTTTAAGCAAAGAAATAAATATTTTTAAGCATAATTTATCATGCAAGAGTGTTTTACCTAAAGAAAGTGTCTGAATTTAAAGGGTTATTTTGATAGAGTAGATTATACAGTTTTCTGTCTTTCTTTTTTTATATTACCAGAATTTCACTAGTTCCTAAAAACTCAAAATTTTTAATTCATATAGAATAAATATAATCTATTTCACAACACCCAATTTTTACTAGATAAGCTAAAGATAAAGCTGTTGGGCTCATATCTCAAATATGAATTTTATTCTCTTTTTAATGTTTTTAAAATCAAGCAATCTTATGTTTATATTGATTTTAACTAACAGTAAAATTTTAGCTATTTCTTGTAATAGCTAGGTAATCTCTTGGTTAGCTTTAGAAATCAATTTAATAATATTAATCTCCCTTTTAATTAATAAAATTAATTTGAATTCTACTAGTTCAGCTATTAAGTATTTTTTAGTTCAGACTTTTGCTTCTTTTATTATTATCACTTCCTTTATTATCTTATATTATTCAATATACTCCCACAGTATAAGAATAAGACTGATAATGGACATAATTACTATGTGTAACGGAGGATTAACGGTCGTGTTTGTCCCGGGCGACTCTTCACCACCAAACAGTTCTACTCCCCACTCAACTCCGCCAAATTCTGAAACTATTGCTACTACTCCTTTGTCAACCTCAGCAAATGTATCTACTTTAACCTTATCTAAACCTCCTAATGTACAAACTAGAAAACGACAGCGGGCTACACAATACGAAATGCTTTGCGGAAAAGGAAAAGAAGTTATTTTGTTACCACAAATAAAAACTTGCTAGAAACCAGCTAAGAAGTCAAACCCGACACCATTATACGAGATGGCTACGCAACAAATTTAAAAAAAGTATGAATGTACCAATTTAACGCTTTTCAATATTTTTAAATCAGTTTAGAATTCAGTTTCTGAGTGTTTTGTAATGTTTTATTTTATTTATTCATTAAAACCTACAAAAATGTTTTACTTCAAAAATATTTAATTTAAATTTAAATTTGAATATAAATTATTTCATACCAATTATTGTGTGTCACATAGCATTTATTTTCATTGACTACGAAACAATGGACTACAAAACAAATATTGCAACAAAACCGAGCACTTCGAAACGGAGACAACAAAACGTCGCACTACAAAACAGGGTGCTTCGAAACGGAGCATAACCAATAAGAAGAGATGCATTTACATTAGCCATAGTGATATGGTATGGAATCCCCTCGTTTCAGTTCTTATTACCTCAGGTTTTAGAATTTACAAGATTATCACAATCATTTATTATTTTGATCTAGCAAAAAATTGCCCCGTTTCTGTTTTTTTCCTATTCTAACTCTAACCTATTGTTTATATTCTTAGTGTGAAGAGCTGTTATTGGTGCGTTAGGCGGATTAAATCAAAACTCAATTATTAGAGTAATTGCTTACTCATCAATAATCCACGGTGCTTAAATGATTTGTAAGGTTGTTATTAGAATAAAAACATGAACTACCTACTTTATATTTTATAGAGTTATTATAGTAGGTTTTTTTATGGCATAGCGTATTTAGGGTAAAAAAAGTTTCAGACCTTTCAAAAATTTATCTAACCAGGGCCAGAAAATTCAACTTTTCTATGAATATTTTATCAGTAGGGGGTCTTTCCCCTTTTTAGGATTTTTAAAAAAATTAGTAGTAATTAAAAAAAAATTGCTATAAAATTAATTTTTACTATGTTAACACTTCTGGGGGCCTCTTTATTTCACTATTATACTATATTTGACTATGTTACTCAATTTTTTTATTCTCCCAAAATAACTCTAAAAAAATATCAGGGGATTAGGTAGTAAATCTCAGCTATTTTTGTGGGTGAATCTAGCAATCACCACAGTATCCCCCTTATAGTTTTGTTAACTTAAAATTTTAAGTTAATAATCTGCTATCCACAAGCCAGCATGGCTGCTATCCACAATCCAGCATGGGTTTCGCAAAGAATTCTCCACAACAAGTGCCGTCATAGAATTTACAAACGACTGCTAGATATCTGGCGATAAAGGACAACACACAGAAGCCGTTTTTGTAGATTTTACTAAAGCATTTGATCTGATTGGACACGTAAAATTATTTTCAAAAATGAAAACCCTCGGAATAAAAGGAGACTTTTTAAAGTGATTTAAATCATAGGTAAGTGAGAGACACATTAGTGTCAAAGTTGGTTCGACATTATCGACCTCAATAAAGCTAACTCAAGGAATTCCGCAAGAAAGCTGCCTCTCACCACTACTGTTCTCAATTTACATAAACGAGCTACCGAACATTTTAAAAAAGTGTAAATGTATTTTGTACGCGGATGATCTAGTTATTTATTACACGGCTACAAACGCTCAAGAAATACAAGACACACTAAATCAAGACCTAGAAAATTTACATGCATAGACAAGTGCAAATGAAATGATCGTCAGCCTGGAAAAGACAAAGTGGATGATGTTTAAATCTCCTTACTCACGTAAACAAAAATATACATCAAACATAAAAATAGGCGGCCACGCAATTGAACAAGTACAGGAATTTAAATATCTAGGCGTTCTTCTTGACGAAAATCTAAACTTCGACGAACACATGGAATCTGTATGCACAAAAATGCACACACGAACTAAATTATTATCTAGATACCGTAAATTCCACAGTTCATCAAATCTTTGAATATTTAGTGCCAGCCTCATATTATCAGTCCTAGACTATGGGATTATTGTATGGGAAAATGTGAGTACCACTAAAACATTAGGATTTAACAACACGATCCAAAGCATTATCACGAAGTTATTTAGAAAAAAGAAATTTACATCTACTACATTCCATAACCTTATTGAGGAAATAAATTGGCTTTCGTTTGAAGAAAGGAAACAACTATACCAATTAAAATACCTACATCAACACTATGTCACTACTCAGAGCAAAGTTAAAAAAAATTTAAATACCTATATAGCTAACCGAGAAAAACGTACTACAAGACAACTGAGGAAGCCGAAAAATCTTATACACACTTTAATTGTTGGACCGTTTGGTCGAAAAGGGTTCGCCTATGCTGCTACTTACATCTGGAACTTACTACTAGCAAACATACAAGACATCAGATCAGCCTCGCTATTTGACAAAGAAATACGGAAATACCTCGTAAATAAAAGATTTGAGACTAATGCATTATTCAAAAACTAATAAATATAATAACACATGTGATTTGACTGGAATGTATATTTAAACTATTTATTATAGATACAAACATAACATTACTATTTATTTATTTATTACACTTTTACATATATATTTATTTATTTTATCTATACCTAATGTGTTCGGTGACAAAAAAAACACAACTGTTATCACTTTAACACTTGAATAAATGCAATTATTATTATTATTATAAGCCTTCAAAGTTTATTATATAAGAAAAGCCCTTGTAAATTTTGAAAATCTACCTTTAAGAAAAAGAAAGTTGAATTTGCAATTCAACCGTGAAAATAGATAAAAAAGAGGAGCTTTGGACTCCTAATTAAATTTACAGTTTAACACCTTAGATGGAACACTCTTCTAATTCGATGGATATTCTCAACAAACCATAGGGGCATTAGAACTATATATTTAATTTTCGGATTTTGTTCCGCAATAGTTGGGACTGCTTTTAGAGTATTAATTCGATTAGAATTAGGACAGCCAGGAAGATTAATTGGAGATGATCAAATTTATAACGTAATAGTTACTGCACACGCTTTTATTATAATCTTTTTTATAGTTATAATTGGTGGGTTTGGCAACTGATTAGTACCTTTAATAATTAGGGCCCCTGACATAGCTTTTCGTCGAATAAATAACATAAGATTTTGATTGCTTCCTCCCTTTTTAACGCTATAACTTGCTAGGGGACTAGTAGAAAAAGAAGCAGGGACGGGATGGACAGTTTACCCTCCACTTTATTCTAATGTGTCTCATGCTGGAGGTTTAGTTGATCTTTCAATTTTTATTCTTCATTTAGCAGCGGTATCATCAAGTTTGGGTGCTATTAATTTTATTACTACAATTATTAACATACGTTCTCTAGGTTTAACTTGAGATCAAACTCCACTTTTTGTTTGACTAGTTTTTCTGACTGCCATTTCATTACTATTATCCCTTCCTGTTTTGGCAGGGGCCATTACTATATTACTAACAGATTGAAATTTAAATACAGCATTTTTTGATCCTGCAGGTAGGGAAGATCCTATTTTATATCAACATTTTTTTTGATTCTTTGGACACCCAGAAGTTTATATCTTAATTTTACCTGGGTTTGGAATGATCTCTCATATTATTACTTTTAAAAGTGGAAAGAAACAGGTTTTTAGACAATTGAGTATAATTTATGCTATAATGGCAATTGGACTATTAGGATTAATTGTATGAGCCCACCACATATTTACAGTTGGTATAGATGTAGATACTCGCACCTATTTTACAGCGGCCACAATAATTATTGCAATCCCGACGGGAGTAAAAATTTTTAGTTGAATTGCAACCCTTCAAGGAGCTAATCTTACTATCACCCCTTTATTGATATGAAGCCTAGGATTCGTTTTTTTATTCACTTTGGAGGGACTAACAGGAATTATTTTAGCTAATTTTTCTATTGATATTGTTCTTCACAATACTTATTACGTAGTAGCCCATTTTCATTATGTTTTATCAATAGGCGCAGTATTTGCAATTACAGGAGGACTAATTCACTGGTTCTTTTTATTAAGAGGGACTTCTATAAATTCAAACTGACTAAAAATTCAATTTATAACAATATTTATTAGAGTAAACATAACATTTTTCCCGCAACACTTTTTAGGGCTAAACGGAATGCCCCGGCGATACTCAGATTACCCTGATGCATATGCTATGTGAAATATCGTGTCTTCTGTAGGAAGATATACTTCAGTTATTGCAGTAATTATATTTATATTTATTTTAAGAGAAGCTTTATCTTTAAATGGAATAGTTAACAAAAAATTTTTAACCTCCCCTTCTATTGCATGACTGCAAAATACACCCCGATTAGATCATTTTTATATTATTATTAATATTATTATGAACATACACTCCCGTGTAGGCACAAAGCCTATGAAAGGAGGTTATTGATTTATTTCATTTAAGTACAATATCGATAATGCTTAATATACATTTTGAAATTAATGTGTACGACATTGAAATGTGCGGAGATCGGTTCGAGCAGAGCTAAAATGGTTATTCTCACCAAAATAGAACTAGGACATATTTTATACGCAATTAAAAGTAGCTTAAGTAGTGCATATTGTGCAAATATTTATATTAGGTATGCTGAAATTAATTTACACGCGAAATTTAAATTGTACACTAATGTTTTCAAAAATGTTTTTAGAATAGAAGGATTCTGCTGTATAGGTTTATCCAGTGTAGCTAAGTCTAGGGCTGTGGTGGTTATAGCTGTAGGGAAATTCAAATTTTAAAAGATTGAGAGCTTTGTCGCACATGTATACGCATTTGCCTAAGTTGCATTATACAGTCAGTTGATTTTCCAGTATTCTTGTGTATGCGCTATGATTATTGTTTTTGATTTCCTTCGCTTTTTGCAAAAGCAATTGGTGTATATTATTTTCTAGTGTATTTCTATATTTTTCAATATATATTTGGTTTGTGCTTGGAATATTGCGTGAGTTAGATTTGTTTTTCCAGATTTTGGTTGTGTCAGTGCCTTTAGGTAAACGGATAAGAACCGGCCGGGTTCTGGTAATTGTTGCTGCACCTAGTCGATGAGCTGTCTCGAATTCAAAGCCGTGATTTTCAATTAGCGACATAATGATTTGTATTTTCTTGTGCAGTTGCTCATTTGTTTCGGTTGAAGTTTCCTTGATACCGTGAACAACAATATGTCCATTTCGTAAATTAGCTGGACGAGTTGTCAATGTATTTAACGTTTTTTTAGTGGTATTTATTCTTAAAGACAAGTCGGTGTTTTTTGCAATAGTAGCTGAGGCGTTATCTTTCTTTTGAGATTTTAGATTCGGATTTACAATTACGCGAGCTTTGCTTTTAATTTTTTGGTTTGTGTTGATTCGGCTAATTTTGTTAAAAATTGGCTTTAATACGGTTGTGGCTTGCGCTTTTAGGCTCACAAGGTCTTGTTCAATAGTATCCATACGTGTCACTAAAGCTTGAAATGTCTTGATTGCGTGTTCATTTGTGAAGTCAGCTAGATGTTTGACTGTTTTAATTTCCGCACTAAACGTATCTTGAAGTGCTTTAATCATTGCAGGAAAACTGTTTATTGCTTTAACACATCTAGGAACTGTCTCGGTCAGCGAAATTGGCGTTTGTTTTTTATTTTGTTGAGCCATTATGTCCAGGAAATAAACAGTTGATGTAAAAAGAAGCTGGCACTGCTAATACTTAGGATACTTTTAAATGTAGCTTACAAGTAAAATGTGATTACACTATGCTTATGAATAGAATTTTTCAACGCTTAGTATTATTTTATTAAATTATTATATTCTGTATTTTTAAACGTTTTTCCGTAATTAAGTAATTAAGTCAACACTTTAGCACCAAACTGTTAACTAAATATTGCTTGAGATAAAATTCTGATTTTAGTGATATAATTTTCACAGATGTAAGATAATTATGTACAATTGCGCAGTAAATTATTTAATAAATGTTGCACAGCAAAAAAAGTAGGTGTTGCTGCTTTGCTCGCTCAAACCGATCCGATCATTTTTATATTGAGTTAACTTTACTGACTAAGTTCAAATGTGGCCGAAAATTGAGTTTAAAATTCATTCATAAGAATAAAATCTTTTTCAGAGATATCTACATGATCAGCTTTAAATTTTCAAAATGCCTCTTCTTCATTATTAGAGCAATTAATTTTCTTTCATAACCATGCTATAACAATTTTAATTTTAATTATTACTATTGTGGGGTATAATCTATGTAAAACTAATTTAAATAGAGATATAGATAGAATGATGTTAGAATCTCACACACTAGAACTATTTTGAACAGTGGTGCCAACTGTTATTTTGCTTTTTATCGGGTTTCCTTCAATTCAACTACTTTATTTGCTAGATGAAGTTTATAAACCTTCTTTAACAATTAAGACTATTGGTCACCAATGGTATTGATCTTACGAATATTCAGAATTTTCTTCCTTAAAGTTTGATTCATACATAATCCCATTAACAGAAATAATAAATAACTCTTTTCGTTTAATTGATGTAGATTATTGAACTGTTATTCCTATTATAACACAAGTGCGTAAATTAGTTATTGCTGCTGATGTTTCACACTCTTGGACGATCCCAAGATTAGGTGTTAAAGTTGATGCAGTACCAGGCTGCTTAAACCAAATTAGATTTTTTACTAATCGGCCTGGACTATTTTACGGTCAATGTTCAGAAATTTGCGGGGCGAATCATAGTTTTATGCCCATTTCTATCGAAGCCTTTATAACAAAAAATTTTTTATCTTGAGTTAGAGTATTATTCAGTCTCCGAGAAGTTATCAATATTCTCAGCCAAAGAGCGCTCTGTCTATCTTCACTATTTTGATTATGGCAGACGATTCCAAATGAGACATGCTTCGGATTCGTGCTGAGGCAATGGGAGTAGGAAGAGGATAGGGAGTGAAAGGGAAGCAACGCCGGGAGCCGGCAGCGGAGAAGAGAGCTAGTACTATAGAGCAGCGTCAATTCATGACTTGCGATTCACATAGAACTACCACTACTCACCCACACGCCGACCACCATCCATGCACCCCTCAACCGCCACCCTCCCCCACTCCCATGCCAGCACTGGGAAAGACATAGCTGGATGATCCACCGTGAGTACTCGTGTTAGAAAAGCTCGTATATATATGTAAACATATATTTTTCACTCATTGCCTTCCGTATCTCATGTGAGCCGGTTACCCCGAGACAACGAAGTACTTCGCTGACGCAGGTCACTTACTAATAACACGATTAGGAAACCAAGCTGTTGGGGCTTCTGCTTATATTATAGGATTAATCGTATGAGCACAAATAATACTTCTAGCCCTAGAACTTTCAGTAGCTGTCATTCAGTCCTATGTATTTTCTGTGCTAGTAACTTTGTACACTAGAGAAATCTCGGACCATTAATGATAGTTAAAAAAAATCATTCATTACATTTAGTTGATCAAAGCCCCTGACCCCTTACAGCATCAATTGGAGCTCTAACTCTTACCTCTGGCATATTAAAATGATTTCACACCATAAAGATAGAACTAGTATTACTAGGACTAGTAATTTTAATAATTATTGATGGGGCTCATTAAGTTTGCCCTTATTATAAAAAGTAATTTTAACTTCCATTTAAAGAGTCCTATTCAGGAGATCATAATTTTTATAATATTCTGTTTAGCCTTACTAGTTTCAGTAGTATTAATCTTATTAAATTTAACAATTCCTACTGAAAGAATTTTCTCTCGAGAGAAAATAAGACCGTTTAAGTGTAGATATGACCCTAGGAGAATATCTCGTTTACCTTTTTCTTTACATTTTTACCTTCTAGCTGTAACTTTCCTAATTTTTAATGTACAAATTACTATTATTATTACTATACTAATTTTATTTAATTGGATAGGACAAGGAGTTTGATTGGGCTTAACCCTAATTTTTATTTTAGTTTTAATTGTAGGGACCATCCATGAATGAAATGATGGGTCATTAGACTGACAGAAATAGAGTAGTAGTTAATAATAACATTTATTTTGCATGTAAAAAGTATCCATAGGATCTACTTTAAAATAGAAAGCTTTAAGCATTTAACTTTGACCTGGAAACTGAGTTTATGAAACCTTCCTTTTTTTAAAGAAACTAATCAATAGTTAGTCACTGGTAATGGCTATAAGAATTTTAACTTTCTTAAAATAAAGGAAAGAGAATTAACTTTAGGCCGCTAATTTAAAAGTCTATAGGTTAACTTCCTGTTTCCTTTTTATTAAAGTTTATTAAAATCAATAAATTTTCACTAAATGAATAAATTTTCATATTTTTTTAAAATCTATTTAAGAATAAAATACTATCCTAGTAACTTCAACACTATGCTTTAAACTTTAAGCTATTTAAATTAAATAAATTGACACACTTTAACTCTATTCAGCAAAATAAAAGAGTAAATAATTTTTAATTCCTAATGTATTAAATTTGTCAATGTATCCTGTTTTGTGGGCAAGTAAAGAATATCTATTCTTGCCCACAAAGAATTCAAGCCAGGCCTGATCAAAACATAATAAAAATTTTAGGCCTCTATGAAAAAAATTATTAAACATTATAGAAGATAAATAAGGTAGCCCCTATATTGTACTAAAAAAAGGGTTCCTAATATAGTTCTTTAAGTTAGTTTTTAAACAACATATAAAATAATGTTAAAGACAAACTAACTAAAATTAATACTTTTATATAAGTAGAAAGATAAATAAAACATTATGGAAAAAAACATCAAAACATAATTTTCCTCCACGATAGATATTATAAAAAAAATACTTATAGGCAGAACTATCCCAAAATCATTTTGTTTATTTAATACTGTTTTAAATGATATAAGGCCAATAAAAACAAAAGACATTAATCGAATTGAGTACATTAGAGTTAAAATTGTAGCAAAAAAAACAATTAAAATCATGAATAAATTTATGCTTTTTATGAAGAAAAATTCTAAAACTATGTCCTTAGAATAAAACTCAGCTATAAAGGGAAACCCACATAAAGAAATTGAATTGCAAAAAAATAAAGAAATCATAAGAGAGCCAACTCAAATAGATCCTAAAAAACGGATATCCTGGCAGTCTTCTATTGAATGAATATAAAACCCGGCACATAAAAAAAGAAGGGATTTAAATAAAGCATGACCTAATAAATAAAGATAAGATAGTTCCTCTATCCCTAAAGACAGTACCATTATTATAACTCCAAGCTGGCTATGAGTAGATAGGGCAATAACCTTTTTTAAATCTTTTTAATAGTTAGCCCCAATTCGTCTTATAAGCATAGTAGTTACAGCAATAACAAAAAGAAAAAAATGAAAATTAATTACATTTCTAAATCGAATGAGTAAATAAACCACAGCAGTAACCAGGGTGGAAGAATTAACTAAAGAAGAAACCGGGGTACGGGTTGCTATTGCTGCAGAAAGCCAAGCAGAAAAGGGAATTTGCGCTCTTTTTGTTATTGCTGCTAATGTTATTAAAAATAAAAGAATTAACATTAAATTATTATTATAAACAAATAGCAACAAATAAAAATTACAAAAACCAAAATTTAGTATTCGAAAAATTGCTAGCAAAACGGCAACGTCACCAATACGATTGGATAAAATTGTAATTATACTAGCATTAGCAGACTTATTATTTTAGTAGTAAATTACTAATCAGTAGGAAACCAAACCAAGTCCGTCCCATTCTAAAAGAATACTGATTAAATTAGGGCTTATAATCATAAAAATCATTGAATTTACAAATAATAATACTAAAAAAATAAACTTAATTAAATTAACATCCCCCTTTATATAGCTATTTTTGTATTATAAAACTTTTCTAGAAATTAAGAGTACTACACTTATAAAGCTAAGGCTTATCCAATCTAACAAAAAAAAGCGTTACTATTGAAAAACTGGTGAAATTTAGGTTTTTTTACTCAAAAAATAAAATAAAAGAAGAAGTATAAAAAATCAAACTTAAATAGGCACTCGTTAGTCTAATTAAAAATAGCATAATCCCTAAATAAAAACAAATAAATAATAATTTAATTACCTGAAAACCTTATGTTATCTTGAACCCCACAAATTCATATTTCGAATAAACTACTCAAGCACTTTATAAACATTAAGTTTAATCTTTTTAACAACAAAAGATTGATTAGAATTAAATGACATAAAAGATGAATTTCACGAGAACTAGGAAATAGTCATCTAAATATAGAATTAAAGTTTTTACAATGTTGGGAGTCTGGAAATATATAAAAAGTTAAAACAGCACATATAAAAGACCCGACAGGAAATACAATAAGTATCATATTAGTATATCCTAATACACTAAACATTACAAAAACTTCAAATAATAGATTAATTGTAGGAGGGGGGCAGAAATATTAGCAGCAGATAGCATAAAAATTATTGAGGTAAATCCAGGAATTAACATTAATAATCCTCTATTCAAGAAAAGACTACGACTAGAAATTTGTTTATAGTATATATGGACAATACAAAAAATTTCAGAAGAAGATAAACCGTGGCTTACTATTATTAAAAGACCGCCAGAGTAACCCCATGAGAAAAAAGAAATAATACCACCTAAAACTAAACCTATATGTGCCACTGAAAAATATGCAATTAAAGCTTTAAAGTCATTTAATCGACAACAAATAAACCCCACGAATGACATACCAACTAAGTTTAAACTAATAATTCAAGTTCTAATATAAGATACAATAAAAGATACAGAACAAAGAATACGACAAATTTCATATCCCCCAAGTTTTAATAATAACCCCCCCAAAATTAAAGATCCAGCTACTGGAGCCTCCACATGAGCTTTTGGAAGCCACAGGTGAAATAAACAAATTGGCGTTTTAATTAAAAAAGCTTTTATCATGAATAGTAGAGTATTAAACTTTACTACACTTCTGTATATAACAATATAATTTATTTGAAAAAATAAAAACTTCCTTCCCTTCTAATAATGAAAAAAAGAACTAATAGGAGAGAAAGAGACCCAAATAAAGTGTAAAACAAAAAATAAACGGAAGCCTAAAGGCGTTCCGGCTGATATCCTTAGCCCAAAATTATAAGTGAGGTAGGAATCAGCGAAACCTCAAAAAAAATAACGAAGAGCTAAAAAGAGAGAAGCTTATAATTAAAACAATTATAAAAAAAAATAGGAACAAATATTAGTTTCCTCTGGTTTTTTTATAAATAACTATATAACTAGAAAACACCATCAGAATAAAAAGCCAAAAAGATAAAAAAGTAAGAGAAAAGAAAATAGTATCAACAAAAAAAGACATAAAGTAGAAATCAAAATAAAAGGGAAAAAAATAAAAAAAGAACTTTTTTTTGTCATTCAATTAACCTTGTTAAAAGAAATAATCTAGCGAAAATCAAAGTAATCATTATCCAAAGTTAAAAACACTAAAATAATTCCTTCCGTAAGCTCGACTTGTTCCGATTAAGATAAATAACCCTAATGCTCCCTCACAGGCTGCAAAAACTAAATATAATAGACTAAAAAAAATGAAAAGAACTAAGCACAATAAAAATAGCTATAAAATAAGTTAAACCAAAAGATGTTTTTGCTTAGAGCTGCAAATATACATCCCTCTAAGAAGTATAATAAAGCAGATTATTAAAATAGGTTTATTTAGTTTAAAAAAAAATATTGGTCTTGTAAACCAAAAATCAAAAATATTTAAATGAACTACGAGAAAAAGTTATTTACTTAACTTAAACTTCCAAAGTTAATATAAGTAAGGTTACTCTAGGTTTTAGCTTTAACTTTTGTGTACTGTCAGTCTATTAAATATGCACACGTGAACTTTATTCATGCACTGATTTTAAAACAGTGTAAATTCCAAAAACAAACAACAATTACAGCAAATGATATTAGAGATTTTATGCCTGATTTAAAAATTACGCGAAAATCTAGGCTAGAGTAACCTACCTACTACTTATCAATGTCTAGGCCTAGGATTTTATTTTAATTAAATTTTTTAATTGCTTAATCTAGTTCCAAATGTTTAATGTCTGCATCAATCTCGGAATTGAGGACTTAATAGAATGTTATGTGCCTCCTATCTATACTTGGCATAATAGAATTAAAAAATTCGTTACATCTACAAGAGGTTATCTAATTGTTTAACGCACAATTTCTATTTTATGAAGCTTCATTGTTTCCCAGATTTGTGAATAATTTTTCATAGGAGCTAAAAGATTTAGAATTTTAAAGAAATAATTACTTTTCTTGATTTTGCACAGTTTTTTAAACACATCTTTCAATTTACAGAACTCTTTATAAGTGTTTAAAGAGTATACTAGCTTTTTAAAGTTAACACGAGAAGATCTTACATTTGCTTCAGCTTCCTTGCACTCCTTCTCGAACTAAGGTTTATTCGATAACGTTCTAATTGGAATACGATTACAAACTAGATTGTTGTGCTTTGCTACTTCCATGATAGCATTGACTTGGTCCGGGTTCATTATAATTAGCGAGTCATTTATTCCTACTCGTTTAGTGCCTTCCTTTTTATTTTTAAAAAACATTATATTATTCTTTTTTTATCTTACTTATATACTTTAGTTAATATTTAGCATTTTTTTTAGATTCTGGTAGCAGAAATAACTACATGGATAAGGATATGATCTGATCAAAGTATATCAAGGTGATCGAATGACTTAACCTTATAATTTATATTAAAGTGTACTTAACAATAGTCTAATACCGACTTGCTTCTAGCAGTAAAAAAGGTGAAGTTTCTGAAGATATCCGGTGCCACTCCCATCAAAAAATAGGTTTTTCTCTTAGTGACAGTAGTAATTCCTTTACTGCCTCGTTTAGTTTTGTAAAAATGTCAGCAAAATTATTATTATTTAAGTTAACAAACACATTTCTGATTACCAGTTATTCCTGAGTTTTGAGGTCTATAAAAAATATCAATATTGTATCACTTTTATCGTGTAATATATTGTAGGTTACATATTTGTTTTTGTTAGCTAGAATGCACATACTGTTGGAAGCTCTACCAGTAATTTTTGTCCGGCTAGCTTGTATATGTATGTAAGAAAATTTATCAAAGTTTTTACTTAAAATTATTTGTGTTGATTCTACTCAAGTTTCACATAAAGATATAAAGTCATATATTTCTAGTTTGTTACTGTATTCCATAGCTAAGTCTGATACGTTTCCAATACCGTAGACGTTCTAGTAAACAATTTTGATTGTAGTTATTAATAAAAGGTGTGTGTGGGCCGATGTCTCAGTTTAACTCAACTAGTTGGGAACCGTCACTTTAAACTTTCTTCCATTTCAATTCCAAATCTTTTACTATATTTTACAGTTGCAAGTAGGTTTTCAGTCTTAGCCTTTTAGTACATTTCAGATGTGTGTCTGTAAATAGCTTGCTCTGTCTCGCTAAGGCAGGGATAAATATGGACTTTATTTATAGTACCTTTTAATGTTGACTTGTTTTTAGCAGTAGTGCTACTTGTTTTTCAGCCGATTTTACATTTAATTAGAGCAGTTTACCCTCTTTTGCGGATTTTGCACCTCTAGCTTCTAGAATTTGATAAATAAAAGACCAAGTTTACTTTTCAAAAGATCAACAGTCTTTTTTGGCTGACTGATTTACCCAAAGCCCGGAGATCATAATTTCTGTTTTCCTGTTATGGTTTTTCATCACCTTTATTCTTTGTGATAAAAAAGCTAGCTGTTGTGCCAGATTTGAGATCTAAATACTTGCATTTGCTATCCCCTTGTATATTCTAGATACGTTAAATATGATTTATCCTTCCAGTGTACCCAGTCAACAATGAGTGTCTTGGATGATGTGGATGATATTTTTAATCACTTTGAATTATCAGTGTTAAAAGTTTTAAGTAAGCATGCTTCTGTCATTACTAGGCGTGTTAAGGGAAAAATATCGCCGTGGTTGACGGTTGATATTATGAGAAAGATGCATCATAGGGATAGCATAAAACGAAAAAGTGAAAACACCAGAGATGCTCGCTTATTTCAACAATACAAGGTTAAGCGGAATAATTTGAATAGGGAAATCAGTAGAGCTAAGTATGCTCATTATCGTGCGGAGTTTAAGAAAGCTCTGACTTTGTCTAATGCATGGAATGTGCATAACCGTCTTGTAGGCAAGAATACTGGGCTAGGTACAGTGACTGAACTGAATGTTAATTCTCGGGTTATTACTAAAGTCAATAAAATCTTAAATGCGTTTGCATCTGAATTTGTTGTAGGTACACCTAATGTAAATTCTAGCAAATTGGATAATTTTTATGCGAGTATCCCAGTTAGTAATAAGTTTGAACCTTTTACGGTTGATGAGGTCAAGGCAAGTTTTTCTCAGCTTAAATGCAGAAATGAAAGCAATTCTAATGAACTATTCTACCAAGTATTGAATAATTGTATGGAATCGTTAGCACTTCCTCTGTCTCTACTATTTACTCAATTTTTGTGCTTATGTGCTTATCCGTCCAAATTAAAATGTGATACGGTTACTCCATTGTATGAAGGTAAGGGATCAAGACTTGATCCCTTGTCTTATCGCCCTATATCCACTTTGCCTATTCTTGACAAAATTCTAGAGAAAATGTTGTATGCTAGGCTGCTTAATAGGACTGAGTTGAGTGACCAGCAGCATGGTTTTAGGAAGGGTCGCTCTTGCTTGTCTGCTACACTTAAATTTACGCATGATAAATTTGATTGTATTGACTTAACATGCGGCAGGGTAATAGCTGTTTTTATAGATTTACAAAAGGCGTTTGATTCCATTCCTCATTATGTACTACTTGTTAAGCTTAGTTATGTATAGCTTAGCATTATGTATACAAGATTGATGATAATTTGCTTAAACTCTTAGCAGACTTTTTGCGGGACCGTAAATTTAAAATAAAGATAGGATTGTGTCACCCTCCTATCTTCTGTAATAAAGGACTGATGGTTTGATTGTAGCTGCAATGACATGCATTTTGTAACTTTCTCTGTAATTTGTTATGCAAAGGCGTTCAGTTGATTCGAATTTTGTTGGTTAACAAGAGCAGAGATTTGTTTTCCGTTCTACCCTATGTTTGAGGTTATACCAACCAAAATATATTCTCGCGTCTTTAGTTTAAATACACTTTGTACAAATCAAGTTGAACAAAAGCGTTTTGTACGAATAGTCTTTTAAACAAAGATCGGTCTTTTTAACGAATAAATTTTGTGCGAAAATACCATAATTGTAGTAATAAAGTGTGTTGAATGTTTTATTAAAACAAACTCATTATACATAATATAATTGAATTATTAAACAATACAGAGTGATTTTACATAATCTTTACGTAATTACTAAGCGTAACAAATAAAATAAAAAAAAATAGAATGATAATAGTAAATTATATACAGCAGTATTTGTTCATTCACGGCTACGTGTTTTTTGTGCAACTGGTAAATTTGTAGCTGCCTAGTTTGTCCTTTTCTTTGCCTTTGCTTTTCGCCTTTGGCGGAGGAGCATTAACTAAAGACGTTCTGACAGTGCTGTTAAAGTCATTAGAATCTGAATCTGCATGGCATGGGGTTGCTGCAGGAGAGCGAGAAATGACCTGAGTAGAGATTAGATTATTATCGTCAGTAACGACAGTACCCTAGGAGTTTTAAGAGTCATCAGAGTCCTGAAAGTCATCGGAGTCCTGAGAGTCGACGGAGTCCGGAGAGTCATCAGTCTGATTTTACGTGACAAGTAGTAGTGTAGGAGTCGCATTAGGCGTACGATATAGCAGACAAATAATGTAGAATATCGTTGTTCCTCTTTTTCTTGTACAACTCCACGAATCGCGATACTCTTGTTTTGTATTCTATATTTTTTAGCTGTAAGCTCTTAATTTCTGTGTTTTTGTTTAAGAATTTTTTTATGTCAATGAACTTGCTCATTGCTAAGAATGAGTATGCATTTACTCATTTCTAGATTGGAAGCTGCTATATAATTATTTATTCAAAAGTGATAGTTTGGATTTAGCTTGACTTCGTGGCTGATTTGCCAGTATTCGGTCGTAGCAGTTGCAGAAGTGCATCCCAAACGTATTTTGTTTTGTTTTCAATTTACTTGTAGTTACTAAATCAATTTAGGTTTTTTTGAAGTAAATAAAGGAAGTACATATTATACAGGGATTTTTAGAAGAAAACAGGGCGCACAGCGATTTAAACATCGTGTAGAGGCAGAAGAGCCAGACCAGTTGGGCTGCGAACCGTCTTCCGAACCAACTTTCTTTCGTTAGTGGTTCCGTTGAACAATTTATCGACCTTGCTGGTTTTTGCAACATGGCGAATTATGTTTTGCGATAGGTGAAAAAGGTACTTGTAACTACGCTTTGGTTTAAAAACTTGTTCTACTGCTTGAATTGCTGCCATTTCTAAATCCGTTTAAACATTTTTCAGGGAAATTATAGTCCTGTTTGCAACAGCTGCTTGCGAAACAATAATAAAGAAATCAACGTAGACAGCTTTTGATTTTCCTAGCATAAATGCATACACAAGTAGGAATGAACTACATGTGCCTATGTGAATACTATGAAGTTGGTGGAACATTTTTAGACACCTTAAACGTCCTATCCAATACCACATATATGCAGGTTGCTAAATACTGTAAAAACAAATAAATTCAAGTCAAAACCAAATACAACAAATACATGTTATTTAATATCTGTTTAATTATTTTTTATTTATTAATTATTTTTTAAACTAATGAATTTTGCAGTTAAAAGTACCATTAGTCTTGGCTTTCATACCTTTCCTATTTCATCAAACAGAACAAAATTCTCCTTTCGCAGTGTGTTCCTTAACTAGGTTGGAATTTTGTGGGTTCCTACAGCATTTCCATTTCTGCGCGCACATTTTTTCTGGTCTTTAAAAAGTTCTTTTTAAATACGCAGTGAACAGGTCAGTAGGTAATTGCTTCATTGTCAAATTCTCACAGCAAAATTGCTTATTTTCACGAATGGACTTAAATACGCAGTAGGTCTGAACTAAAGTTGAGTTTTCTTATCTTTTACAAGCTTTGTTTCTAGTTGTGAGATTACATTGGTCATTCTAAAGTTAGGCTGTTGAATTTAAAAAGACATTTTAGCTACTGCTATATTTGTGTTTATTCTAATTAATTAAAAAATAAATGTTAACATAAATGATACTGTAACGAATTATCTTAAATGTTATGTTATTATTTGATGAACTGCTAAACTGCACTAACTTGCTGTGGTTGGCATCATGAAAACTGTGAACACCAGCTGATGTGAATGCAGTTTTTGTGTAATTACTTTCATGTACCATCTTCTTCATGTTCAACGTACACCTACATCTTTTTTCATAATTAACACTCCTAAAGTGTGTAGTTACTATAGAAGTAATTTTACTACCCGTTAGCGGCAGTGACTCACTTTTTTTATTGTAATTAAACAAAAATCCATCCGAAACTGCTTAGGGATTCTTTCTAGGCGCCATTCTTCAAAGAAATAGGAAAATGCGGTGCCTTTGGCCTACGTATGAGAAAAAAAACTTAGCTTTATAGATGTGAGGTTGCACCTTTTAGTCAATGTTAACTTCCAACTTTTATGTTCCTCTGCAGGTATGTACGTTTTACAAAAAAGATGGAGTCAAGCGTAGCGGCAAACTATTTAGTCGTCAAAATAGTCTAAAATATACATTTCTTAACTTTTAGAAAAGTTTTTCTCTTTTACTAGTTGTTATAAGTCAACGTTAATGAAAAAATTAATTTATCACTCATGATTTCTAAGTGAACCTTAGTGCTGCCTATGTATGTTATTCAGGTACTCTAAATTTTGAAAATTTAGACTATGATCTAGTATATATCGTGCACAAATTGCGTAAATCGTATGCTCTAATGGATGTTGTTCAAATTAAAAATTACACAGATCTAAATTTAATTTCTTGGAAAGTTATAAAAAACTTAAATATTTCTATTAATTTACTTAGATCATTACTTCTGAATAGTAATCGAATATTAAACACGAATGCCTATATAATCACTCAAACGGCGAAGCTTCAACAAAATGACTGGCTGAAAGGTGATGTAAAAAGAACAATGTATTGGCAGGATTATATTAAATGTCAGTTTCAGAAAACTAAAGATACAAGGTAATGGACTGAATAAAAATACTTTCGTAATCATGTAAATAGTCAAGTAAAATCGCCTAAGTGTGAGTATATTAAGAAACAGTAGAGAAAGCACTATCGTCGACAAATATCAAAAGTATGTATAGTTATCTTGCTAGAAGTAAGGAATGTGCTACGCACATTGCTGAGCTGGTTTGTGATAAGGACGCTATTTCGCTGCAATCAGAAATAGCTGATAAACTAGCTAAAGGATTTGTTGTACATTTAGAATCATCCTCATCATTATCTGAGTTTTACAATACAGATTCCAGAAAAGTGAAGAAAACTACTGCGGCTAAAGTCCATGCGGCGTCCATGCGGCGAACGGACTTTCCACATAATATATCATATAATGTAGTAGATAATTGTATATCCTCATTTACTTTACCATTAGCATTATTATTTATAAAGTTTCGTATGTTAGCATTATTTTCATCAGCCCTTACG
Organism: Dicyrtomina minuta; assembly: GCA_949802685.1. NCBI lineage: Eukaryota > Metazoa > Arthropoda > Collembola > Symphypleona > Dicyrtomidae > Dicyrtomina > Dicyrtomina minuta. The sequence goes on along the minus strand of OX461809.1, from coordinate 39,532,409 downwards.
CATTTAATAGTAATTTCTATCTATAAATAAAAGGAAACGAAAACTGATCCTAGTTCGTACCGTCCAAATTTAACATTACCTTTACTATGTTAATTATTTAAGAAAATGTGACAACACAAAATATTGAATGATGCTTAATTTTTACGGCTGTTGAACACAAATCAACATGGCTTTAGGTTTAGTTGGTCTCGTTTTTCAGCTGTGTTGCATTTTACACAGGATTTGTTTTATTTTAATATTGGTTTATAAGGTGTATAGCTGTTTTTGTTGATCTGCGTAAGGCTTTAGACTGTGTTGACCAACTTGTTCTGCCACATTAACTAAACTAAAGGTTTCAAATAAATAATAACACTGTAAAGCTTTTATCTTACGATTTGAACTATAAAACGTTTTGGGCACAAAATAAAAAATAAATCTGTAAAATATATGACATTGAACAAAAAAAAAGAATTTGTTATTCATTGCATCAAAAAATTCCTGCTCATTATTTGGCGTGCAAGAAAAGTCAATGTGGAGTGATAAAACAGAGTTCATTAGTTCAATAGTAAAAACTACATCTAAATAATAAAGACGTTTTTCGACGTGTACGAATGTTCAGGCTCATTAAACAAACTTCGCTGTAACTGCGTAACACCGTTGAACTGGTTTGTGCAAACTTACTTCTATTATAAATTTTTCAACTTTAAAAATTGAATATAGAAATTTAAAAATAAAATAGTTCAAAATGGAATATAGCTAACCAAGAATAAAATCTATATATTTTCCATTAGGTTACAGTATCGCATTATTTTATCAGAAAACTAATAGCGTAGTACTGGCATTACGGCGGGCTAACCAACGAGTTTTTGTTTTTAATAGTTTGTAGCATTGCAAAGAATACTATAGTTCACGTTTATTTTATTAGAAATTTAGTGACAGGGAATAGCAAGGCAAAACAATATGCATTAAAGTGAGGTAAACGTTGGTGTAGAAACAGTCAACTAATGAAGCCGTAATCAAAGTGACAATAGTTAAATTAAGCAGGCGGTATTTTGCGACTTTAGCATTACCAAAAGTATCATTACTTTCTTTCTGTGTTGTGAAACCTGCTCTGAAGTTTCTCAAAATCTCTGCGCGAACAGCGAATGTACTTGAGCATTACATTGCAGCTTCCTTATGACTAAACAGTTTCTTCGAGACTTATCTTTTGAGTAGAAATGTCTCTAGTAGGGCAATAGTATTGTAAGTTGCTACTTACAATACAACTGTACAACTAGACAGATGCAAATAACAAGAAATATAACTGTAACGATGCAAAAAACGAAAACAACTAAAACGATGCCAAAAATAAACGCGTAAAATAGTTTATTTATTGATTTTGTTTTTGTTACTAAAATATTTGTGAATTTCGTTTTTCTTGAATTAAAAAGTGAAGTAATTGTAATTTCTTAAACAAAATTTTAATATTTTTAGAGAACTATTAATCATAGTAATTACAATGCAATAACAGACTGTCAAAATTCAAAAATTGAAGTATTGAAGGTTACCTTGCAGCTCGCAAATTATTACATTATTTTGCATTTGAGGAATTTCTGATGTTTTGTGCTTCAAAATTGTTTATGTTTCTTTTTTAAATTTATAACACGCCGTTAAGATAATAAGAATAATATTAATAAAATCTAAACTTGTTTGCAAAACAGTGTTTTAAAACTCCAAAATAATACTTCTCCTGTAAGTCCAGATTGTGTACACCTTCGTTTAAACTTAACGGCGAATTTGTTTTTTTTAATCTCACAAGACAGGGTCAACACATGTGCGCCGATTTTCAACATAAGATTGTGTGCGTTAGATAGACCTATGGTAGTTAGCAATCGTACCACTAATCATTTTTTTCGCAGGCCACGTGTGTCGAGGTCATAGGTCATATGCGAAAAAGAGACCATAGGGGGGACCACGTGTTTAGTTATTTGCATGTTAAATCCCATAAGAAAATGTTGTCTTTTCGTTTCGCGAAAAATCTTAAAAATATTAAATAACGGTATAAAAGATAGAAAATGTCTCTGTTGTAACACTTGGCAATATAACACTTATGGGTCGTCCATAAATGACGTCATCTAAATATTATCATTTCTTGGACCCTATGACGCCCCTAGTTGCTATTAGCTGAACCATTGCGGAATTGACTGAATTCAACATGCCTCATCGAAACAACATACCTACTTTTTATGACCTCTTTCTTAAAAAGACCTAATTTGGCTTTTACCAAGCGATGCAACGATCAAAAATTTAGATTCTAGAAATTACTTATTTGTGTGCCATACAAATTTTAAAACATTAAAAAACTCATTATAAAACAAAAAAACTATTATAATCTTCAATGCTTTAAGGATTTAAAAAGTCATTTTTTTATCATCAAGACAGGACAAAGTAATTGTATGCTAGGATAATACATTTTATTTAAGTGCATGCGTATTTAAAACAGATTTTTATGTGCTGCACTTCTACTCCTGTGTAAGAATTGTATGTTCTGCATTCTTGATTATTGGTTTAATCCATTGTGTTCCCGTTTAGGTATAAAATTGTATATCTAATTGTTTTTAAACCCTGCAAACATCTTTCACCCAAGGTTTGTGTGCATAAAAAGTTACACATGTCAGCATATGCATGCAGTTTTATGCAAATATTTGAATGCAATATTGCACGCAACCTTTGACCTTTAGTCTGAAATAGCACAGTAAACAAGTACAAGCAAATTTAGAAATTTAACGTTATGTTATGTAAACTTTTCTGGAAAAACCTTTTGTTTTTCATTTTGTTTTTCATTTTGTTTGATGATTTTTACCATCAAATATTGATTTTAGGCATCAATTTAAAGGTTTCAGAAATAGTTGTTATGAGTATTGAAAATCTTGCGTTTGTTAAGAAAATCCGAATAATATTCATCAATTGTGTAACACGCGCACAGGTTTAATTAGGTTGTTGGGTAGAGGCTAAGGCGTTATTTACTAGGCGAAACGTCATGAGATTAGGTCCGCAGATGACGATAATAGCGTTGAATTCAACTACTTTTTCTGCGTAAACAGTGCAAAATTTCTTCTGCGCAATACATAAAGCAGAAAAAGCAGCTAATTCGCGCCATGTGTAAGTAAGTAAGTAATGGCTTTAACGGCAATTCCACTCAGCGAATTCTCACTGATTTCCAGGGAAGGATAGCTTTTGGCTACATTACTACTCACTATAGTCGTTACTTTTGTATTTGATTTTATTATTTCTGACTACTTTTTCTAGAGAAGAGAACTCTAGAAAGCCTAGAGAATGACTCCGAAAATCTGTTCTCTAGGACCTGCAACGTACATATCACCGAGCCTTGCAGGATTACCAAGCACAGGTCACCCATCCATTTCAGAATGCGCTTCGACTGTTGCTTAACCAGAAGGAATCAACCAACTAATCAACCGCCAGACCAATCTGTACTGGTTTAACGTAAATGTAATGGCCTTATTGTCAAGCTTCCAAGCGTAATCGCTAATTTCCACGAACGTATGGGTATGAATAGCTTACCCCGTACTAGCCAAGTAGTTTAATAGTAGTATTCACCACACATGAGAAGAGGCAGGAGTTTAAGGATAATCTACCTCACAATAGACCCCCGAGTAGAAATTGAACCAACGACCATCAGAAAAGAGCCTCGGCCTCGGTCCTTAGATCTCTGGCCTCTGGATTACCTCGCCTCTCCGTGTGCATCCTGCAGACTATTTGACCACAATTTGAAAAGCTTATTAGTTTGCGCAGGAACGAGATCCAATTCTCGCTACGACTTTTATGAATAGAAGGGCACATTATTTGTGCAGGAAACAAATGATAGTATTTATCAGCTAATAGCAACTATGGGCGTCATAGGGTCCAAGAAATAATAATATTTCGATGACGTCATTTATAGACGACCCATAAGTGTTATATTGCCAAGTGTCACAACAGAGACATTTTCTATCTTTTATACCGTTTTTTTATTTTTTTAAGATTTTTCGCGAAACGAAAAGACGAAATTTTCTTATGGGATTTAACATGCAAATAATAACTGAACACGTGGTCCCCCCTATGGTCGCTTTTTCGCATATGACCTATGACCTCGACACACGTGGCCTGCGAAATAAATGATTAGTGGTACGATTGCTAACTACCATAGGTCTATCTAACGCACACAATCTTAAGTTGAAAATCGGCGCACATGTGTTGACTCTTCCTTGTCAACACAATATTTTCGGAGCATGAAGAGTTAGAGATAAATTATAGTTTGAGGTATAGAGCCTAATGCAACGAAAACTCGAAACTACTTACTACGGATTTTACCTATCCCCACGGTTAGTTGATAATAACAGTGTCACGAGTAGGCTAGCCAAGGGTCGTCCAATCCTGGACCAATTTATATTTTATTTCCTAACCATAAATTTAATTTATTGAATATTAATAATTTATAATTAGCTTGTAATCTGGAACATGTAAATGCTACAATTTCTGAGATAATTTGTAAATGCTACGCCTTTTTAAAAACAAAAAACAATTCAAAATAAAAGAATCGTTTAAGAAAGTAGAACTTGTCTATAATATAAATACTATAGCACCAGCTTGTATGTATGTTGTAAACATATAGTAAAATCACAGACAAAATATTTAGCAATAATATGTAAATACATCGACCTGTATCCGCGACTTATATTTCTTCATGCATTTAAAAAAACAATTTTAAACTATCTGCAACACGAATTCAGTACTTGTAAATATTTAAAGTTCATACAGTAAATGTAAATATATTTACATGGTAAGAGTTTCAAGGAGTCGGAAATTTTAATTTTTAATGACCGATAATTAAATAACTCACAAAGCAATAATACAATCAGGAATAGTGTTGCAATATAGTTACACTGAAATTTTGAACAGCTGCAGCGTTTTCAATGAAGGATTCAAGGTTCAAGGTTAGAACGGCCGTTGTGTTCGTTGGTGCTTACGTCTTAGAAGAAACGAACCACTTAGTTTTGACACGTATAAATTATAAATAATATAATCTGGTACGTTTTAGGAAAGTAAAGATTAAAAATTTATTCTGAGGTTAAATTTGAGGCTTGAGGTTGCACTACATTATAACATGTTATTGAACTTTATCTAAACTCGTAGATTTGGATACTTTTCTCAGGTATATGAGTCAAGTTTAGTGATTGGAACCTGAAAACAAATAAATTTTATATAAATATTTTAAAACTTACAACAACCAACATTCCACGATTGTCGGACAATTTATGCCTGAAACGTTGTCTCACAGACATTACCAGAACATACATCCGCACCTGCGGACAGTGTCGTTTCTAATTCGTACGGGAAACATTTTACTCCTTGCATCAAAATCCCATTCACAAAATAGCTGTTTCTCACTGTCGTCTATTTAAAATTAATAATAATAATAATAATAATAATAATAATAATAATAATAATAATATCCCGGGCAGAATCCAAAGAATTCAAGACAATTTCTTTCGCTATCCCGGTTGTCACTTCTATTTTCACTCAAACTCAAAGCTTGGGTCAGATGGAAATGTTTTAAAATTGCATCCTTTAAATTCGTCGAGTTTGTTCTTAAAGGTATTTTTCGCAACCCTGTAGATCCTACAATTTTCGTCCGTTTTTCATCAAATTTGAAGTTTTGTGATCTCTAAAACACTATTGGAAAAGTTATTTTTGGATGTTTGAAAATTCAAAAAATTTAAAAATTTTTGAAAAACGAGGTTTATAAAAAAACCTACAAAAGCTAGCTTTAAAATTTTTTTTTTAATTAAAAATATTAATTCTAATTTTCAAAAATCCAGAAATCACTTTTTAGAAAATGTTATAGTTCACAAAACTTGAAATTTGATGAAAATCGGATGAAAATTGTAGGATCTACAGGGTTGCAAAAAATCATAAGTTCGAATTTTTAAACTTTGGCAGGCAACTGCGACCAAATCCCCGACCGGCGACAAAAATGATTAAGCGCACGTTTAATAGTTGCGGTAGATGCCTAACGCGCATAAACTTAAGTTACAAGTCGTCGCACATGTGTTGACCGTTTCTTGGAAGTACTTTAACAGCGCATAGCAAATAAAATGGTTTAATTTGAAGCCAAGCTAAAGCCGGGGAAAATTCTTACCTAATTCCTGATTTATAAAGAGTAAGTTGAAGTTGAGTGTGACGGACGTGCCGCCAAAACAGTGTCCCGAAATACAACAAAATTCAATGGAACTTGTTGACCGATTGAGACCGGATTTCGACTAAGTGTAGAAACAGTAAAACGCGCAAGTGTAGGTGTTTCCGGTTTTCAGAAAGTGTCAGTAGGCTCTATTAAAAATTTTAAAAGTTTTTGTCCAAATAAATAATAAAACCAGAAAAAAAATAAGGAAACGAAAATGTCGTCGTTAAAGCCGCAACCAACTCAGTGCTCAAGCAAGAAGCCATCCAAGATAGGCAAATGAACTACAGATAAGCAAAAATTAATTCCTTGTCCTTTTTGTAGTGATTTAGTAGTTGACGATGGTAGTGATAACGACGGTGTACAGTGCGAAATATGCAAAGTATGGTTGCACTACAAATGTTTAGGTATGACGAAGCAGCAGCAAAATGCATATAAGAATGCAATTGACAATGTAGTCATTTTGTGTACACATTGTATACAAAAGACCAGGTGTAACTCAGACATGATGGAACGAGTATGCAAACTTGAGAAAATGATCCTAGAGCTGAAAACTGCGTTGAACGAGGAAATCACACTTAATAAGAAGCGTAATTCCCGTACGAAAAAAGAGCTGGAAAAGGTAGCCACTAACACACAGTCTACCCGTATGGAAAATAGTACAGATTTACAATCATCAGCATCTAACACTGATACTGAGCTAATACATACCAGCTAACCACCCCATGCTCCCCAGCCTTCGTTTACTCAGCCCCCGCTTACACAGCCCCCGCTTGCAAAGCCCCCGCTCATACAGCCCCCGTTTACATCACAGTGCCACCTGCCTCCACAGACATCACAGCCGAACGGACATAGTCTCTTTTATGAAATCAATGATCGTATGGACCGAAGGAAAAATCTCATAATATTTCATTTAAAAAAATCCACTATGACGTCCCAAAGCTTACGAAAGGATTCAGACCGTAGTGCGGCTCACGTTTTGTGTTCAACAGTATCTACTGCTTATGCGAAATCCATAGTAGGTGTCAGCCGAACTGGCCCAGAAGCCCTAAATAGGATAAGGCCACTAATCGTGAAATTTAGAAACGAAGAAGCAGCTCAAAACGTTTTAAGATGCTATAAAGACAAAAGGCGAATGGACAAGTTAAAAACTGGTAGTGTGCATATTGTAAAGGACTTGACAATGCTACAACGGCAGCAACTAAAGGAAATCAGAAAATCAAAATCATCTAACAAGAACAACTCAAAGAATGAAGGCACAATACCGCCCTTACGATAACCACATGACCCACTGCCTTAACTTAATGTAATTTACACCAATGCTTGTTCTTTTTCAAACAAGTTTAAAGAGCTTAGTGAAGTAGCTCATAACATCAAGCCTGTTTTAATCTGTATAACTGAAACTCATTTAAATTTAACCTATGACGATAAGCAACTGTAAATTCCCAATTACACGTTGTTTAGGAAAGACAGACAAAAGGCAAAGGTGGAGGAGTTGCAGTTTATTGTAGATCAGACATTTGTGCCTCCGAAATTTTATTAAAGTCATCAATCGAAAGTGTAGGTGTATCTTGAAATTTTAAGAAAAAGAAACTAGCTTTACTGTGTATATATAAGCCTCCTCAGACTGACAAATCGGAAAACAATCCTGATGAAACTAAACTCAGAGAGCTAATAGTAGATTTTACAGTGAAACATAAACAATGTCTCGTCGTTGGAGATTTTAATTACCCGGAACTCCATTGGCATACTAAATCATTAACACCAAGCAACAGAAGCGCTGCGAAGGCGTTCCTAAACATATTGGATGACCACTACCTTGAGCAGCATGTGGATTTTATCACTCGAACTAGAGGAACCCAAGAAAGTGCATTATACCTTATTATATCAAAAATTCAACTTGTAACTGACATCCAATCTTTGCCCTCACTCGGAAAAAGTGATCACGTGCTGATTAAGTGTAGCGTCCAACTGCTGCTAGAGTGCTCTCCAATTAGCAATACCGTTAGTGTATACTACAAGAAAGGTAACTATGAAGACATGCGCAAATATTTGGGTAAAGTTAACTGGGATAAACTCTTGGAAATGCCAAGTGTAGACTTGAAGTGGGAATTTTTCAAATCAAAGGTTCTTAAATCTGTTGAAAGATTTATTCCATCTTCCACCCAAAAATTAGCAAGTAATATTCCAGCAAAACTTCAAAAGCTAATGCGTAAGAAGAAGCATGCTTTCTACAGATATCTCAACTCTTCCCAATCTCAAAAGTACAAATTATGGCTTACATATAAGAAACTTCGAAATAGGGAATCAAACCTAAGAATGCAAAACAGGATAGCAATTGAAAGAAAGTTGTGTGAAAGTGCAAGAGTGAATCCCAGGGCCTTTTATAGATACTGTAGTGTTACGAAAAACCGCATCCCAATCCCACTGTTAACCAAACACAATGGTGAAGTAACGACATCGTATGCGGAAACAGCTGACACACTAGGGGCGGAATTTGAAAGGGTATTTGTACGCGAAAGTGATTTAAGTGAATGCACTGATAACGCTTTAGTTGAATGCCCGGAAAAATTTACCAGCCCGTGCAAATTACAAATTATTTCCATCGATGTGTTTAAGAAGCTGACTCAAATTAACCCCTATAAAGCCCCTGGGCAGGACGCGATCCATCCTAGAATTTTGAAAGAATGTGCTAGTGTGTTGTGTTCCCCACTTTCAATTATCTTTCAAGCCTCAGTTGACCTTTTGGAACTTCCTGTGGACTGGAAAAGTGCCAATGTTACATGTATTCACAAAGGTAAGTCGAAGTGTGATCCCAAGAACTATTGACTGATTAGTTTAACGTCGATTTGCTGCAAACTGTTAGAAAAATTTGTTCGAGAGAAGATTTTTGCAAAGTGCAAATTTGCAAAGCAGCAACACGGGTTTCTCCCAAGAAGGTCGTGTTTTACTAACTTGTTGGAGTTTTTCGAGGATTTAACTAAACTTGTGGATGAAGGAAGCGCAGTTGATTGCGTCTATGTGGATTTCTCGAAAGCTTTTGATAAGATTTCTCATAAGCAGCTACCTAAAAAGTTGAGTCAGCGGCATCACATTGAGCCATATCTAATTAGATAGTTAAACAGCTTTTTGACAAATAGAACGTTTCAAGTTGTTGTAAGTGGTGAAATGTCGAAGAAATTGAAGGTGATTAGTGGTGTACCACAAGGAACTGTGCTGGGACCGATTTTGTTTCTACTTTATGTAGATGAAATGGGAGAAGTCATCCACAGCTCGCTCAAACAGTACGCTGACGACTCGAAAATCTATCGAGCCAGGAATACAGATAGCGAATTTCATGCTCTGCAAAACGACATAGACAATTTAGTAATATGGTGTAACCAAAATCACATGGAGATGAATATTGGGAAAACCCATATTGTTCATTTCAATGTGAGGAAAAGTGAAAATCCTATATACTCCTGCAATAATGCTGAGCTTCAAAGCTCGAATTATGAACGAGGTTTGGGGGTTTATATTAATAGCGACTTGAAATCAACGCAACACTGTCAGCAGGCCATAAAAAAGGCAAAATCCATGTGCTTACAGATTAAGCGAACTTTTAAACATCTTGACAAGTACGAACTTCGTACACTTATCGTAACTTTTATTCGCCCGTTACTAGAATACTGTAATAGTATTTGGTGTCCTATTTTAAAAAGTGATTGTGATGACATAGAAAACGTTCAAAGATTAGCCACGCGTATTCTCCCGTCGCTTAAGAATCTACCTTATGCTGAGAGACTCAAATCACTTCGACTAATTTCCCTCGAAGATAGAAGAAGACGTGGAGACTTAATCGAGACTTTCAAACTAATAAACAATAAATATGATGTTGACCCCTCTGTATTTTTTGATATTGACATGCAAAGCAGGCATGCCCCGTTTTTGAAAAAGAAAATAGTGAATACCAACACTAGACATCAGTTTTTAACTCAGCGTGTAGTGTCAGAATGGAATAGTCTTCCAAGTGAGGTGAAAAATGACAAATCGGATTTGTATTCGGTGAATTCGTTTAAAAACAGATTGGACAAGTTTAAAGGGTGGAGTTTTGGCCGTGATTCTGAGTGACTCAAGCTTCAAAGTGTTAAATAGTGACAACCGGGTTTTTCAAGAGACTTGTCTCAAATCCTTTAGGATTTTTCCCGGGAAACATTTATTATTATTATTATTATATAATAAAAAATCTACATGCTCGTTAGCACACATTAAAGAAAGCGTATCGCAGCCTTTCTACGAAATCTCAAGGTAAATCTGATTAATAGGTAATAAGATAGCCTGAAACCTAAAAATTTCCAGGGGAGTTCAAATAGCGGGATTTTTTATTTTTATGAGGGGGGTCGAAAACCATATATTAAATTGTATTTTTTCTGACCCACGGAAACGTAAAAACAAGTGAAAATCACGTTTAGAGAGTTTTGCATGTAATCTAAGAAGGATTTAAGCATATGACAGAGATACATGCATAATATTACTCATACATACATACATGCATGATATTGCATGAAGTCCGCAGAATGACCCAATTATTAAAAAAAGCGAGGGTTGTAGAAGTCCATTATTTGTAGCAATAAATTTAAGTGCAATGTGCATATACTTCGGCTTCTCTGATACGTTTAAAATTTGGCAAGATATGAATTTTTAAATCCGTGTTTTAAAAACAAAAAATTGAGAAATGCATAATTACATTTCACTGCTATGCTGATCTTACATGGAGGGGTCAGTACTCAGTACATGTGCGCCGGCTTTTAACACAAGTTGATGCACACAAGACAAAATACATAAAGTCAAGCAGAACAACAAGTATGAAACGATTTAAACTAGTGAATTTACTAAAAGCAGTGCTTAAAAGGTCCAAACGATATTAAGCCATTTGCCAGCGCTTGCTTAGCTAAAGCCTGGAAGAGGGTCATGTTAGTGATCCTACAAATACCGGTAGCCGCTCATCTAAGCCACCAAGTACAGGTGAAAGTGCAGTTTACTCGAAAGAAAATATATTTCTCATGCATCGTTTATGTTGTATTTTTAGAGCATTTTCACGAGTACCGTGAAGGAAATTTATAAAATTGAAATTAAGCAAGATCTTTAAATTAACAATTTGGTGTTTTCTCAACAAAGGAGATACATCTGAAAAATTTAACTCAAGTATTTCACACTTAATAGGGCGACTTGTAAATACATAGTAGTTTTTTGCAATTACTACACCATTAATTGGTTATAGACTTACAAGCAAATAACTTACTATATCCATAATCCTTACTACATTAGGATTATGTGACAAACAAATTCATTCAAAAATATTGTTACCCAATCTAAACCTGCATTTAGTAGGAAAATGGACAAATCCTGACCCCACTCTAATGTTTTGTTTGACCTGGGTAAGCATTTTTCATTTTGCTCAGGCATCGCCAGATTTTAGACCCCTTAGTAGGTCTACAGTCTACCTCGGTTTAGACCCTACTAGCATTACTGGAAAATTTGGAATATGTGAAAAAACAAATATTTCATTCAAAAATATTTTTTCCAATCTAGACCTGCAATTTGTAGGAAAAAAGATAAATCTTGACCCCCTTCTGATGTTTTGTTTGACCCGGGTTAATAATTTTTTTGCTAGGTTTTAGACTCCTTTGTAGGTCTATCTCGGTTTGGACTTTCAGACCCTACTAGCAATACTAGAAAATTTGGAATAGGTGAAAAAAATATTTCATTCAAAAATATTTTTTCCAGTCTAGACCTGCATTTTGAAGCAAAATGGGAAAATCCTGACCCCTATCCGACTTTCGGCTGGACAGGGGTCAGGATTTTACCATTTTGCCAGCGGGGGTCTGCAAGTATTACAGGTGTTGAGGTTTCAGGCTAATAAAAAAATCAAAATCCGTAATTTTATTTAAAAAATTCGTATCAATAAAATCTATGCCCAAATCCGATCGTGACTCTAAATATTACCACCTTATGAACAAGACCCAGATCCGAATCTAAATATTTTATCATGATAAAATTAAAACAATAATATGGTTCTGAGTATTTTGTATAACGAAATCGAAATCAATACCTTTGAAGTTTCTAATTACCAAGCTCTAATTTGTCACTAAATATTTGGCTGCAACTTTTTTACGTATTTGTATCAAACCCACGAATGTTGCATTAATTTACTTTTGGGATAAAATATTTTATCGAAGAATAGTTGTTTTTTTAGATAACTGAACTTTAAATTTCATGCTTCATTCATGTAATAAGTGTCAACGTTGTTGGTGATGGTTTATGATACACAGTAGTATAAATGTCGTGTTTTCCCTCATACAACGCGAGGCTCTAGTGTAGTGAATGGGTCTTCAATTGTACGCCAGGAGATGGGCGTCTAAGATTATGTTGTACGAGGGTCTGTAATAGTACGCGTGGGTATGACCCAAGATACACATATATTGTATTGTATTGTGTGTATTTATACAGCTTTGGTTCTTAACCTCAAGGGTATAACCTACTGTTTTTCTATACAACATTGCTATGTGAACCACTAGGAAGGTGCGAGTGTATAGTACACTTGACCAGGTATAGTGGTTCATGTTTTCTTAACTCTAGTTCAACTAGTATACTGATATAGACTACTTACTGTCGTACTCCTGGAGAGAGATATATTTATACTGATTTTCACCAGGTACCATGAATGTATTTTCCGGCTAACCGAGGATATGAGACAGAGTAGAACGGAACAGATACAGCGTTCTCAGGACTGCAACTGCTCCGCATTCATTCTGCTCCAACCCGCCAGCAGTCACTCTTAACGAGAGTGGACAGGTGGCGACGGCCTGTAGTGGACGAGGAAGAGAGGAACTTCGAGATGAATCTTGAGTCTATACATTTGAATGTACAGTGTTCAGGCATGTAGTAAACTACTATTAAGCTGACTTGTATCTCTGTCTCAGGTAGGAACTACCACAGATAAATACAACCAGCACCCAAACACTTTAGACTCTCACACCCACCCCGTTCAACTCCCCCAACGCCCCACCAAGCCCCATCCCCCCACTGCCCACAATCCAGAGCACTACTGGCTGGCCCCGACTTGGTGACAAGGCGATGCATTACATCTCCAAGCCACCAAGCCGGGGTTAGATACACATATATTTACTAAATCAATGTCTAATCAACGCAAGATTTAAACCTACTTGTTTAATCTAAATTCTTGCAGTTTTTTTAGAAATTTACTGATTGCAAATAAGCCTGATTTTTTCAATTTTGAATATTATGAGGATCTTTTATTGTACACGGGGATAAGAAGCTGAAATTTAAATTGTACGCTGGTCGTACTATTAGAGAAAATACGGTAGGTATATGATTTAACAATAGGAGTTCTGTTATATCTATTCTGGATTTTGTAAATACATTTAACTACTAGTTTTGAGTTACATCTTTGAGTTCCGCCCTCCACTCAATGAGTTCGGACACCTATGCAAGGTTGGAGATGGATAAAAGTCTGCGTTGAGAGCAGAACAAATCAGGCGCTTCGCGTCAGATTTGTCCACCGTGCGCCCGAAGTAGATGCTAAGCTTTTACTAAATATTAGATTTATCAAAATTTCCTTATTGTAGCAACGATGGAAAATAGTCTAGAAGATATTGCTATTTTATAATTAGCGGCAGCTATTCCTAAATTGACATATTGCAACTTGTTTTCGAAAGCATTATCAACAGTAATGATTTGGTCGACGTCATTTATGGGCCATCCCAATAAACTAGTGATTTGGGCGATGTAATTTATGCACGATCCCAACAAACGAATGATAATTTGGGTGAGGTTATTTATGGAAAATCCCAGTCATACCCCTTTCCCAATTCTCCACGTTTCTTCATCAAAGTTAGGGTGGCTACGTTAATACCAATGGCGTAAGATATTCTTGTACTTCAGTAGCGCACAAAAAAGAAACGTAGTTTCACCTTCTGAGCCTATAAAAATGTATGAAAGCTAATGTATGTTTTATCCGTTTTTGTTCGTACCCTTTAAATGCGTTTTAAAATGCGTCCATTCCACAATTATTTTTAGAAGCCCGGTTGGTTTGATCAACCCCAAAAACAATATAGCACTTTGCCTTTGCATTTGTAGTCGTTTATTAAGTTGTAACGTTTCAATGCGTTTTCACATAGGCCCATTTAATAGTTATTTTTAGAAAACTGGTCGCTTAACCCCAAATACAATACGCCACTTTGCACTTGCATTTGTGGGCGGTTAAAAGTTGAACCCAATCAGTACGTTTTGACATAGGACCATTCAACAATTCTCACATAGAAAAAGGCGCGCGAAAGTTCAGTGTTGTGGCAGCTCGGGACGTGGGATAGCGACGTCAGCAGTAACGGAATAAAATAAATAAACATTTGACGTCGACGTCTTATAGCTTGTTTGTGAATATTTCTTAAAGTTGCACTACCAAGTGTTATTTACTTAATGCCACGCATTTGTGTAGTTACTTATTACTTTAGTCAATTTAGGCAATGATCGCCGCCTTGCCTATGAAAAGGCCCTTAAAAAGGCATAAGGCGAGGCAGGCTCGAATTTTAACAAAAAAAGGCTAGGCTAAGCAAGGCGCCTGATCCAAAAAAGGCTTTAAGGTAGGCTGATTTTTATTCTTTTTTATTTGTAACGACACTAATAGGTATTAATAGGTAACAAAAGGCTTCATAGGGCAAAACATTTAAAGTACTTTTTACCTAGAAATACATATATAATGATTGCGATTAAAATTAAAATCAAAGCTAGTGGTGCTAAAAACAGCTTGCGGGTTGGCTCAATATTTTTTGGTTTAGCTAACGCGCAGGTTTTCTTATTAATTTCATTTAGTTATAAAAAAATATCATTCATTTATTTAGTTCATTTAGTTAGGATTAAAAAAAGGCAAAACAGGCATTTAAGTTTTAAAAAACTTAAAAGGTTAAGAAAAAATATGAAAAAAGTTAGGCTAAAGCCACGGGTAGCAATTATATAAGTTGGCTAACGTAGACTTTAAGTTTCTTGTTAAAAAAGGCTAGACAAGGCTAAGCGAATTGTTTAGCGGCCTTTGCGTTAAGGTGTAAACTGTAATATAGTGTCGTATAGGTTTAGGACTTCGTCAAGGTAGTTTGGTTTTGTACATCTTTGTTATATGTACCATACGTATCCCATAGCAGATACAGATTTTTGCATTTTACACTACGATTTCGATCGTAAGCATATGCTGTGAAACGCTTAATTACCGTCCTTTTTTCGCCTGCTCCGAGCCTCAGTTAAAGTGTTTGTTTAATATGAAGTTTTTGTTATGTTCAATGTTCTGCAGAACACAAAGTCGTCACTACAATGTTCAAATATTACATACTAGGGGATACTTAATAATGTAACATACATGAGCAACATTTTGCACAAAAGCTAAACTCTGTGCCTTCTTAGACAGAGTCGAATACGCTGCACAACTGTTACGCTGTACTACTAATTATTCACTTATTTCATCTGTGTCATTAGTAAAGGACATGAGACATTGAAGCTCAACTAGGATAATTGATAATATGTAAATCCTACAATATTTTAATTCCAATAATATTAAATGGCGTTAAATAGAAGTGATTCTGGCATATTTAAGTCGTTCATTTTAGGATTGCGATCACTATGTCCTCGATAATTTATTTTTTATTGTGAAATTCTGAAAAAAAATTCAAAGAATTGAGTAATCGTCCCTTGTACCCCAGAATAAAGTCCCACTGTTGTGATGTTGCGGAGATTGAAATGGTCTAGAAAATATGGAAAACACAGATCGTATATTGCCTTTTTTGCTTCGTTAACTTTAGTAGCTTGGTCTTCGCCGGCTTCTATTCGTATTATTGAGTCCAGGATTAAACCAATTCTTGACTCTCGCTTAAAAGCAATAATGTCGACTCTATTTGAAGATCGGCCGCTGAGTCCCCGGAAGATAGACATGATACTTTCTCAAATACTTCCCATCCCATTTTTCAAAAATTAGATGCTATGATGGATCGAACATATTTTTTCTTAGGAGCTCGCCCTTGGTGCATTTGCCCAGAATATGTCCTAGGGTATCAATATCGCTGCAGTGTCTGCATCTGCTTGATTCTTGGCAAATACCAAGGGTAGCGTTAACTAGGAGAACGTTGCTTTATATTTTTATCGCTGTGACTCATTCAGATCATAACAGTCCAGCTTTGTTGACAATAAATTTCTTACTAGTCTTAATATGTTATAATTCGGTCACTCCTTTGCGTTTGCTAGGTAAAGCGCTCCATTTCTGGAATTCTAGGCTGCGTACATATTCGCAGATTATTTTACTTTTCCGTTTGGCCTTATTGGTTTCGTTTTAGATAGAGTTTTAATTTTCTTCGTCATTAGGTTATAGCAGCCGTTGATTTTTCGTAGAGAATTTGAGTTTGACTAAACATTTATTTTTTTCCTTTTCGAAATCGTAAACCGTATCTAGTACACAGCACCTACAGCAAAGGTGAATTTTTGAGGCATTGTATTATTGAATGAGTGCTTCCTACGATGCTTGCATTAACTTCAAGCCCTTAGCCTTGTGGCTTGGGTACATCATGGACGTTGGAATGCTGTCTGGGACTGCTAATATTTCTTTCACTGCACTTCGCAGAATTAGGTCTACTGCGTTTGAAAATGATACGGACAGCTTTTTAAATAAGAAATGAAAAATGAGGATAGGCCAAATTCACTCATTCACGGCATATAGTTTTAATTTAGGACAGAGAAATAGGGTAGAAACTAGGATTTTATCTTTGTTCAAAATTTTTTTAAAATTTTGCCACAGTCAAACAAAAACTCGTCTTTTAAGTTAATTTAAAGGTATTTTATGGTTTTCTCTTTCTTTATAAACAGTTTTGGTTTACAAACAGATCTTTTGTACACAGAACGCCTTTAAAAATACTAATTCATTTAGATTTTTCGTGTACAATTAGTAATTCAAGTTTATCAAAAAGGTGCGTAGTCATTTTGATGAGGATTAGAGCAGAATCTCTTAAGTTGCCTACCAAACCTGTATTGTCGAAATAATTTTACACCGTTTCGTTTTCATAGTTGGAATGCAAACTAAAGCCATACTTGCGTCTCACGTAGGGGTCGTTTATTTTTTCCAGCTCCTGGTCAATTGCAACGTTAAATACAAACGGGGACAGTAAAACCCCGCGCATGAAAAATATTTCTCGCGTTTTCCCTTGCTCGTTTGGATTTTAGTTTTGTTGTCTATTTTAAGGCTGATTGTGAAATCTTTTAATTTTTAAAGTGCTGCATCAGAGGACAATTTTTGCTTTATGTTTTCGTGTCCTACATAACCGAACGCTTGCAGCACATCTAGAAATGTTCCACCTATATTAGGTTTCTAAGCAGGCGTGCTTATGTGAGCGGTTAGGACTGCAGACTGTAACAAAATTTACAGTCTCAGACCCGGCTTCAATCCTCGGCCACTGCTAATCGTTTACGGCTCGACGTTGTACGGTAAACGTCACTGGATGGTTGATTGAAACCCAATCTCCTTCGGTGCTCCTTAGTGACCACTACTTACTGTAGGGGCCTAGGGAATGAGACTCATTTACTGTGGAGGAGGGGACGGGGATAGGTGAAAGGGTACAAAGACCAAGACGATCTAACGCGGTAGCCTCCTATTTTCTCACCCACAGTGACTGGTTGAGTCTGGTTGTATGAACTTCGGTTAAATCGACCCAATGAATAAATTATTATTATTATTATTATTATATTAGGTTATTATTTTTTGGCTTTCTTCATGCACGCGTCGACTAGGATGTGGACTAGGGTTATGTGAACCTTCGTTGACACTCGTTAAAATCTACAAATTACCAAAACTCGTTGTCTACCGCTTTTTCGATGATTCGACGTCAAACAGAGCATACGCCAATCGGGCGCCACTTTTAAGCTTTTTTTAATAAGTTTTTTGATGTAAAGTTTTATTGTGGACTTAGATGTTTCAGTAAAGTTTTCATTTAATTTGGATTGGTCCTGAACTGACACAGAATCATTTGAAATTTTAAAATTCCTATTGAAAATAGACCTGAGCTTAAAAAACTCGTCATAGAGTTAATTAAGGTTTATAGTACACCCCTTGTCATTGCCCCTGCCGGTAGCTCATACCACAGCTTTTTTTAAGTTATTAAAATACACCTATTGATTTTTTTTTATGTTTTCTTACGGGCTTGTTTATGTCTTTGTGAGCTCCTCTCTGGGTTAAAAGTAGCATGATGTTTTTGATAAAAATTTTAAAATGTGTTGCCGTTTTTTCGTAATTTTTATAATTTAGAACTTTGATTGTATGGACCTGGCTATGCATCTTCGCACTTTTAAAGCGTGTCTTGGTATTTACTAAGGAGAGATTCAAATTTACCGTGGAGGACTTTAGTTTAGAGAACGTGATTTAAATTTTCAATATTAGTTTAAAATTTGGCGGACAGTAAGGGCACGGCTGCTTTTTCACTAGGTTCAATCGAGTTGCACTGCGTCGAAGCAGTCCATTGGGAACGTTTGGTATTCAGCTTGATGTTTTTTTGTAATATAAAGCTTTACCCCCCTTGCACTATATAATAGTTGTGGACAGAATGAGCGTTGCCATTTGGTTAGGTTAGGCTCGTTAATTAGTTTAGTTTCACGCTTGAAACGAATTAGAAAGTCGAGACTTGGTATAATGTAGCAGCAAGATTAAGAACAGAAATGTTATTGTGTAGGATGTAGAGCGGCGGCAGTTAGTATGTACCTATGTACAAATTTTGTATTTAGAGCTCGTGCACTACTTACTGATTCACCAATTCTGGATTCGTAATTTTAATTTTAGATTAAATCTGAACGAATAATAAGTTAGGAATTTAACCTTCATTTAATTCTAGATTTTGGCTATCTGTGCCTATCAAATTAGATAAGTGTTTTTCTATTGACAATTGTCGAATAACCGGGAGCTAATTTTTCTTACTTCATGGCTTTCTGCTGCCTGGCGGCCTTTTTGATAGCGTTTAATTGAATAAGCTGGCTAACTAGAAAGGATTATCCTTTTTATTGCATATATATATATACAATAAAAAACCTGTGGATTAATAATTTCATCGATAATTGCTGTATTTTTAAAATAATAGGTACGTTTAAACTTAATTAAAAAAATACAGATAATATAGTTTTGAACTACAAGATAAGTTTTCGATTTTGAAATATATAACAAGAGCAAGTATTAAAACGTAAATGGCAATAGAGAATTGCAAAGTAAAAAATTATTTAGTCCCTCGCAGAGGCTACAAAAATGCCCGTGTCCAGCTAACAAAACAAAAATTAAGGGGACGCAGCGAACTATACAAATACATAACAAAATAAAAATGAGTTTGCTGCAAAAGTATAAAACCTTGTAATAAAGCATAAGATAGACGGTCTACTATAAAACACAATCTTCAGCAGAAAAATAATGAAGAATAAAAATTTAAAGCTTGCAATTTTTAACCAAAAACCAAAAAACGATGCTGACCGTAGAGACAATGAACTACAAACTTTAAAAAACTGTGTGGTTCTATTGAAATATTGAAACTTAACGTGAACGCTAAGCATGAAAAATTTAAGCAGCGCACAGGATAATTACAGATATAAGTTATTCGCTGTGAGCTCAAAGTAAATGCTGACCATACAAATGATTATAGTCAAACAAGAAAAATAAATTATTTTTCCACTATTCATTTAAAACAGATTACAAGTGCATTGAATAATGCTAAAACTTATTTAAACCGAAACCGTTATAAGCACAAAATTCAAATATTTCAAGCTAAACATATAAATTAAGTTACAACCTAAAACCAATGCAAGCATAAAGTAAAAATTTCTTTTCTGTACAATAAATCTACTAAACATTAGCAAAACATACGAAATAAAGTATCTACCGACACACTAGAAAAGTTTGTGTTGCTTACTGATAACTATACAATACTCATTGCCAGCATGGCCAGAAATCTGTTGTGTTGCAAAGATAGACTACTGCAGCCATAAAGTCGAACTAAATGAAAAGTGTAGCAGCTTAGCTTCGGTACAATATGTAGTGATAACTTGATCACGTAGACGAAAAACAGTTTTTTATTAGGATGTGCAAAGGCGAAGAGCTAAGTACACAAACCCCATCGTATTACGTATTTGCGGCCATACTGAACAAGTATTGACTTTAGACCGTATCTTAAGCCTGTATGTTAGCGCCGACATACTCCTGTACTACATTGTACTATACTTAATACTAGGATATGTTGTGCACATAGAGCTTTATAATTCTAGTTCTGAAGATAGGCTTTTTGTAATTAGTTTATATGTTGTTAAGCATTCAATTGTCTTTCTTTTAAGATATAATATTACAACTTCTGAAATGTGGATTCATAGATATATGTGTTTCTAAAACTAATGTATTTGCCTTTTATTTCCTTTGTAGGTACATACCAATTATAATTACTTTAGGTTTGATTGCGATTAACTACAGTTTCTTCATGAGGCTTTTTCTAAATTTTGTATATGTTGTAAGGCATAATCTTACCTTCAATTTAAGACTAAAATATGTAACTTCTATATATTAGGTCAATATCTATAAGCTATTTAAGAAAGTACTTAAAGTCCTATTATTACCATAGAAACTTTAGAAATGACTACCAAAGCCATCTTCCCTTAGCTATAAGCAGTTCATCAGCCTTTACTGCATGTGCAGTTTTCCTGTGTGCTTCTGTAGCATATTTATGTGTGAGAAAGTAGCGGACGAGGCAACAGCCAGACTTTACTTCTCCATAATTTTTATATTTTACTGTTCAATTTTAGTTAAGTAATTAAAAGGTAACTAACTTCTACTTCTCACGTTTCATCTTGAGTCACCTGTGCCGGTGACAATTCATAATTCATACTTACGCTCTTCGTTCCTCGAGCCAAAGTCAATTAATACTCTAAGCAACTAGCATAATTTAAACCAATCAATTGCTGCCAAAAAAGAACTAAACAAAATATTTATAACCATTTTTACTTACTTCACTACTCTGTACAGAGCAAAAACTGTGCAAAGTCGCAGCAAGTACGCAAGTTATTGATTTGTCTTAAGCCGAAACTCTTTAGCTCAGGTGTCTTGATTTGCGAATCAACCAAAATTTCTAGGATATTAACTTGAACAGCGGTAATCTGTTTATGCCCCTAGGAAGATGCTTTTAAATTTTCCGCCTTTACTGGGTTCTAAAAGAGCAACTTGGCCACTTTAACTATGTTTTTCCCAAGGTAATAAATAGAAACCTTTGATTTGCGAAGGCTTAATGCTATCTAAACAAGCTGACGTGTATAGATTAAAGTTTGTGAAAACTATGTGAAAACTGGACAAAAAAGGGGGCAGTGCAAAATTTATTAGTATTGTTGCCAACACATATATTATATTATGTCTTATATAATGTCTATATTATCTATATTTATGTACTTCAATATAGATAATTTTGTTGCACATCAATTAATAAGAGTTGACAAGCAAGGAGGTGGGACAGCTATATATGTACGTAACAATATCCCTAATATTCGATGAATCAATTTTGTTTACAACAATACGACTAAATTTGAATTGTCTTGTATAATTGCTCGGCCTACTTACCTACCAAAAACTGTATCAGTAGTAGTAGTTATATGTGTTTACATTCCACCAAGTTCAAATACATCAACTCAAAATAAACTTTTCTCAGCAATATGTGATATCTGTGACAAAACTAAAATTAAATATGCTAAACCTAGATTCATTATCACTGGTGACTTTAATAAGTGGTCGTTGGGTCAAAGTTTAACTGAATACGCTATAATGAAACAAATTGTGAAATTTCCTACTTTCTTCTCATTTTCTAACAACAGTTCAGAACTATTAGACCTGGAATATACAGATATTAGTCAACTTTACTTAAGCCCGGTTGCTTTTCCTGCTCTCAAAGATGCAGTACAAGGACATGTAGCTATTCAAATAGTACTCTTGCTAATACAAAATTACAATGAGAATAAACTTACTATTAAATAATATAGTCAGTTTACTGACACAAATAAGAAAGTATTTGGTAATATTCTATCATCTGGAGACCTAGTTAAATATTACACTTGTGACAATGTTAATAGAATGGCCTAATTATTAAATAACTATAAAGTGGATGCTTACAATGTAGCATTTCCGGAAAAAACAAAATTAATCAACATCAATGACCCGACCTAAATAACAAAAGAGATAAAAAGTTTCCTAAAAAAAGTGTATCAAATAAAAATGTGCAATGATCTAAATTATCAGAACATGAAGATCACATTAAATCAACAAATTAAACTAGCAAAATTAAAATTCAACTTATACATACATACATTCACAATATAGTTACGAAACTATATTGTGAATGATAAAGGTAGGGGATTTCATAAAATTGTATCACAACTGTGCAGAACAAAAGAAAAAAATCCGTTATCAGTCAAATAGAAATTGTTAGTAGTAACAGTACTGCCAAAAATACGCTAAATGGAATAAATGAACGTTTTAGTAATATTAACAGAATGTACCTGCCAATAATTCACCGTGATTAGGCAGTGAGGAATTACTGCAAAAAATTAACACTTACAGATCTGGCAGTACTAAAAGCATTAGATAAACTAAAATCGACAAAGGCCAATGTTCCAAACACCCCACCTACCAACTTAATTAAAGAATTCGGATTTCTGTTCACAAGTATGCTTACATTCCTACTAACCTTATCATTCTCCGAATGTATTGTTCCCGACCTATGGAAAACTGGATTTATAACGCCTATCCCTAAAGATGTAAACAATGTCACCATCGAAAATCTTAGACCATTGTCGCAAGTCAATATTTTCAGTAAAATTCAGGAGGGATTTATGTTTAAAAAACTGTATGACCAAGTAATCGGGAAAATAAGCCAAAATCAATATGGTTCAATTAAAGAGGCGTCAACTACGCATTACTTGGTAAAACTATTTGACTTCATTTTCAAAGCATTAGATACTAGCAAAACTTATGTTATAGTTGTATTATTGGACTTAAGTAAGGCCTTTGATTTGGTGGACTACAATATTCTTGTAAATGAATTATTAGAATTAGGAGTAGAAAATTGTGACGTGTCTTGGCTGGACGATTTGCTTTATAATAGAACCCAAAGTGTTAAGGATGGGGGTGAGTGCTCTGACTTAAAAACCATCTTTACACCACCCCCCAAGGCACCAAATTAGCCCTTCTCTTATTTATAATCTTAATAAATAGACTTTTTTTCAATTTTAAAGAAAAATATAGTAAAATGCCTGAAAGTGTTAAAAATAGTTTACTAGGGCATGTCGATGATATGACATTAGCCGAAAAAGTAAAATACAATGAAACTCCCAACATGCAACAATATTTGGATGACATCAACACATGGGCTTATAAACTCAAAATGAAGCTGAACCCTTCGAAATGTTGTGTAATGGTAATCGACTTCAGCAATGAAACACAATTTGGAGAAATAGACTTAAGAATTAACAACGTACTATTACCTGTTGTTACTAATACTAAATTACTGGGAGTTGAAATCAATAATAATGTAAATTGGAAAAATAATGTCGAAAAGATCTGTGCTAAAGCGTCTAACAAAATTTTTGTTCTTCGTAAGTTAAAACATCATGGCTTCAATCAATCTTAACTGTTAATGACGTACAAAACCTATGTTAGACCAAACTTAGAATACGCATCTATATTGTGGAGCAAAGGCATTACTTCTAAATTACAATCAAAAATTACATCTATTGAAAAAAAAATGTTTAGGAATAATTACTAATACCTATGTTAGTGACACCAATTATGATAAAATATGTAATGAGTTAAAATGTGTAAAGATTTTAGATAGACTTAATACGTTGTTATTTAACTTTGGGAAGAAAATCACAAAATCAAATAGATATAGTAATTGGTTAGAACCATATTTAAGGCGTAATACAAGGCCTGACAGATTAAATAATAAATACAGTATAATTAGATGTAAGACAGAAAGGTATAGAACTTCAACTATACCGTCCCTAATTAAGTCTTTGATGTTTAATTAATATATTTAATACTTCAATTCGAAAATCTGTCATTACTGCGCTTGGTAAATGTCGCGTGAACCTCTTCCTATTTTCATGTTAAATTTACGTTTGTAATTAATAAGTTAATATATTATCTATAAGAAAAATTGTCTATCCCTTGCTATACTATTTTCGGGTTGGCTTAAACAGTCTCTGTGGCCATCCTGCGTATGTATGTGTTTATTTGAGTTTTACAATGAATAAAAATCCAGCATAATAATAATAATAATAATATATAAGAATGTCAAGACGAAAGCGCTAACCAAATTGGATTTACCATATGGTACAATTTATGGATTGGTGAACTCCAAGGAGAAACGTTATTTTCAAATCTGTTCAATTTTTAGCTTGACTACCTGGTAAATGAGCTAGCATATAGCGTTGCGCTTAGTGTATGGATGACAGCAATAACAATCTTGATTCTGCTATACGCAGATGACAATATTTTGACTGCAACACGCCACAAAACCAGTGTAAGAAAAAAGTTCATAATCGTTCGTTTCGCCTCGCATGAGCTTCGTTCAATTTTTGGGCGCAAAAAACGGACTCATGGAGCTTTCGGCGTTTTGAAACGGACTCAAGGCTCATGTGGGTCCCTGAAAGCTCATGAAAGCGCGTTTCCACCTCCCAGCCGTCTTGACGGACGGATAATATTTTGTCTACCTGTAGATTTTTTCCCTTTCCAACTTTCCACTCTAAAAGTACCTAAGTACCTACTACCTACTTACCCACCGCCTACCAGGGCCTGGGCTATATGAGACGATATAAGTATGAAATGTTTGAATACTATAAATTATCAAATTGTGATGTTATATCAATGGAGTTTAATAAGTTTAATTTATTTTATGACTGTGTGTGTAATTTACTATGTACTATCAATTTCCAACAACTAAAACAACAAAAAATAATTGTAGCCTTTGTTTTTTTATTTTTTAATGTTTTTTTATTTAAGATTTTATTCAAATTAACTTATAAATTAAAAACAGTAAAAAAAGCAAAATATGGTCAAAATCATTAACCAAAAAAAATGCGTTGTAAATAACTATCATTATTTAAAAAAGTAAAACTTTATAAATATTCAGTAATAATAAATAAAAATAGAACATAGGTATAGTCGTATAGTATGTCGTATTATCATTATCGTTATCGTTAATATAGTAATAGTAAAGGGCTAGACAGAATTTGAGGAAGTTCGTATGACGTTATAGCTGTGAGACCCTTTATATTATAGTACCTTCTATACTTAATCCTTCCTATACTGTGTTCACGATATACATACTGCCTACCTACCTGTGCCAGCAGAAATTGTCAACTCCACTCCCTAATGGTAAAACGCCTCACCACCCCAAAGCGCGAGGGCTCCTTCGGGGGGCAAAACGGACTCAGAAGCTCGGCCTTCGTGCTCTCCAAATCGAAAGCTCATGCCTTCGGAGAAAAATAGAACGGCGCCCCGTTCGCGTGGCATCGTTCAGCCGTTCGAACGAGA
This sequence comes from Dicyrtomina minuta, assembly GCA_949802685.1. Taxonomy (NCBI): domain Eukaryota; kingdom Metazoa; phylum Arthropoda; class Collembola; order Symphypleona; family Dicyrtomidae; genus Dicyrtomina; species Dicyrtomina minuta. The sequence continues at coordinate 39,506,586 of OX461809.1, read as the reverse complement.
AAAGTCTTACACTGCACAAAACTGCAAAAGCAAGATAATATTGTGAAAGCAGTCTTGGAAAAAAATGCCTAAAGGTGAATTAGTTAAAGACTAAGAAAATGATATTTGGAGGAAATGCCAGGGTTAAGGACATAATAAGGCACACTAAGCTGAATTGGTGTGAAAATGTACTAAAGAACCAATGACGCACATTTACGCAGCCAATAAGCATTTCCTTTAAAAAGGAAAGAATACTCTAGATCAATGACATACACTACTTAGAAGCACAAAAACTGAAAAGCTTAAAAGCAGAGATAAATTATTTAACTCGTTAATTAAGCCTATTCTATCTTATGCAGCACCAATATGGTCATTTTCATACTTACAAGGGAACTACGCCAAGTGGTACACCTAGATTTTAAAATCACCCATTTTATAAAATCAGGCTTCTTTTGAATAGTACAGAACCAAAGTAACTCGACTGCATTTTGCGTTGCTTGGTCACAGTGGCCCGCCAAAGTTTTAAAAAATTCAAATTTTAATATTTTGCTACCCTATTACTTCTGCAGTTCTTGTCCGATTTTGATGAAATTTCGTTTTTTGTGATTCTTAGGCTTTTTACTGAAAAGAAATTTTAGGATTTTAAAGAATTCGAAAATTTTCAATTTTTCGAAAAAAAACGATGTTAAAAAATCAGGCCTCAAATATAGTCATTTCTTGGAATTTAAAAAAAAATGAAAATTTTCGAATTTTCCTGAAATCCTGAAATGGCTTTTCAGTAAAAAGCCTAAGGATCACAAAAAACGAAATTTCATCAAAATCAGACAAGAACTGCAGAAGTAATGGGGGAGCAAAATATTAAAATTTGAATTTATTAAAACTTTGGCGGGCCATTGTGACCAAACAACGCAAAATGCAGTCGAGTTACTTTGGTTCCGTACCATTCAAAAGTAGCCTGATTTAATAGAACGGGTGATTTTAAAATCTGAGTGTACCACTTGGAGTGGTTCCCTTCTTAGAGGAAATAGAGATGTTTTTCACTTAATTTCTCAGACCTATAATTTTAACAATAAATCTAACTGCAGCACACATTTTAAAGATGGAAACTGCAAATGTATTTATCTCTTTTGACATATTAAAAAATACAGTCAAATTGTTTTGGAAAAATATTTTAAATAAAGAAGCAGACTTGATTAATTACAATTGCTACCTTGAGCACAAAAAGTTGAAATAAAAAAGCTAAAGCAAAACTCGGTAATGCAGCTGCACTATCTTTTTACAGAAATGGGACTTAGTACAAAGTTCAGACTACTTTTGGACAAATATTTAAACCAAAATTCAAATATTTCTATTGAGAAAGGAACGCAAAACAATTTAAACCATGTTAATGTTACTAAAATCGTCAAAAAACTTATTAAATTATGTAGCTATAAAAAGTTGTATGTAGTTATGCTTTATTTATAAACCCATTTCGTCGGATGTAATTGAATCAATTAAGCAACTTAGACTTGGGCATCCACTGTTAACGCTAAGAAAACCAATGAAGTTAGCAGCTACGTTAATCGGCCCCGGAAGATTCGGTCCCACCACACTCGATCCCGATAGCTCGGGTCCCTGTATTTCTGGGTCCCGGGTATTAGTCGGTTCCGAATTAATTCAGTCCCACCTTTTTTTTTAACAGTTCTAATAAAGTAAATGCAAAGTTGTTTATGTGGTACTAACCAAAGTCAATTTATTAAAATAAGAAGCAAATAGTTATCAAACTTTAGTTGTAATAATCAAAATTATGAAAAAACAAAACAAAAACAATCAAAATGCGCCCAGTGAAATGTATACAATTAATAACATTTGATGTTAACATTATTCCTTCTATCCCCGTCCCGTCCTCCACAGTAAAGGAATCTCATTCCCTAGGCCCCTACAGTATGTAGTGGTCACTAAGGAGCACCGAAGGAGATTGGGTTTTAATCAACCATCCAGTGATTTACCGTACAACACCGAGCCGTAAACGATTAGCAGTGGCCGAGGATCGAAGCCAGGTCTGAGACTGTAAATTTCGTTACAGTCTGCAGTCCTAACCGCTCATCCAAGCACCCCTGCTTCACTTAACCAATATAATATAATATACCCCATTGAATTAAAAACTACTTTTTACCGCTTCTACTGTTTATACTGTAGTAGTTGTTAAAATAAAAAGTTATCGGGACCGGGACCGAGTGTGGTGGGACCGAATCTTCCGGGGCCGATTAATAACCGAACCGCCCTAGCAGCCATTAACCGAATTTTTTCTACCGAAGCTTTCTCCCTTGTAGCATGGGATCATTCTGTTGGGATGTAATTTTTGTTATTACCTATTTACATAATTTTAAAACACTTAACCAATTTTAATGACTAATATACAGTTCGAACCGTAGTGAATATTCAAATCTACATAACTTATGTCAAACCTGCGATCGCAAAAGCTTCTGAATATATTTTGTTAACCGTTATATTTTTGAAACTTCCCCCTACATTCATTTGTATGAGCAAATAATAATTTTTATAAAGATTTATTTTTTTAAGAGCTTCAAATTGATGATCATTTACAATTTGGCAACTTCTAAAAGAGTGCATTTTGATTTTTTTAAATAAAGTAAAAAAAACTTGTACAATCGCATCTCTGACTTTAGGTTAATTAGATATTTTTAAAATTTAATCATTACCGCTGAAACTACACACCACTTATATAGATTTACAATATGTGTTCCTTCGAAATATTGAATTTATTACTTGGCGTGAAATTTAAATATGTGATGTATAAAAATTGAGATATTTCTATACACCTTTTTTTAATTCTATTATTAAAATATAAAACAATGAAAAACATACTAATTATACTCATAGGCAGAGTAAATTGCTCCCTAACCAGTCATTTCAGATATTTGGTTGATTTTATACTTTAAAAAATTATGAAATAAGGGATCGTCCATAAATGACTTCACGGATAGGGTCAATAGTTCTGCTTGGATAATGTTGGCATCACATGTTTTTATACCTATTTTTACAAATGTTAAGGTGCTGACAGCCTCACAGGGTCTAAAAGTTAAAATATTTGAATAACATCATTTATGGACGACCCCTTGCTAATTTTAAGCTTGTCCGTATTCAAATTACACAATGCTTATGGTTTCCAAAAAATCAGAAAACTGAAAAAGTAGTAAGGGGGGACCATTGGGTATAAGGTAAAATTCCTATTCAATTTCCCATATGATTTTCGAGTTATTTTACGATTAAATCGACTAACTTTAAAAACTTCAGTTTAAGTTTTTGGCGCCTAAACGCAATTTGCACCGAAATAATTATATAAGTTGTAATGACCCCACCACGTAGTACATGATCTGATATCGCTTGCTTCATCTCAGATTTTACACTTGGGAAAGTATGTAATATATCAGTATATTGTGGCTCTGAAGTCAACGTGGACTAATTTAAACAGTTAACAAGATTTAACAGAACGAATCAGTAGATGAGTTCAAGGCTGACACAAACAGTAAATAATCGTAGAATTCGGCAATTAACATAAATTGAAGGCTTAGCTATTAAAAGAACTTAGTAGATAAACTTATGAATAGAAGTGGAGTCGGCCGATGCAGTCTAGTTTACATAGAATGTAGAAATTAAGGAAAAGACAAATTAATTACCTTTTGATGTAAATTAAAGTACAGATAACTCGGTTAATGTTAACTACATTGGGAATGCTACGAGGGAAATTGCTGTTGAAAAAAGTCGTGTCGAGCGACATCGGTTAATCGGATCGTCGGTTAATGGCGTCTTTCAAAAAAATCATAATTTAAGGTACCCCCCCCCCCTCCTCTAAATATTTTATCATTTTTAGATGCTGATCACACAATGACATCCTTCAGTGTTATAGATATTGTTAAGCTCCTTAGGGGAACTTAATCGTAGTTGGTAAGGGCTTGCTATGGCAAGTTGTAAGTAGTAGTTCGTTCAAGTGGTATTACTGCACTGGTCAGCTCAATGTGCATCTCGCACTCAAGCTAACTATTACTGTATTGTTGTTTACATAACATTGTATACTAATATTATACATAACTCATGATATGGTATGTACCGTATTATGACACACCGCCCTCATAAGAAGGAACAATTTACTGTAACTACTGTCTACTGGTACCTAAATAAAGCTAAACTATACAGTACTTATGTCTACACTAATTACTAGTGCTAAAATTACGTGGCAATGCAAAACTGCAGCATAAGCGCGAAATCGTAGACATTTCTCAACTGCATAATATTGCATTGATTAACTACGCATACAAAATCACATAGAGATTACATACATTGAATTCATTATTTCCAACTGACGATCGTGGACGGAGTCCAGACCATCCCCCTTCCCCCAATATTTCCGAAACCAGGAGGAGTACACAATCAAGGTGGGTATTAAAATATTCACAAAAATTTTGCACATTTGCCCTTATAAATAAAATTTCAAAAATAATTTTTTCAAAAATGTTACATAAGTTTTAAAATCGGTATATACGAGTTTGTAAATCACAAGTGAGGGCCAACTGGCTCATTTTGAAAAATACTGCCCGAATTACTTTTTTGTTGGTTTTAGACGATGTTTTCAACTATAGAGGGTCTAAATAAGTGTATCCGGCCGTAGTACAGTGTGACCCGATGTTGCCGGACTGACCAAAGCCCGAATCTGATTTTTCCGCATAAATACAAGTAAATATGTAAAAATTTTACAATACGTAAATTACATATATAAATCGTAAATAACTAGTACTATGTAGTAAAATAAATGTTGTATAGTTCCAATTAAAGTTAAATACGCTAATTAAAATTAAATTAACTACAATTAAAATATTTTTAGGCAAGATATGTGTAAATACTGAAGAGTACATAAAATAATTATTTTTTGGGCTCTGTATAAAGTTTGGTTTAAATTTTTTCAGAAAATGCTGCCAAACTGTGTCTATTACAGCCGGACCTGTAGTTAAAAGTTGTTCTGGTGTTTTAATCAACCTAGACTAAAATAAATAGTAAGTTAAAATCTGTATGCTAAGAATTTCAAAAATTATTACATAATAATATAAGCAGTGATACATACATGAAAATCAAAGGTACATTTAACTTATTACACAACAATGATTAAAATTAATTACAATTAAATTACAAAAAAATTATTTTAATAAAATTGGTCTCCTATGGAGTTTTGTTAGGGTAGGTATTCGCGGCTGGCCGATTGGGCAGCCAGCTACGTCCCAGCTACGCCCGGCCATCCAAAAAACTGTAAAGCTAACCTAAAATATTTCAAAAAGACCTAGCCTGTAGGCGTTACGTACATCTATTACAAGATCAAGGTGGCGACCTTGAACTTGCATAGTCTATCTACTACATTAGTAATTTATTAAAAATTGTCTGGTATAAGCAAATAACAAGAAATCTAATTGAAATTAAATATGCCACATTTTTGTGGACTTTCTGACAAACTAGTATCAATTATAAATAATGACAACAGTAAAATCTAAACGTCTTTTTTGTTTCTGTTTCTAAAAAATACTTATAAACAAATTATAATCAAAACAAAATGAAATTATCCAATATAAACAGCGGTTATATTGGTAAACAATAAATAGTGACTTTTCCTATTTTAAATAAAGTTAATTTAACGTAAAGTAGGACTTTTGTTTTAAACCTTCCAAGTTGACATACTGTGCTTCACCTTTTGAATCATTGTCCCCGTTATGGACTAGTGTTAGATCACAAGTAACCAAAGGTATTTTGAAACCAATGGTCCGTACGGTATTCTTAAGGGTCCCTATCCGTACAAAGAACCGCTGCGGTTAGGTGTAGCATTAGTTCTGTCGTGTAACTTGGCATGTTGGTTAAAAACGGAAAGAATACAATACCTAGAATTAACTGGCTAACTAAACTGAACTTATTTAATCAAAAATTATTTATATATTTATTGTAAAACTAACCACAATTCCTAGACCTTAAATTTCTAACGTTGTCCTTATTTAATATATATTCATCGTTAATCGTAGCCAACAAATCTTTATTCCTGAATCCTTTTGGGCGACCAGGTCCTCTCTTAACTATATTACTAAAACTAGGTTGTTAATAATTATTAACTATAGGCCACTGATGATGGTGTATTATTGTGGATGGTTGTTGGTAGGTAGATGTTATTGGACCTTGAGGTGTGAGGGTAGGCATTGTTGATACAGGGTTTCGTGTACATTGTGGTGGAGTTAACGTCGGTGGTTGAGAATTGTAGTAGGACGGCGCTGTTTGCATGGGAGATAGAGGAGCAAGAGTATGGGGTTCCGGATCCTGGAAAGAGGATGGGCCCGAATCTGCCAGTGTGTGGGGTGGTCCTATTAAGGTAGCTTTCTCATCAGTGGGTCTAGGTCCGTTCTCGTTATTAACACGCGGCAATACTGGTCTCCTTAGTGGTATTATCTCTTCTCGTCTCACATAATAAGGTCGAGGTCTCTCCATATTTACGTTAAAGTGGACTAGCTTAGACTTATGCCGTCCTTCCAGTTTATAGTTATTGAGTCTTACATCTTCAATACCTAAGTATGGACCTACAAAAATAGAAAGTAATTTTTTAGATGTGCCTTTTTCACGTCTCTTATAACGTCACAATACTAGGTCTCCGACTTCAAATTTTTCCTCTCGTCTACTAGTATTAAACCTCTTAGCCTACTTAGACCGTTCGTGCTCAATTGCTAACTTAGCCATTTCCCTGGCATCACGGCTATGCTAATGAAAGTCGATAGTCTGTTCCTCCGCTAAAAACGGAAATTCAGAGTCGATGGGTAGTCTTGGTTCCCAGCCGAATAGAGCAAAGAATGGTGTTTGGCCTGTAGTTGAGTGGACAGAGGACTTTAAGGCAAATGCCAATAATGGTACTGCCTGGTCCCATTTCCGCTTATTTTTCATAGCATACGAGCGAATCATTTCCATCAGGACGTCATGTGTCGACCCGACTGCTCCGTTAGTCCTATCCATGTAGGGGCCTAATGTTATGTGTGTAACGCCCAGAATTTGGTTGAGTTCAAGGATGGTCTCGTTCAAAAAAGATTTTCCGTTATCTGACTGGAGGTGTTCTGGTGTTCCAAACTTTGCGACTATCTCAGCTGTGATAACTCAAGCAGTGGTTTTGGCATAACAGTTGGGTAAGGTTTTGCAAATTAGGAATTTCGTGAGGTAGTCCACCGCGGTTAGTATGTAACAGTTTTGAGATGTTGAGGTAGAAATTAGTCCCCAAAGTCAATCTGAACTCGCTCAAACAGTTTGGTAGAGATTTCGATAAACTGGAAAAGCCCCGTAGGTTAAATCCGAGGTGTCTTGTTGAATTGGCATTGATGACAGGTCCTTATGTACTCTTTGATGTCGTCTTTTATTTTTGGCCAAAATATTCGCTGGTGTACTCTGTGAAGGGTTTTCTTAATTCCAAGGTGGCCTCCAAGCTCTATTGTGTGTAGATAATGAAGGGCTTGGTCCCGACCCGATTTAGGCATGACAGCAACAGAGCGAGTTCCTCGCGGGTCCCAACACTTAAAGAATAAAATTCCATTCATTAGAATGTAATTATTAAAATTTGATACGCCATTTTCTAGTCTATGGATGATGGATGCTAGCTCGGGATCCTCTCGTTGTTGTTGCATGAATATTTTATCTTGTTCCGATATTGGCTCAGTTGTGATGTTCCATATGGAAATGTCTATGTTAGACACAGCTGCTCTGGATAGTAGGTCTGGGAGAAAATTAAGCTTCCCTGCTATTTGACTCAGATTTGTTATGTTGAATTCGGCCAGGACCATTGCCTGGCAAAACAGCTTAGGAGTCAGAGGTTTTCTCTTCGATTTAAGTAATAATGGGAGTGTGCTGTTGTCTGTCTGTATTGAGAATGGAATTCCTGTTAGAAAATGGGAAAATTTCTTGAGAGCCCATACTATTGCCTTTATTTCCAAAATAGGAACCTGGTAATTCTTCATCTCGTTGGTCAGGGCTTTCGAAATACACGCCACAATTTTTTCCATCTGTTGTCCATTTGGTAGTACATGAGTTTGAAAAAGACAAGCTCCAAGTCCTTTGGTGGAAGCATCTGTCGTCAAGGTGATGGGTAGGGCTTATGGGCTTAAACAGGTGCTGAAGTAAGCGCAACTTTTAAATTTTCAAATGCCTTCTGACATTCAGTGCTCCATATGTACGGTGTGTCTTTGACTAGTAAAGCGTGGAGTGGTCTCGCCATGCTAGCTAAGTTTGGAGCAAAAGGAGTATAGAAGTTATTGCTTCCAAGGAACGACTGCAATAATTTAATAGATTTAGGTAGTTTAATTTTTCTAATGGAGTCCACATATTCGAGTATTGGTCTTCTTTCGTTTTCATCAATAAGAAAGCCTAATATTTCTATCTCTTTAAATCCGAGTTTACACTTTGATGGTTTTAGGAGTAGGTTGTTGTCGATCAGTCGCTGGAAGACTTTGTCTAATGTACTTATGTTGGAATCTACGTCCTCACTTGGCGCAATAATATTGTCCAGGTAATGCAACACTTTATTATATTGTAGGTTTCCTAGTAGCTCGATTATTATTCGGCTAAAAAATTCGGGTGCATTGCTCATACCAAATGAAAGCTTGAGGCATTCGTAATGTCCGTGGCGTATGCTAAACGCTGAGAGTGGAATGGATTCATCGTCTAGCATCACTTGGTTATAGCGACTCAGCAAATCCAGTGCTGAAAATATTTTCTTCCCTCTAAAACGATGAATGATGTCAATTAAAGGAAAAGGGAATACATGAGATCTAGTTTACAAATTTAATTGCCGATAGTCGTTTACCACTCTGAACTGGGGTTTTGTAGGGTCAGGGGATTTCGGTAATAAAAATGAAGGACTGAAAAATTCTGATGTTGATTTCCGAATGGTTCCGTCTCTTAGTTGTTCCTGTATCTGCCTTTCTATCTCTATATGTTGAGCCTCTGATTGTGGAAATCCTCTTATTTAAATTGGTGTTGGGTCCTTTAATTCGATTTTATACTTGGCATGTGGGTAGGCGCCCATAGGAGTACGGCTGAACATGAATGCTTTCTCATGGGTCTTTACTAGATTTTGGTATTTTTCCAAGTCCTCCGGACTTAATGTTAAAGCGAAAGCAACCTTGCTTCCCTTTCTAATTCTTCCCCTGTGTAAATAGGTATTGTGCTAGATTGTGTATAGTTGTTTGGTCTTGCATCAGAAACTGTGTTAATAGAATTAATTTGGTGAAACTCCAGCATCTTATAGTCAGTAATTTCTGCTGTAGAGACGACAGCCTTTGCCGGAATAGTAATTGGTTCCTTTGTAAAATTTATGACACGCAGGAATTCTTTATTATTAGAAATTAAATATTCAGGTATGACCAGCCACTTAAAGTCTTTGTTGCCTATGGAAATAGCAGTAAAAGGAACCTGTCGTAATTTGTCGCAACCTAAACATAACATAGATGGGAATATCTGCCATTGAATTTGGTTCCACTGTTGATTTTTCAGACGCGTGTAGTCGCACTACTTGTGTGCGCCTCTTCTTACTGGTTTTGAGAGCTCCGGTTTGGGTAGGTTTGTGTTGTGGTCGAGTTATTGTTTTTTTATGAAATTTGGCTTGAGTTGTCTGTTGTGGTTGGGTTTGTTGTTGCGAATAATTAGCGTGATCGTCACCAGCGCTTCGCCTTGTTTCCAACTTCCCTGTATTTTAGTGCTCCTCGGAGTTAGTGCGCACTTGGGTCCTTGAAGATGTTTGACTCTGTGTATGTAAGTAAGTCAGTCGCGTATTCGGAACCTGTTGCATTTCGAACTGCTCCAAGTCTTGAGTGGCCGGCTTTCTTGCATTGGTCATTGGTGCTACACCAAAATATTTAAATGACATGGTGAAATCTATAAAATTGAGTTTTACTCCAAACTTAGCAAATCAATCTTCACCTATTAGTATTTGATGCTTTGATTCATGGACTACTATGTATTCATTTGTAATCGAGTGTCTATTTATTTGTATTGTGACTACTGCTTTCCCTATAATACGAATTGGGTGTTGGCCGTAGTCGCAGATGCTAATGTTATTTGTCACTTGAAATGTTGCTCCCAATTTTTTTGCTACATTTTCTCTAATTTTTAAGCAATCTGCTTTTGTATCAAAAAACAAAGTTAAAGGGAAACCTTTATTCTCTCGTAATTTATTACCTTTCTGCAGAACAACTCAGCAAAATACGAACAAGAAACATTGTATCCACAATTTAATATTAATTACCAAGGATCTTTTGATCCCTTTTGTAAATACCTACTTTGTAAAAACTTAACAATGTTGTATGAGCTGACGCCAAATCGACACAATGAATAAATTATTATTATTTATTATTATTATTCTCTCGTAAGGTTGTGATTGCTTGAATAGTTGTTGTTGTAGGAATGTCATGCTTACGCGAAAAATACTTGCGTTGACTCACTTTTTCTTGTTGTTGAACTATTGTTGCACTTGAGTTTCTAAAATTATTGCTGTTATTTTCCAGCGGTCTTGTATTTAACGGCAAACGATTCAGCCTAGTCGTCCGCCTTAGTGGTTTAAATGTTGTTGATTTCTTTGGTTTGAGTTATTGCGTGGTGGGGCAGATGAGTAATTCCCGTATATGTTTTGATTTGCAAAAGCATTGAGATGAACAAAGTTGGCAATAAAATTCCGTCCTTTATAGTTGGAATTGTTTGATTTGTTGTTTCCTGGATGAAATTGTTGGTTTTGATTTCATTAATGGAATTGTTAGTTTTGGTATTGCGTTCTTTGTGAATTATTTTGGCTGCGGTTTCCTCTTGCCAACTGATTTTGTTGTTGATTATGGGTCTGAGGACACCGTCTTGGCCCATGTCCTGGTTAATGACATACATAGCAATTTATGTTGCTCCAATCTATGGGCTGACGTCTTGATGAATTTGAAGGTCCTAGTTGATTTGACTGGTTGGTAATTTGTTGACGTGGTGGTTGGTGTGTCGTCAGTTGGTTGACTTTAGCTGTCAACGTCGCAATAGTCTGTTTTAATGCGTTAATGTTGGGTAACGGTTGCAACTTCTTGTTTTATGCTTGCCCTGCCTGGTTCATACTGATCAGTTGCGTCATACCAAACGAGTAATGCTTTTAATTCTGCAATTGAAGTGGGCTAAACTTGTACTCGTATGAATTCCCTGACTTTCTCGCGTAAGTTGGTTCTGATCACCTGTAATAATTGTGCTACAGGTACTGTTGCCCAACAGTCCCCAAAAGCGTTTTGAAGTCGCAATAAAAATGCATTTGATGTTTCTGTGCACTGCTGTTTTTGATTAAATAGCTCAATAAATGACACAGCTGGGTTTCTGGCGGTGGGACAGACAGCTAACAAAGCTATAAATATATTTGCCAAAGTTGTCTCGTCGTCGTTGATGGTTGCTTTGTTTAGGCTAAGCCAATCTTGCACAGATGGAGTTTTAATTGCTATTTTTAACAGTTGCTTACTAGGAGTTATGGTCATTTTTGTGGCAGCTATGTAGCCAATATATTCGGTTTGGAAGTCAGTAAATTTGCGAGTGTATAATACGAGTTTATTATACGTGGGCATTGGCAGGGTGGTTTTTTTAAATGCCATTTTCCTGACTTTTCTAGGAAAAATTCTCCTTGTTTGTATCAAAAATTCGTCGTCAAATAGTTAAAAATGCCACTCTTCGTCCTCTTCAAAATTATTATATAATTGTGCTAGTAGGTCTTGTTGTGCTCTGCGTGTTTTAGCTTTCTCTAATTTGGGTGATAGGGCTAGTTTGACTTTGCTTATTCTGCCAAAATTTAATTTAGGAAATGCTTCTGCTCGCTTCCTTTTTTTTAGATTTTTGGTGTCAGAGTCTACTAAATTTTCTAGCTCTTGCGTTTTAACTGATATTGCTTCATCTAACGGGTGTTTGGAGTTAGCAATAAAATTTTTACATACCGTATGTGACAAGAGTGTGAAGTCAGGTAGTAGGTTAGGGTCTGCAACAGGTGGGTGCTCCGATTGGATGGCACGGTCGAGATCTGCTCTAAGTGATGTTTCAGAATACTCAATTTGTGGCTCCGGGTGGACCTGGTCTGGTGGTGACTTCTCTGAGCTGGAACCTCGAGTTGGTGGCTGGAAAGGGTTAAAATCCTCCTGAATAATAGAGGTCTCAACAAGCTCTGGTGATTAGGCTTCAGTTTATGTAAGGGTTGTCTCGGCTCCAGAGGAGAAGGTGTCGTCTTAGCACTCTTGTAAGTCGTCGTCCAAAGCTTAGATTGTCTAGTCTAATATTCTCTCAAATCGTCTTTGTACACTCCTCTCGTTATTTACTGGGGTGTCAATAATTATTAGCCACGGGGTTGAAAGGATGGAAAGTCTGGGTGTTGATGAGAGTTGATGTAACAGTAGCCGTAAAAATGAGTATTGCTCAACGAATTTGGTTCTTAATATTGTCTCCTTACACACGTATTCACCAAAATGTAAATGTTCAAGTCGAATATAATCTGAATGACTGCAGCAGAGTGGTGCTATAGCATTAGCTTGTACTTGTGTTGATGGGTGTGGAGCACTATTGGGCGCTAGCACTTCACTTTTATTTGTCTCTGAGTTTGTTTTCGTGCACTTTTACGAGCAGTAACATTTGCACTTAAATTATGCATGAAAGTATAGTTTTAGGTTTCTGTCTTTTTACTTAATTTAATTTATTTTATTCAGTGGGTTTCGTCACAATGGCGCACTTAATCACTTAAGTGTTAATATTTTATAGTTTCCTAGGTAATTTACAGTTTAATAATATTAGAGTTAAATTAGTTTTAAAATTATTGGTTTCGTTATTTTAACTGAAAATCTAAAACCCGCACTCTCCGCCAGTGTTAAGCTCCTGAGAAGAACTTAATCGTAGTTGGTAAGGGTGGCTTGGCTAGTGATGGTACATAGTAAATAATGCGGGTAACTGTAAGTATGAACGAACGAATGAATGCAGTAATGTAGTACACAGTAGTTAGTAGTAGGTAAGTAGTTGGTAGGTAGTTTATTGTGTGGCTTGCTATGGTAAGTTGTAAGTAGTAGTTCGTTCAAGTGGTATTACTGCACTGGTCAGCTCAATGTGCATCTCGCACTGAAGCTAACTATTACTGTATTGTTGTTTACATAACATTGTATAATAATATTATACATAACTAATGATATGGTATGTACCGTATCATGACAATATTTAAGGATCGTCCCTAATGACGTCCTGCAAACATCATAGTATTTTTTATTCCCAGTCCCAACTTTAAATTTGTTCCCATCCTATTTTAACTATATGTCACGGTTTTTAGATGCTGAGCTTAAGCATCTATTAAAATGTTCATGTCCGTCTGTCTGTTGATCCGTCGCTACAGGTCAAACTGTCAACTCGATTGTCATGAATTTTTTTTAACAACCACAAAAGCGAGCAGGCAGGTCTGTATTGCTTTTTACTTTACTTCAACTGACCTTTTCTTCACAATTACCGGTTGAATAGACCCATGTCACAAAACAAATTTGATGAAGCGAAAGAAAAACTGGTGAAGGGCTGTTTACAATTGTCGCCAGCGAAATTTACCAAATTTTTTTGCCCACCCACCTAACTTGTCAACCTTTTTAGAGTTGCGTACATGGCTATTCCGTTAACATGTCGTGTCTCTTTTTTTTAAGTCACCCACCCTGAAAGTGGGTGGCGCTATTTGCGTACGATCCCAAATTTGTGCCTTGTGAAGGAATACGCATTCGAATGCAGTTCTAACGAAAATTTAAATTGCGCGGCACTACAATACAAGGAAATCTATGTAGCACTAATAGTACCATGTCAACTAATTGTAACTGCGTTAGCAAGTTGGGTCGGTTTGCTTAAAGTAAGTGAAATTGAAAATTGCCAAAAGCAACCAAACCAACATTAAAAATATAACCTCTAACCAAATACCTGTATACACGATAAAAGAGGCATAATTAATACTACGGCTGCATCCACAGTATGATTATGATAGATATGTAAATAAGAAAGGGGGGAAAGGGGGGTAAGTAAAATATACTCAAATAGCAAAAATATTTGCATTACGCGTGTAACGACATACCAAACACCTACGTAAACTATAGTGAGGAAGGAAATTGGGAGGAAAAGTGTAGTTAAAAAATCCTGAGTAGCCACACAGTAAAAATGAGGTCATTAAAATAACTCTATTTTACAGAACCCTGCATTGATTAGTGTAATCATTACATAATCGATGGTCTTCAAGATAGAATGTGTATTCTGCAAGCAGGCCTATTGTCATATCCAAAGACGTCATGACAATAGGTCAAAAGGACATGGTCGCAAAAGTTTTAAATACATATTGGAAATTTACAAAAAATTTTTAATATCGAACATAGGTGTGCAACTTGATACATATTACATATACAACGTGATACATACACATGTGTTTATACGACCTATGGGGATTGTCAATAAACAACGTAGTTCAAATAGCACTATTTTATATATTCCCATGGTTCCTAAAAGATGTCAACGAAATTATCACTAATTATCCCCGCCCCACCCCCGTGGTCAATTTATACCAGGATCAGCACGCTTATAGTTGCATATACATGATACATCTGTTGTTCTGGAGAGTTTATCGCCATCCCCTCTGCCCTCTTGGTGCTAAAGTCAGAGTCAGGGATAGTCGATAGTTGATGTCAACCACATTTTTAACTATTTTTAACCACCTTTGTACGGACCTTTCCCATGTACTATGTACAAAAATGGGTTTGACTGTTTGTCTGCCATTCCGTAGTAAGCAAACTACAAGCCGCATTTGCACTAACCAACTGATTGTATTTTATTTACAACGTTCATGAGAAAAATGTTGCAAAATTAAAATTTTTGAGTACCCACCACCGTTTCAATGAAATACATTTACTTCACAGATTATATTTTAGTGACACTGAAGTTATCTTTTTCCTTTGTTGAAGCCAATGTTCGTTGAAGCTCAGCATCTACTTCGGGCCCAAGGTCGCTAAATCCGGCGCGAAGCGACAGATTTTTTATACTTCGCACTTGAAGTACACATAAATAATGTCTTCTAGACTATTATTACATTCACAGAATATTGTAAAATATTTTAGGTTTCAAGATTTGTTAATAGCCTTTGGATTTATTTGTTGTTTTTTAATTACTGAATGTCAAATTTATTTTTTTGATATACTTTGGTAATATCCTAGCGTGTATATTGACTTTATAGTTTTCTGAGATGTGCATGAGT
Source organism: Dicyrtomina minuta (assembly GCA_949802685.1). Lineage (NCBI taxonomy): Eukaryota > Metazoa > Arthropoda > Collembola > Symphypleona > Dicyrtomidae > Dicyrtomina > Dicyrtomina minuta. Next base: position 39,491,297 of record OX461809.1, on the reverse strand, counting down.
TGCATAGTTTTGAACTGCATAATAAATGTTTACTTTATTATTTACTTGAAAACCTTATAATGGGAATGTTGATACGCACATGCAATAAAATATTATTATTTAGGTATGCTACTGATGGCATACCAAATTCGGCTAAAACGAAAAAGAGTTTTTACTTGAATTGTCCAGTTGTGTTCATCTTTTGTTTTCAGCTTTTGCAGCTTAACCCAGCAACTTTAGCCAATGCCTTTCTTTCCACGGTTCAAAATATTGTTTTTAATGATGATTACTGCATGTTTAAGGACTATAGCTTAGGTTGTTTTTACTGCTAAAAACATAGTTATATTTCTTCTTTGTTATTCAGTTTTGCTTAAGCGTTGCATATGCTATTAATAAGCAAACAAAAAAGTTAAAAAGCTTAAATTAATATCTAATGCTGATAGTTATGAAGTTTTCTATCAACACAACAGTTTGCAAGAGGAATTGTTGCAATTTTAACTACGTGTTTTTTTGAACTGCTAAATTAACTATTTAAATCAATTTATATTCTAAGGTAGTTTTATTAGTATAAAAGTTAGTTTTATGTTTTTAAAGTCTTTTTAGGGACGTATTTGTTTTTTGAATATAATCGTTTTTTTATTTTGTTTATATTAATTGAGTTTTTATTAGAAAGGATTTCATTGTCCTCATCTACTTTTGTTACTTCCCCGGTTGCAACAAAATAAGTATTGCAACTGTTGCCATGAAAACTCCTGGTGCTCACTTTTCTTCAGGATGCTTACAAGATTGTCTAGATAAAACGTAAATAGGATAAGCTATGAGGTTTATGCTTCCGGAACTCTGTTTAATGTAATTTAATGGCTTTCTAAGGCAGAGTATATTCTATGTCACAACTCGATCAATGCATGTAAACAGGACTTATGCTTTCCAAAACCGTATTCTGAAGTAGATTATTAATTTCTACAAAATACATAATCCTTTAAGCTACAATTGCTTCAACTGTCTCTTTGAAAGAAATGGAAGAATTAATATAATACGGTATGACTGGAAGTAGTTTATTGCTATTATGCTTAAGTATAGGACTCTTATACTCTTAACACTTATCAACACTTGTATATAGCCCGAGTGACTAAATTCGGGTTTTGCTTTTATTTTGACGTCCTTATATATTTAAATGATAAGAAAAATGAAATCTAAACTTGCACCTGTTTCTTCTGTCTCGTTATTTAAAATTCTGTAACTAGCATGACTGATATCTATATAAACGGTTCCCTTTAAGTGATTCTTGCAAAACTGAAGTTAGTCAAATGATGTCTTAAGTTCTAGTATTTTTTTGGTAAAATGTTTGGTTTTTAGAAAGCTTACTCTCTATTTTGAGCTTTAATTGCAGTATTTCAGCAAATATAATAGTAAAGACGTTAGTTTTTTTAGATAGTAGTAACACCGGCCTATAGGTTAGAGAAAGATTTTATATCCTTTTTATGTAAATCGTTATACAGTGGAGTCGCTTTACAGTGTCTTGCCTTAGTAAGCAAGATACAAAAGGTAAATAAACTGACTTTTAGAATTAATTAAAAAAATATTTGGAATTTGTGTGACTCACTCCAACTCAAACTACGAAATACTGTAAAATATAAATTAGATAACTACAGAAGAACGTAGAGATTTATACCGAGGCAAGTTCTTCTTTAAACATTGTATTAGAAAAAGTTAAGTGCACGGAAATTTTGAAAAACGTGTTAGACTTAAGCAAGCAAGAACTTCTAGGGTGCTGCGCAAGCCTCCTAATGTTGATCACAGATATAACGCTGGTGCTGTAGGTAAAAGATCGTATACATACTCTATTGTTAATCTTTTTATTCACTATCTTGCGATACTCAGGAAGCAAATAAACTAGCCAAATTCGACGTGCTTGTTAGGAAAGATATACTTAACAAGAGAAATTAAATCGAGTTTTGTTGCTAACATGTTATGTATGTGCTATTTTTACCCCTAATAATTACTGATATTGTATTATTGCTTATTTATTATATTATATATAATGTTATCTTTATTTTTTTGACTTATTGCAACCCATGATGTCGATATTGAAAAAAAAATGTAAAGTTATTGTCTTACACTTTGAATGAATTGAATTGTTTTGACTTACAGTGATCGATTTTACGGTAGTTAACTTGATACAATGGCCAAAATACATCGAGTGTAGAGCATTAAATCATTTTAATCACACTTGTTACTATAGTTTTTGGTTTTGTAGTTTTTGTTTCTTCTTGATCTGTCTGTACATTATAATGCATAATATTTAACATACTTTCTTGGCGGGTTTTGAATTTGATTTAAACAAAATTTGGAAACTATCTAACACTAAGCACGCAAACCCTGGTAAAGATTAAATGTCAAGTTAATAAAGGAAAACCATGTGTCTCCATACAACGGCCAAAAATCATTGTAACTTGTAACGTTACAATGGTCGAAGTTTTTACAAACTTCATTGGGAATGCCGTCGCTAGCAAGTGCTTTACTAGTACTACTACTACTTTACTAGTAGTTTACCTAGTTCAATAGTAGCTTTTTGAACTGCAATTATAGTTGTTTCTGTTTTTAAGGAGTTTGGACGGCGAGTCTCTGGAGGTTTCTTAGATAATTGATAGACGGCGAGGCTTAGGATGTTTCTTTGAAAATTGATAGAAGGCCAGCCTATGGGGATTCTTTAATAAGTTATAGACGGCGAACCTCCGGGAGTTTCTTAATTAAAGGGTGGACGGCGAGCTTTTTTGAGTTTTTTGATAAGTGATGGACTGAAGCCTCTAGGAGTTTGTTACATAACTGATGGCTAGGTAGAGAAGTGACGGCCAACTTCAGTAAGCGATGGGAAGTTTTGCCAGTTTGACTTTAGTAAGTCAAGGCTAGCAAAAACTTGCATCACTTATTTATTCATTTTGTTTTGTTTCTGTCCTTTCATCGGTGGTAAGCGCGCTACAGATTGCACAACCAAACTAATTTTACTAAAACTGTGCAATCCAGGCTAAAAGTGTTGCGAAATACAACTTTAGGGGTAACTTTTGCTGCACAGCTATACTTTATAAATCATTTTATAGTGTAATTAAAATTATCTTTTTTTTTGATGACGCCAATGATCACTTAGGTTCAGCTTCTACTTTGAGCCCCTCCAACCTATAAGCTATTTTTTTTTACGTTATATTTTTTTTGCAAAAAGAGCATCGCAAAAAACTAGAAATGGCTTAACAACATGCTGCGCACTTGGAAATGTTTTCGGCAAAATAATTTTTTTATTAATTTCAAAACGGTCGAAATTTCAGATTCTGATTTTTTCCATTAACGTAACCATGGAATTTTTTAGTAATCACAGGTTTAGGTGCACCTTTCTTTATAAATATAAATTTTGAAATTATCAATAATTCTAAAACGTGTTATATAAAACTCAATTACTTCACGTAACTAACTTAAAAGCTTTTCGTAACTCTAAAATGTTCTATCTGCGCCATTAAAAAGCCAAATTCACTAGCGTAGGCTCGCATTTCGATGTTGGTAATGCAAATTAATTTGTTGTATTGAATTAGTATTATGATTTTGTTGAACGAAATTACACTAACACAAATAGCAGTAAGTATCAAACGGACTTATGTTCATGTTTAGCTAAATACAAAATCAACTATCTACACAAATATTCAAATACGTCTTGAGAGCATTTAATAGAATACTTCTAACAGCACTTTTCTAAAATATGTAAATACGACAACTTACACTTTTCAAACATGAAATTAAAATAGTTTGCATCTTTTGAAAAACACAGAATAAGATCATTTTGCACCTTTTCGGAAACATAGAATAAGACCTTTTTGCATTCTTTCAAAAATATAAAATTAGACCATTTTGTATCCTTTTAAGAACATGAAATTAGAATATTTTGCATCTTTTTAAAACCGTGAAATTAGAACATTTCGCATCCTTTTAAAAACATGAAATAAGACCATATTGCACGTTAGTTATGTTTTTGCTTTTAGTAAGTCTTTTTCACAATTCATTTGATTCCTTATTGCTTTGTACTCAATCCAGTTTTTGGTAAGGTGTGTGGTTTCTGCTTGTTTATTTAGTTTATCTCGTGTAGTTATGAGGTTTTGCATTTCTGCCGTTAGCCATTTAGGCTTGTTTGTGTTTGTACGCACTTTTTCACTGGAGCTACACAGTCTATTACATACTAGATATCTAGTTGTTTGTAAAAATAGGTCAAATGCGCTGTTAACGTTTATACAGAAATCAAGCAAACTCCATGGCGCGGTTTCGAATTTGTGTAAGAGTTGACAATGTTTAATTTTCTCAATGCTTCGTGTAGTTATTACTTTTGTTTCTGTTTTATATTTTTAAAAATTCCTAACTGTATATACTAGGTTGTAGTTAGCTACAGTGTTGGTAAGTATAAGGTCAATAGTTGTGCTACTTGTAGTCGTTGTTCTTGTCTTTTCTTTAATTACTTGTCGGAATCCGCATTCCACTGTGGTAAATTTAAATTCCTTTGCTATGGAATTTGAATGCGATTGGTCAACGTGGAAGTCCCCAAGAAGGTATGTTTCCCTTGTTTCTTGATTTTTCAGCACTGGTTTTAATTCTGCTTGTAAGCTGGATGTATATTTGTGTTGAAAGTATACGGCAATAATATTAAGTGGTTTATGGAATAGTTTGCTTGCAGTTATTCTAATGGACTCTATTGGTGTGCTGAATGGAGGGTCTTGTTTACTTATAGTCCAGTTATCTTTTGCATAAATTAAAATTCCGCCTTCTTGTTTGATGTCTTGCTTATTTCGGTCCTCTCTTATTAGACTGTATTCTGGGATTTGCACTCCACTGCTATCTATACTGTTATTTAGCCATGTTTCACCTAATATAAAAAAGATAAATTCCATATTGTGTAAAAGTATCTTAATGTCGTCTTTTTGAGATCCAGTTAAAATATTTCTTACGTTGAGATGGCCTAGTTTTGTCCCTTTATTTAATTTTACTACAGGCTGTGTTACTGTATTTATATTTAGTTGTGAGTTGTAACAGTTAGTATTACGCAGTATACATTTTTCACAGTCCCAGTCGGGCTTTAGTTTCTTAACATTGTAAGATTTTCGAATGCAACACGGATAGTATCTTGTGTCACATATATTGTACTTTGTTATTAGCCACCTTTTATTTTTTTTATTACAAATCTGGCACTGGGGTATGGTTGCAATTTTGCAATGCAAGGCACATCCACGCTGTCTTTAAATATTTTAAATTCGTTAAATGGAATTTTAAGGCATGTTCTGTGGAAATTTTTCAGACACTCAGCACACTGTATTTTTTGCTGGTTTTTTCTTCCTTGTAAGGTGCATATGTTACATGATGGGTCAGGGTTGATTGTATTTACCCCGCTTAAGAGTAGCAGAATTTGAAGTTTTGTCGCTGTATGTAGTTTTGCGTATACTCTGCATAGTAAGTTTCTAGCCTTGAGATGGTGTGTGTATATATCTATGTTAAGTTGGGGGGTGTGTACGATATACTTTATTAAGCTATTTTAAAGTATTATTGCTTTGTATGAGCTACGGTATGTACACTGTGGTTGTTCACTGTGGCAGCTGAGTGTTGCTGCGTGGTATTTACTGGCTGTATTGCATTGGCAGAGCAGATTTAACGTTGAAAGATGGGTAACCAATATAATAATTAAAGTTAACCACTCCATTGTGTAGGTGTTTCTCGGTCGGATGTCAGTGAAAGACGTGCATTGAATTGCATTGGTCGTCATCGTTAGTGTCGTCATTTGAAAACTGGTCGTCATTGGACTCCGTAACGTTTAGGTTTTAATTTATTTTAAAGTAAATTACTAAGTTGCGTTTAAGAAAAACATAATTGTTCAATAGGAAACAAATATTTTTATTATGCCAACAACGTGCATTACCTTGTTAATGTGTCTGAAATCAATTCCTTTGTCAGTTCGGGTGGATAAAATAGTGTAGTTTTTGTATCGGCTAGTGAGTTTTTGTGCACCCTCGGTGTTTTAATGTAGTTAATTTTGCTTTAACTTAGTTGATTTGCATTCAATGATTTGTGTTTTTGTCGTTGTATTTTTAAATTTAAATTTTAAAATTTTTGTTTAGGTTATTAAAACGTTGTCTGAGATAAAGTCTCACGCCAGTGGCACGTTATTTGCACTGACTGAATGAAGGACTGAAAACCTCAAAGTTTGTGTCTGTATAAAACCCCCGTAGCATAATCAACTTTTCAATATCATACCTTATATCTATGTACAACAAATCAGAGGACGTGGTGACAGCGGCCTGGAGCTCTTTTACGGTTGTAGGAAATATTCCCCCCGGACCTTTTTCCCCCTGGACGTTTTCCCCCCGGGCATTTTCCCCCCAAACAGTAACCCCTGACATTTTCCCCCCAAACTTTTATTTAAGATACTGAAATGCTCATTATATAAAGTTATCAATTATGAAATGTTGGTTAGTTATGTAATATGTCACAAATACAATTCGAAATCAAACCTAATTGAACCTTGAGCGTTGTTTGCGTAGAAATACATGAAAAAATCAAATGTAACATAGAAAATTAAATCAAAAGAAGTAACTAGTTTTAATCATTATAACATCTTTAAACATATTAGTTAGTAGAAAACTTACTCCATAAACCTGTACTATACTATTTTCCCGATATGAGTAAAAAAATGTAGATTAGTTATGTATGCTGGCATTATATAAAATCCTTCCTTAATAGATGGGTAATAAAAGGAAAGTAAAACTGTTTACTTTTAAAATAACCCTTTAAGTACATAGTACCTGACACACCCTATTAATATTCACAGTAATATTAAGGTAAAATATTATTATTAACACGGGTAAATGCTGGCATTTCGAACTACAAAAATCGAACATTCGTACCCTATCGGTCGTACCCTATGTATTCGTACCGTGGTCACATTCGTCCCCTAACAATTCGTACCCTAGTGAATGATTATATTCCCGTACAACAGATCCATACAAAATAAGTGAAGTCTGAATTAAATGCACATATCAATTTTATTGACACTGAAATTGAAAGACATCCGCAAAGCTGCACCCGTGGTTCAAGTCCCTCAAATTTAATTCCAATTCAAAGTTTTCAAACTCAGAACTCTGACTAGCCATAGCGGCCACAGTAGACATAGTGGACAGAGAGAACATGACGATTACACACCACTCACCAACACAGTCACCAAGATACTGATCGGAACACCATTCTTGTTATCTACATTCTTACATACCTTATCTTATTATCTTATCTCTTTACCTTCGTGAGTTGTCTTACTAAAGGATAGCCAGGATGACTTTAAATTTGGTCTAAAATTAAAGCAAACAGGTACATATATGACCATAAACATGACATAAATATCAAGTCTACAAAAATTGTGCTTCTCAATCCGTTCCAAACCACCATCCACCTTATGTACATCACATCTATTACATATATATATTCACTTATTTTGTATGGATGTGTATGATCATTCATTAGGGTACGAATTGTTAGGGGACCAATGTGACCAGGGTACGAATACATAGGGTACGGCAGATAGGGTACGAATGAACAGGGTACAAGATTCAAGGGGACGACTGCCAACCGTACCGAAATAACCAGTGCGTAGACGGAAGGTTTAACTTTAACTAACTGTACCTAGCAGGCCGCGCAAAATTTCCGGATTTTTGACTTCACATTTCCGGATTTTGACTTCTCAAATTTCCGGATATCTCCTGATTTTGCCTTCAAAAAATTCTGAATATTTCCGGATTTTTTCCGGATTTTAAAAGCAAAACAATATTTTATGTTTTTTTTCAATTAATACTTTTATTTTTAAAAAAATAACTAGCTGTTGTAATAACATTGTAAAAACTATACAATTTATAATACGAAACAACAAAACTAAATTTCAAATATGTTAATACTAAAAATCATCATTGCATTGTAAACAATACCGTCAATGCTTCAAAACTGCGACACCAAACCACCACAGTTACAGTTTTTCTGTTTTTACCTCTAAACCTGAATTTGTGTTAGTACAGTTGGTCAGATTTTAGGACGAAAAGTTCAAAAAGAATGGCCTGATTATGATTCGAAATTCTTCAATAGGAATTTGAATCTTGAAAAGTAATAAACACTGCTTGACTTGATAGTAGTATAATACTGTATTTCAAGGTTATTTCTTACAAACGCATTAGATAATACGCAGAAGTAGTGTGTTATTTACTAATATAGAATATGAATCAACATCAAAGTCCACAAAGCGTCATAGTGTGCACTCAAGTTTATAACACTAATGAAAACATTAAAATTGTAACATAAATTCGATCTTCACACATGTTAAATATTTTAAAAACTTGTGAATTTCAATATTTTTTCAAAATTCATGATTATTTCCGGATTTTCCGGATTTTTTTCAAATTTCCGGAATTTCCGGATTTTTCCGATTTATTTTTCATTTTCTGGCTCATCTAACTCTATAAAAGTTATTTTAGTGGCAAGTCACTATGTCATACGCATTTCCGGATTTATCCGGAATTTCCGGAATGGCGCGCTTTATGCATAAGAAACTGAAAAACTTTGCTGGAAAATTTAGGGCCGTACGCAAATGACGCCAGCGAACTTCACAATATTTTTGGACCCAACTACCTCATGCGTCACCCTCTTAAGCATAACATGTGGTTCTCTAGTGTGCCCTGAGTGTAAGACGTGTTACTTTTAAGGTCTGATAATATCACAAAATTAAGTGTAATTTAGCTATAATTAGGTACTATACATTACACCGTTTATATCCCCGTGTTTTTCTGTCTGTACTAGCATTAGTTAAAGTTACAATTTTACTAAATTTAATTCATAATTATCCATTTTATAAATTATAAAATATTATTCTCGTTGTCCACTGTTAGCAGCATGGTAAAGAGGACCCTCTGCGCATGGCGCACCGCGAAATCAAAATTTAAATCAAAATTAGACTTTCAGACTCTCAATCTCAGCCTCAAATTACAACCGCTAGCAGTCACCTACGTCTACAACTAAAACCAACCTACACCTACAATATCCAACAATCGTCTCCGTCAGTGTACTTAGTGCATTATATTATACCGTATAAAATTTAAATTGTAATTCCAATCATATTTAATTTGAAAGTTAATTTCTAGTAAGTAATACACCATTCAACCATAATTTATACATACTCCAGTGCACGTTACCTACACTCACTTATGGGCATACTAGTGAACATTTTGGATAACCCTGTAACGTTGTAAATATCTAACTGTGCTGTTAATTTTCGTGATATTTAGAGAGCAGTAAGTGTGCCTAAAATCCCTCACCCAGTTGACTTCAGTCTGGGGTAACAAAACTGATTTAATTCACTAGTGCAGCATAGTTATACATGTAATAAACGGGTTTCTATATATACTTTTTTAAAGCAACTTTTTTCCTGACATATTAGTTTTTTTTTCCTTCCAAGACATAAATTTGGCTGTACGATTACAAAAATGGTTTTACTAAAAATTCTAAATTATAGGATATCAATTACCAGTAACACAGTCAGGAATCAAATGATCTAATTTGTTAATTCTGTCATCCCAGCGCTTGATATATGCTGCAGGGGCTTCTTCATATTTCTTTAAGAAAATTATGTACTGTTTTGTTACTGTATTAGGTTAAGTAGAAACTCGACAAAATTCTCTATCTAATACATGTACTATTTTCGAGGCTGATTATACATATTATTTGTGTCATTTTTGCGTATGTACTGTAATGGAAACCCTCGGTTACCATCACTTTTATTGTTACTAGTTGTTATTGTTAGCCATTTTTACTTACTTACTTACTTATTGTTAGCCACTTCTGGCGACGGCTTCGGCTGTCGATATTGAAATCGACAGACAGAAGCAATTTGACCGCGAATATGATCAGACGTAATAAATTCTCTATCTCACTTCGAATCAAATCTACAGATATTCATACTGAATCCAACATTATTTATCATATTAATTATTATATTAATTAATTAGTCTGACTAGCTTTAAGTGAAGTGAGAATCAGACCCTAGACAGATCTGAACTACGAGTACTGACGACTTTTTGAGCCAGCAAAAAGTCTTCTTCACAGTACTTAGTGTAATTATTTGTTTTTAACGAAAGAATAATAAAAACCCCGAATAATAATAATAATAACACAAGAAACGACAACGTGTACGATACAGTGTTATTTATTTTCAGCTGACCCACCCCCAAAATGGGTGGGGCGGACCCTTTAGCAGCCGTATAAAATGAAAGAGTTTGAATTTCCCGCAGAAATCTTTACGAAATTTAAAATTTGATATTCAGCCTAGATACTCCTAACGTTTGCATACAAGTGTACATCATTCAAAGGGCAATGATTAGCAGAATCTAATTATGATTGAGTTCACAGCGTGTTATTTGAGCACAATCGAATACAATTGAAAAAACTGATTTTCCAGCGCTTCGCGCCAGATTTGTTGACCGGGGGCGGGCCCGAAGTAGATGCTGAGCTTCAACAAAGTTGCAAGGCCATTTATGTTACGCTAAAAGATAATATAAGATTTATGAAAGCTCCCCCACAATAATTAAGACATATACGAATGAGCGTAGCATGTAGTTAAATATAGCTGAAAAGTTTTAATGAATTGCACCACTCACAAATGATTTCATTTATGAAGGCTTCCCATCAATAGGCCATATATTAAAGAACGTGGCATGTAGTTAAACTTGTAAGATCCCATGTCAAATATATCCGATTCCTTAATTCTTGAACTAATGACAAATGGGATTTCTGAAGTGGTAATTTTTAAATAACGTCATATATGAACAATACCTATATGCACATTAGTATGATCCTATGTTAAATAAATCCGATTGCTTAGTTATTGAACAAATAAGAAAAAGGATCTCTAAAGTAGTGTTTTCTAAATAACGTTATTTACGAGCGATCCCCGTATGCATACTAGTAAAATCCTATGTCAAATATATCCGATTACTTAATTCTTAAACTAATGACAAAGGGGATTTCTCAAGTAGTAATTTTTCAATAACGTCATTTATGGACGATCCCCGTATGCATACTAGTAAGATCGCATGTTAAATAAATCTAATTACTTAATTCTTAAACTAATGACACAGGGGATTTCTAATGTAGTGATTTTTAAATAACGTCATTTATGGACGATCTTCGTATGCATACTAGTAAGATCCCAAGTCAAATTTATCTGATTACTTCATTTTTAAACAAATGACAACGGAGATCTCTAAAATCGTAATTTTTGAATAACGTCATTTATCAACGATCCTTGTATGCATACTAGTAAGATCCCATGTCAGATATATCCGATTACTTAATTCTTGAACTAATGACAAAGCAAATTTCTAAAGTGGTAATTTTTAGATAACGTCATTTACGTACGATCCCTGAATGCAAATTAGTATGATCTCATGTTAAATATATATGATTACCTAATTTTTAAGATAATGGCAAAGGGGATCTTTAAAGTAGTTATTTTTATATAACGTCATTTATAGACGATCCCCGTATGCACATTAGTATGATCCTACGGTAACGTATGCATGACAATCCCCGTATGCACATTAGTATGATCCTATGTTAACGTATGCATACTAGTAAGATCCCATGTTAAATAAATCCAATTACTTAATTATTATTATTATTATGCTGGGTTTTAATTTATTCTGAAAGTTCAATTTATTTATACATACACAGTTTAGTCACAGAAGCTGTTTAAACTAAGCCGAAAACAGTATAAATAATTTAGTATAGAGTTTTGCTGATTAACGATTTTGGTTGTAAGTTTGAAACATGTATATGCCTACTATTACAAACATTCTAACATACAATTTTGATTAACAGAAAAGTGAAGAGGTTCACGCAACATTTAACAAGTGCAGTGGATAAAGAATTGCTAATTATTTAAAGTTACCTATTTCCATTCAATAATAATTTAATTATTGTAGGTATTGTGGACTTTCAGTACCTTTCGGTCTTACATCTAACAATATTATATTTATTCCTTAATCTATCAGGTCTGTTACTACTTCTTTCGTACGGGGTGAGCCAGGAATTATATCTCTTGAACTTTATAATTTTTTCCCAAAAATTTTTAGTAATTTAGAAAATCGGCATTCAATATTTTCCATTTTAAATTTTTTGCATACTAAATCATAATTTTTATCACTAACATAAATGTTTTCAATTATCCCTAAACACTTTTTTTCTACTAATCTTAATTTTTTAAGTAATTTGGCGGTCATACTACTACTTCATAGTACTGACGCATATTCTAAATTAGGTCGTATTTAAGTTACATAGCATTTTACTAGCTAGGCTTTACTGAACCCGTGGTATCTCATTTTTCTTAGTACAAAGATTTTCTTTGACGCTTTAGTGATTACTAATTCAACTGTATCATCCCAAATAGCCTTATTATTTATTATTACACCCAATAATTTGGTACTTTTAACAACACGTAATATTATATTATCCATTTTTAATTCAATTTCACTAAAAATACTTCCTTTACTGAGGTCAATGACCATAACATTACACTTATCAGGGTTTAGCTTCATTTTAAGCTCACTAGCCCAAAATCTAATGTCATTTAAATAATTTTGCATGTACGGAACATCATTAAACTTAACAGCCTCAGCCACGGTCATGTCATCTACAAATCCTTTTAAACCATTTTTTATACCATAGGGAATGTTTCCGTAGTTACATTCAAAATTTATAATTAATCTATTAATTAAAATAATAAAAAGCAGAGGAGCTAATTTGGTACCTTGTGGTGTACCATTACAAATTAATTTTAGATCAGATATCTCACTTCTATCTTTAACACATTGCATTCTATTATTCAAAAAATCCTCAAGCCATTTAACGTCACATTTGTTTATTCCTAATTTTAATAATTCCTTAATTAGTACATTTTAATCGACTAAATCGAAAGCTTTGCTAAAATCGAGTGTTACAACTCCAACATAGGTTTTGCCACTATCTAGTGCTTTATATATAAAGTCGAATAAATTAATTATGTAATGGGACGTTGAGGCTCCTTTTATGGACCCATACTGATTAATGCTATTTTTTTGAATAACTTAGTTATAAATTTTTTCAAACATAAAACCTTCTTAAATTTTATTGAAAATATTGACCTGAGATAATGGCCGTAAGGTAGTAACACTTAAACTGTTTGTATCTTCAGGGATTGGAGTAATGAATCCAATTTTCCAAAAATCAGGTACTTTAAATTTTGAAAATGATACATTATAGAGGAGTGTTAAAGCAGTCACAAACGAGAAGCCAAATTCCTTTATTAAATTGGTTGGTAAACGCTTTTGAGCATTTGACTTAGCAGGTTTCAAATTATCTAATTTTTTGAGTACACTTATATTATTCACTTGCAACGTAGTGCTATTATCAGTATCAAACATATTTATAACAATTGGATCATACATTCTATTAATATCTGAAAAATAATTATTAATTATATTTATTGTACAGAACTTACTTGGGTAGTTATAAATTAGTTCTAATTGATTTACCACAGACTTTTTGGTTTTTGTTCCACATAATTGAGTTACAATTTTGTAAAATCCTTTAGACTTGTTTTTTATAATATGATCTTGTAATTTACTGTTAAAGCTATCTTTTGCTATCCTAATTTCTTCATTTAGTCGGCTTTTCAATATTGAGTGGTTAAAATCTGGTTTGATTCTTGAGTCAAGAACATTTTTTGATAAAGTTTTTATATTTTCAGTTATCCATGATGGGTCACTGAGTTTAACGAATTTTGTTTTTTCGGGAAATGCAGCATTATAAGCGTTGACTAGAACAGAATTTAGTAGGACTGCCATTTTATTGACGTCATCATTACACGTATAGAATTCATAGTAATCATATGTCGAGATTAAGTTTACAAACTTCTGTTTATTGATTGTAGTAAATTGCCGATAAGTTTTTTCCGTAAGATTGGTGTGGTTATTTTCTTTTAAAATATTTACTGGAACCAATTTTATGCCAATATGTTCTTGGATTGTATCTTTTAACGGAGTTTGGGGTTCAGGGTCCTTATAATATTTCCTGATATTTGTAAAAATGAGGTCAAGTGGTTTATTGCTGCTTACTGAAGGTGAGAAGAAAGTTTGGAATTTAACTATTTGTTGTAGTTCAGTAATTTTTGTAAGTTTATTTCCATGTGACCAATTATTAAAATCACCTACAACTATGATTCCAGGGGCAGCATATTTAATTTTTAATTTGTCGTAAATGTCACTTATGGAACTGTATAATTTATTTTGTATTTCAGAAGTTGAATTCGGAGGAACATATACACATATTATTGCAATGATGGAGATTGTTTTTGGCAGGTAGTTGGGTCTTAGGATGACACATGTCACTTCAAATTCTGAGGAAATATTGAAATAGTAATTTGACCACCTTACCGATGGGATGTCATTTCGAATATAAATTGCTGTTCCTCCACCTTGTTTCAAATGTCTAGCATTCTTCACTAATTCTTGAACTAATGACAAAGGGGATTTCTAATGTAGTAATTTTTAAGTAACGTCATTTATGGACGATCCTCGTATGCATACTAGTAAGATCCCAAGTCAAATATATCTGATTAATTCATTCTTAAACAAATGACAACGGAGATCTCTAAAATGGTAATTTTTGAATAACGTCATTTATGAACGATCCTTGTATGCATACTAGTAAGATCCCATGTCAAATATATCCGATTACTTAATTCTTGAACTAATGACAAAGCAAATTTCTAAAGTGGTAATTTTTAGATAACGTCATTTACGTACGATCCCCGAACTTGGCTGGAAATGGTGCTTTTTCGTTTCATAGCTGGGCATATGTCTTGCGCTCAGCTATGTTTGTCGCTACCCCCGTTTTTATGGTGCTTACTCCTAAATTTCTTGACCTTGGTCAGTTCAACATTTAATTGCTAAGCAATGGTCAGTTCGATTACAGTGAAAAAATAATACAGAGCTGCTGGCTCGCATTTGTGATTGTTTTAAAAAAGTTGTAAGACAATAGTGTAAACGGTTTGACCTGTAGCGTGCGGCCAACAGACGGACAGACGGACGGACAGACGGACATGACCATTTCATTAGATGCTTGCTCAGCATCTAAAAACTATCGGATTTTTATTTTTTAAGGGCTTAAAAATGAGCTATTACTCGACAAAATCGCTAAAGTATTTCAAATTGCTACCATATTGTTCTAAATTATATAAATAGGTAGAAATAAAACTCTGAATAATTAAATACTTCAATTCAGTACCGAACAATTTGGATGGTCCATAAATGACGTCGCCCAAATTTATATTCTCTTATAGGGAGGGTCCGTCAATGACGTTTCTTAAATTACTGCTACATTGAGATAGTCCATAAATGACGTCGCCTAAATTATCATTATTTTATTAGGATGGTATGTAAATAACGTTGCTTAACTCAAATTACTACTTTCTTGGGTTGGCGGGTAATGCCGTCGCTAAATCATTATATTAGTAGGATAGTACATAAATTACGTCGCCTAAACTATTACTGTAGTCAATGTTTTTGAAAAAAAGTTGCGAAATGCAAATTTAGAAATAGCTGCCGCCGATTACGAAATACCAATATCTTTTAGACGAATGGTCGTCACTACAATAAAGACCTGCACTATTATTAAATCAAATATTCGCTGAAAGCTCAGCCTCTACTTTGGGCCCACAAAAGGCAAATCTGGCGCGAAACGGCGGATTTTTATGAGATTTAAGATACGGTGTAAACGTTTTATTATAATTTACACAGCATAACTAGACACCATTCGTGTACAATTTATACGCATATAAAACATTACGTATCACAAAAATGGTATATACCACCTCTGGTATATACTATAATATTTACCACGTGTGAAATTTAATTCGGATTTAATTGAATCTTATCTTACTACTACGACTGCCGACTGCCATTTAGTAATTTGCAATATAGTGAATATAAATTTTAACATAATTTATAATATTTTTTTACCTATATTAATACATACTTTAAAAACAGGCAGCTGAGTCTAGTAACTGCGGGCCCTGGAAGAGATGAGGGTAAGTAACGTCTAATCAGCTCATTAAACATGAGTATAAATGGCTGCCTATCCTATATGTAGCGGTGAAGTACGACGTGGGTCATTGGAGAAGTTATCTTCTGTAGTTTGCTCCGGAGAGATCTATTTGCTGTGGCTTCCTACTTCCTACAGAAAAGACACATTTGGGGACTGGGATTGATAAAAGGGTATAAAGACCGAGACGACGAACGCGGTAGCCCAACTCCTAACACACTGATAATGTAGGGGATGCAATGTGATGCGAATTGCGATACAAACATTGCATATATCGCACGAGAATTTTAACGAGTTTTTTAACGCATTTAGTATTAAATTAAAATTAAATTTACATTTTTAACGAAAAGTTTTTTCATTGTAACAAATTTTAGCGTATAGAAAATAACAATAATTGTAAGTAGGCATTTCCTTTTACATCCTTAAGTTATAATAAAGTTTTGAAATAACAAGGAAGATTTTAAGCCCAAATCAGTAAAAACCATTTGTCTGTGCTCTGGTTATTACTTGAAATCTAGTTCAAAATAAATTCTGAGACCGTCTGATATACTAAAATAAAAATTATAGGTAACTATACGCTTCCGTTTTTCGTCAAGGTTCAACCTTCTGAACTAGTTGGGCTTTACCGCAATAATTGCGACATATCTGCGATACGAAACTGATATATGACATACGCCATGCGCAGACATGTATCCAATATTCTATTTCTTGCACACAGAACTAAAATAATTTCAGCAATTGATGATTGTTTTAATATTTTCACATGCTTTTTTAGTGATTTATTTTCTGAGCCGGTGCACCAATATGGCAAGTCAAAGTAATTATTACATACTATTGGATAACGAAATAGGCATATGTAATAGCATGCCAATAAATAAGTTTTTGTAAGGGAAACGCGTCAAAACTTACGCAGTACTTCAGTTAACGAATTGTATAGTCCGAGGTTGTATACGAATACATACATTTTCTGGAAAGTAAAACTATTTTATTCTCGGATTGTGATTTTGATACTTGGGGTAAAATGCCCTCGGTAAGAGTTGGCAAGAAGCGCGGTCTCTAGGGGTTAGTGCCCACGGGGCGAGGGCCTGGACGAAAGCATCAGGCATCAAAATGCCCGCACGCCCACACTCATACCGGCAATAGAAATTCTTAAAAAACTTTACTGGCCCAATGAAAGCTATTTTAAATTTCAATATAGCGTACCATTCCGAGCTCCGGTGATAATAGTAACCTTCAATGGACGCATCTGACTTTGTAAAGCATATGTAATAGAATCCAGCAAAGGAAGCTCCAGAAATGTCCTTAATAGTGTGGTCAGGAACTAGAAAATGTTCTTTCCAACGCATAAAAACGTAATCCGTTTTTCGTAAGGCTTCATAGTCATAACTATCTGAATTGAATGTCTTAGCGTACTGATGAAACGCTGTAAATTTACTCCAGTGTTTTTTGTCAACTTCCTCGTCTGCATCCCACTTACGAGTTAGAAACGGATTTTTTCGGTTTATAATTTCTCCATCAAAAAATGTCGTCAGTGTTGGATATTCATCTGTCAAACCTTTAATTTTCAGATATCCGCAAAGGTATCCATTGTCTTCATCTACATACTGCCAGTGTAAAAATATTTTAATTCACCGATAGTATTATATTGTTTTAGTTTTTAAAACACTAATATTAGCAGCTTTTTAGATACTAATTGTAAGCTTTAGCTCAATGAGCATCTAATAAAATAGGTATGTCCGTCCGTATGCCATGCCAATGATGCAGCAGAAAGATTTTGATGGATTTGCATTAAGCTACTTTTACAAGTTAAGAAATGCGTTTGCTTAGAGCTTAAATGTTTGTCGTTAGAAGCAAACAAACGAATTTCCGAAAAATAAAGGATAAACGGGTGCCGTAGACAGACACAAAATCATGCATGCGTTTTCTCAAACTCTCAAACAAGATTTTCAAAAACAAGCACCGTATTTACTGTAATCGTACATGGGTAATAGGTAGGACTAGGAATTTAAGCAGACCAAGGGCAGAGGCCCCATTTAACACCTTTACCATTAGGGTGTCTAATTTTGCATAAGCAAAATGTATCGCAAATATCGCTATCGCATATAGAAAATAGTACAATTATCGCAAAAATCGTAAATTTAAAAAAAAATCTATCGATAACATTTCCGTAGTCTATACATTCAAGTTATTATAGAATTAAAAGAGTACACTCAATCCCCTGATAGGGGACTGTACACTTACTCTCCCACATAAGATGTGTACACTATCTGTCCCAATTCCATATAGGTACAAATATATTGCTTAGGAGAGATCTTATAGTACTTTACAATCATATGGGACCGAGGGAAAGATAAGGTCTTTGGGTATATGGCAAGGATTAGGGCGAAAAGAATAAGATCTGTCCCAACCCGTGAAGTAATACATCGTATTGGACGAGTGGAAACTCAGCCGTGACGACGCAACCTACCAGCAAAGCTAGGGATCTTGTACAAGGCTCCTAGCCTGCCTCACAACCAGTTAGGTTAAATTTTCCCCAGACGAACGCTTACTCGTTCGCCTGACGCCTTTGACTGAGAAAATATAACCTAACTGGTAGCTGGCAGTTTTCCTATGATATACTGGGGGAGCTTCGCCACCCCCCCCCCCAGACCCCCCGGATTTTATCTACGGGCGGATGCGCCCCTCCAGCTTTACTGGGGGAGCTTTGCCACCTAGACCCCCCGGATTTGAGTTCGAGTTTGAGTTGAGCTTTATTTAAGTGTCAGATCTTTCAATAAATTAATACTGTTTTAAACAGACGGACATAGCATTTAAATGCATGCTATAAGTAAAATAAATAAAAAGTAAATTCTTAAGTAATATAAATTTCCATAAATCCAATTTCCTAAAATAGATGATATCATGGATACCTAACCTAACCGAAAAGAGAGTAGCTCGGAGTGAGGATAGTATTACAACAGTTGTGCACACTCCCTCATGAGAGCTGTGCGTGGGGGAATGAGACGCTAGGATGTCATGGTAATAGTAATGCCCGTGAAAGACAACCGTAATGGAATAAATAGTGCAAGAGGAGGACAGTTTACAAATCCATTTATTTGTGAAAGCATATATAAGGGTAGTACATAATATGTGGTTGAGATATAGCTATATCTTCCGCAAGTAACTATGCGGCGGCAGCGCAGCGGGTATCTTTTCCCACGGCAAAAATTACTTGTCCTTTTCATAAAGAAAACCTTTGTATGACTTAATGTTAGTTAAAAAAAAGTCGTTATAATGTCGTTATGTCGTTATTTGTCGTTATTGCTCTTGTCGTTATCGTTATTGTCGTAATTTCAAAACCTGTCGTTATTGGATGCCCTAATACTGACAATCTAAAATTATTCGTCGGTGTAATTACTAAAATCGGTTTTGTTCTGTTACTTGAATCCACAGAAGCAAAACGTTAGGTTTGTCATTCGTCATTCCATCATGGTATCCCGGCTCGGCGGCCAAGTGGTTTAGCTACTCAGCTGCTGGGTCGGGGGAGTCGGTGGCGCTCTGGATTGGAGTTGGTGTTGGTGATAGAGCTTGGTATGTCGGTGGGGAGTTGAGCTCGGGTGGGAGTGAGAGTTTAAGGGAGTTGGGTGCAGGCTGAAAACATCCATGGTAGTCATCTACCTGAGACGGAGTTTTAGTGCTGCTTAATAGTAGGTACCTACTTTGCCTGACTCTCGTACATTCAAATGTATAAACTTAAGATTCTCCTCGAAGCACTTCTCTCCTAAAATATACTACAAGTGTCGCCACCCGATGACATTCGATAGAGTTGCTCGCTGATCGGTTGGCTTGCCAGAGCGTATTGGAGTCGTGAGGATCGTGAGAAAGTTCTTTCGATTCCATAAGATACTCTGGTGAGTTTCTCCTCCGAAAGGGAAAATATACACTAGTTGTTCTGGTGCAAACCAGCCTAAATATATGCTTGCAAAATGGTCCGCAGCGAGTCGCGACGAACACCAAATACTACGAGTGTAGGTAATTAAGTAAAAATACGATGCGAAGCCCAATGCGATTTAGTATAATACTACTTCGCGGGATCTTCAAATCGCACAGTAAAATTGTTGCAATAATGCAACAGAGTGGGATATAACCTTAAGGTTGAAAATCTCTAAACTCATACATACATTCCATCATGGTAAAGCCTATTTCTTGAATAAGTTTGAGCGCAACGAGACGTAGAAAATTTTCTCTCCAATGATCCATTTAATGAAGAACAATTGTACATTTTATTCATTAAGTTTGCCATATTGTCCGTCCAGAATAGCATGGATTGATTTGGTAGCTACTTTTGAACCGTGTCATTTTTTAGTTTTTTAAAAGATTCACCCGATCTGTGCTTGCATAAATGTCAGTATATGCCAAGAAAAAATTCAAATGTTTTTCAATTTACCACTTTATACCAGTATGTGCCAAAGTGTCACATAAACAGTGTTTACTACCCCTGGTATTTACCGGTATTCACCATGATATATACCACAGTGGTATTCACCACTTTTAAACCCTGCTTTTAAGGACGCAACCCTTCAAAAATCAAAACATGTAACGCCTGTCAAATCTAAGCTACGTTCGAAATAGGTATCTTCCTGCACTTAATTTTAAAACTACTTTAAAAACGTAGTTAACGGCAGGCACTTTCATTTGAAAGCCTAAACCCGGACTTTCAATAATATGTCACATGCAAGGAGATACTGGATATTATGAGTAAAATAAGTGATGAAATAAACAGTGTGGATAACTAGTTTACATATAATGCACAAGAATACATACAACCAAAAGTGAAAGAAAGTACTAGTCCGATAGGAAGCAGAGCGTCGATTGGTTAACTCACCCCAGCTTGCTAGGTATACTTGGTGGAGTCGAGTAAGATTTAGCGAGCTCTAGTTGGCTCTGCGCCAGAAGAGAGTATGTGGTGGAAAGCGGTGTTCCCCACCACTTGCATTACTACACGTCTCTCTAAATTTGATTATTTTCACATTCGAACGGCTATGAGTGCAACTATAAGCAACTAAAACCAGCATCCCAATGTGAGCGGCAAATAAGTAGTCCTTGTTACAGTTGTTACAGATATAATTATAGTTTAATGCAGGGTTTTAAAGTGGTAAATACCACTGTGGTTTATACCATGGTAAATACCAGGGGTGGTAAATACTGTTTATGTGACACTTTGGCACATACTGGTATATACTGGTATAAAGTGGTAAATTGAAAAAACATTTAAATTTTTTCTTGGCATATACTGGCATTTTTACAAGCACAGATGGGGTAAATTTTTTAAAAAACTTTAAAAATGACAAGGTTCAAAAGTAGCTACCAAATCAATCCATGCTATTCTGGACGGACAATATGGCAAAGTTAATGAATAAAATGTACAATTGTTCTTCATTAAATGGATCATTGGAGAGACAATTTTCTACGTCCGGTTGCGCTCAAACTTATTCAAGAAATAGGCTTTACCATAATGGAATGACGAATGACAAACCTAACGTTTTGCTTCTGTGGATTCAAGTAACAGAACAAAACCGATGTTAGTGATTACACCGACGAATAATTTTAGATTGTCAGTATTTAACCACAAAAATACACTATGATTTGCTACATCTTGGCCGAATACTGAATTCGTTCATTGTGGCTAAATAAATGTATTTATCTACCAACTACACAATCAATTTCCACCAAATAGAGTAAGGTTTTTTGTAATATTAAGCATTACAGATATTTAGTACTATATGCTGCTGAGTTTTCACTAGAATTAAAATTATATAAGCACCTTTTTTAAATACTTAAGGCTTCATAAATGTATATACCAGTATTTACCACTTTATACCGGTATACACCGGTATTTACCAGTATTTACCAATGTGGTGGTATTTTCCATAAAAAAGTGGCATATTTAAAATCCTGGTTTAATGCTATGGTCTTACTATGAATATGGGTGATTTTGAAGAAAAAAAAATATTATTATTTCTGTTGTAATAGTCGCACCCATTAATGTCGTCCCCATCGCTCTCACCTCCACATTAGTCGCACCCGTGTATTTTTTGCACCTGTTATATTCGCCCCCACAAATTGTGGTACAAAGGTAATCGTACAAAGGTGAAACTGAAAATACACAATGTCACATCACGTAAGAATCTACGGTACCAACGCATTGATGATCGAATTCTTACAGCCGTAAAGCAACGAAATGATGTATCTAAAGTAAAGTACCTCAAAAAAATTGCGTACAACCTGGGATGGATTAAAATCAAGAACAGAGGCCCTGTACGTAAGAATCCTGTACCGTCAACTCTGACTTTGAATCCTGTACCGTCAACTTTCGCTTTGAATCCTGTATCGTCAACTCTGACTCCTGTAGAGCCCACATCATCTGCCTCACCTACATCAGTATCTAATCCACCTCCTGCATTAGTGGTACCAAACTCAACAGCAGTATCTAAGAGACGCCGAGGACGACCACCCAAGAACTGTGTCACACAAGCTGAAACTATAATGCCAATTCTCCAGGCTATTAGAACCCGCTCAACAATGATAAAACCGTAGTCAACACTGTACAACAGCCTACACAAGTTTCAATTACTACCACTAACCCACCAAAACGGAAACCTGGCGTGGACCGTGTTTTACATCGATGCATGCACGTAGAAATGAGTCGTTAATTAATACGTTCTACAAATAATTATTTCACTTAATTAGGCCCCTTAATGCTGACTTGAAGTTGTATAGTTATTGCATTATAGGTATGAATGAACGAAAGGCTTTTAAAGCAGTAATTATTTGGAATTTTTGTAGCACTTCATTGCACAATCCGCACAGAGCGGCCGCAGTATCTGTAGTGTGATGCTTGCTAATTTCAGTCACATCCATGAAAGGCTGCGACAGTTGCGGCAAGATTAAGTTAGTAGACCCCTTACACCTCAGCCAACTTAACAATTAAATGCTGAATAAAATGCTTATATTGCCGTGTAAATAGACAATACAGTAAATGTTTGACGAGTGTGATTTAGGAAAAAAGTCCAGCACTAAATCACCACACTAAATCGTATGCACAACTACTGACACTGGCGATGCAAAATAAATAACCCTGGCTAACAACCAGGGGAGTCGGGTTAACACAGAAATGATTAATTTTTAAGTATTTATTAACTAAAATAACTTCTGCTCCAGCTTTCAACTTCGACCACTTACAATACGACTGTGACAGGTCAAAAGTAAATCGTAAATACTTAGTTTAACTCTATTAATCAATTCACTTTCGGGAGAGTTCCACTTTAGCTCCTTTCGCTGTGCTTTGCTCCTGCGACTGACTCTACTAAAGGAAAAAATCCCTCTTCTCAACACACAGACGACAAGACGCCAAAATACGTATTATTATCGTACAAACTACGATCCTATGCTAAATAAATGGCAAAACTTTCTATGACTTAAATTACCGACAGAACGTTTCTATATAATCAAATACATACTAAAATTTACCTACCACACACTACACATAAAAAGCCATTCAGTAGGTAAGTACTTAAGAAAACATACAAAATTCATACATCGACAAAAAATAAAATACACATAGGCTTTTGCAGATGGCACTACAACACTCAATTTAAATCATGACATAAATATTTATATTTAATTAATATTAATTTCCAAACTAGAATCGCTCAGCAACATTCTCCCCCGCAGTCTGAAGATTCCAATCTGAACGACTCATATCCGGCTGCTGACCTTCTTCGGTCACCACCAAACAGACCCGGAACAACAAATGATGATAAAATTTCCAACAAATCCAAATGTCCCAGAACAGAATTAAGACACCTTGTATCCAAATTACTGCCATCGTCCAAATTTGTATCAGCAGAAGGCACCTCCAAATGATGACAATAATTCTGAAATCCAAGAACTTATTCTCTGACAGCTCCTTCCAGAAAATCCAATGCCAGAAAATCCGATGACAACTCGAATCCCAACTCATCCAGAAAAGGTACAACAATCGTGGCGCGATTCCCAATGGTTTCCAAATGTCCAGAACTGGATTCCTCAAAAATGTTGAAAAGTCAACCCAAGAAATCCTAAATGGAAACCAATACAGCACGACTCCAAACTTAAGGCGACACTCACTCACATGGCAATCACATTTTAAGGACCCACACAACAAATCACTCAAGTACCGTTTTACAAGTTCACGAATAAATAGGCTGATATTGTTCTCGATCAAAATTGTGTCTCCACAGAACCAGATAAATACTTGACACAATTTTCGAAGTCCAAAGTCACACCTAGATTGTGAGAAACTACAACCCCGCTGCCGGAACCAATGCCATGAGACTTGATGAGACTAAATAGAGTGACTTCGAAATCTGACCGATGGCAATAACTTGAACTTTAACGAAGAAGGCACTTTACATTGAAGTTGTAAATTCCAAACATACATCTTTATCAAAGGCTTCGTCAAATATATGCCCCAGTCCCTTGTCACATCAGACCGATCGCCACGAAAGTACATCATGGCCATCGAACGTCCCACTTTCAGTCTCGCTTTACCGAAATTCAGAAATTTCGGCGACTTTCTCACAACCGTTGAGGATGCACCCTCCCAATCACGTAGGAAACTCGGCCCACTTTTCCACTGACACCCTACATTGACACCTAATAGCTGATCACTCTTTCTTTCACCTGATGACATCCCCACTGATTTGCCTACTACTTTAACTTTTTGACTTTCACGGCGTATGTGAAATACGTGGGATAAAAAGTTGCCATCAGGACGTGACGCACCAGAGTCTGGCCCATAAATGACCCAACCCAATCTTGTTCACGTTGCAACAGGAGCATTCGCCGGTCCTGACACCACCTTACGACCCACTACAAGGTCACAGTGGTCTTGACCAATAAGGATAGTAAGTCTTGCACCACAAACCCGCTCCACTTCTACTGACTGAAGATAAGGCCACCATTTGACTTGACTAGGGGTAAGGGACTGTAGATGTAGCTCCAGGTCGTTAATGGTTCAAACATTTTTCAAATCATGGCACTCCCCCACAGACGATTTGATTTGGAGATTTACCCTCATCGAAGCGCAACGCTGTTGAGTTCTCCATTTGACTCCACGAAATGAGAACTGAGTAACCTCGCCCTCAAGTCCCAACTTCATGGCCAATGCAGAGTCCATCAGAGTGACTGTCGACCCTTCATCCAACAAGGCAAAGGTCTCCACACTACCACGAGGACCCACAAGCGTGACTGGAAGAATCTTCAAAAAAATATGATTACTATTGGTGACATGGCTAACAATATTTTTACTGCCATCAGTGGAAGTATCCTTCTCAGTGTTTTCTTTTTTTGACTTGTCCTGCGGCTTCAGGCTTTCGTGGAGAAGTGTGTGATGCCATCTCTTACAGTCTTGAACTTAACACTTAATCTTTGACTTACAGTTCTGTTTCTGATGGCCTTTCTGTAGACAACTAAAGCACTTTATTTTTCATGACCCACTCCCACCTGGACTGGACATCCTCCTTTGAAAACCGATGTCACTTCCTAATACTATGTCCACCCATATCACAAAATAAACAATTAACTGACGGCTTTATTTTATTTTGATTGGTGGTAGAACTTTGACTGTTATCACTTTTATTGCCATCAGCTGAAGAAGTAGTCAATACAGTTTGCCTTAGTGTAGGAATCCTTTTTGACTCAAATGACTTTGGCTTTTCTTCAACAACTTACTTTGATGGCAGCCGACTATGTAAAATTGCCATAAGATGAAGCCAGTTTGAAAAATCTTCCAGATTGGATCGTGGATTTTGTTCAGTGTACTCACACCATCTCAACTGTTGTGCGTATGGCAATTTAACCAGCAGGTCTTCGATTAACTGAGGATTACTCATATGTCCTTGACTGTTGAGCGTCTTCATCGTCTCCACCATGTTCTGGACTGAGTTGGAGAAAAAATTAAAACTGTCCGGTTTTCCTTCCTTTAGAGATGCCATCGATTTGGACTTTTGGATGAGCGTCTTTACAATCTGCTCCAGGCGTCCAAAACTTAGTTTTTGTCTCCATGATCCGAGGCACATTTTCCGGAATTCCTAAAATGGCTTGTACTGACTCGCGAGCTTTTTCTTCGAGGCACTGTTGAAGTCAAATGATATTCTTGTCATTCGACATCCCACAAACAGACGTAGAACGCTCAAACTGCGCATGAAACAAAGGCTATTCTTTTGAATCCCCACTTAACACTGGTAAATCCTTACTGACTGACTGCCTGGCAAGAAATTGATCCATACTATTGTCACGACTAGGATTTAGATTTGACCCGGATGGCCCTCCAATTACTCTTGACATGGCATCCAAGGCCTGAGCCATTTGATCTAAAGGATTAGCGTGTAATACCGTGGATTCCATAAGAAGTACAATTAGGTATTTGTGGAGCATCATTATCAAAGGTACACATAGAACTATGCTCACCCTTTGAAGTCTTAAACCACTTTATTATTCTTACTTCTTTATTTTTCATTAGGACCATCTTCCCCTTTGTCTGACTGACTTCCCACACTTTCATCTTCATTTTCAGCCTTAAACTGCTCAAGTTCCAAATCCACTTCTTTGGCAAAGTCCAACTTTTTCTTAGAAAATTCGTCTCGAATCTTTTTGGCGGCTTCTAAATCTTCTAATTTCAGTCTCTGTAGCTCCTCAGCTGCCTTAAGCTCAAGCTCCTTTTTACGACGCAGAGCATTAATTTCTGCTGACCGGCAACTAGCACTTGACATTCTACTGTGTCTCGAAGAACCACGATGAGACTTACGAATTTCGGAGAGACCCTCCAATCCGGTAAACAACTTTGAAGAATGGCCATCAGTAGATTTAGCACCATCTTCCTTAGGTGTCGAAATCTGCCATGATCCATACATATCTGGCTTCTTTTACTCTCGTTTGCCATGTCCCAACTCTTCAATATTATCCTTGTCACGGTCTTGACTCATAATAAAAAACTGAAAACTTTGATAACTAATAATGTCAATCCAAAATGTTAATTTTCACTGCGTTGTGAGTTTGCGGGAAATAATGGCCATAAATTTAAAGTTCACAAAATTCTACGTTCACTGTCAGTTCAATTTCTTACGACCTTACAGTTCCTCGGAGATGACTTGCTCATGGACACTAACACTAGTCGTCCCTAATTCCCCAAAGTACCAAGAAAGTACGAACCCTGAACGTCGTATTTTGATCACCAATTTGCCACTGTTACCCTCCTTCCTTTCAACACAAACAGCAAACAGTTTCTCTGTGAACAGCTCGTTCGTAGAACTGATCCGTGGTTCGTAAGGGCCAAAATATTGCCGTGTAAATAAACAATACGGTAAGTGTTTGACGAGTGGGATTTAAGAAAAAAGTCCAGCACTAAATCACCACACTAAATCGTATGCACAACTACTGACCAAGGCGATGCAAAATAAATAACCCTTTTTAATTTTTAAGTATTTATTAACTAAACTAACTTCTGCTCGAGCTTTCAACTTCGACCACTTACCATACGACTGTAACAGGTCAAAAGTAAATCGTAAATACTTAGTTTAACTCTATTAATCAATTCACTTTCGGGAGAGTTCCACTTTAGCTCCTTTTGCTGTGCTTTGCTCCTGCGACTGACTCTACTAATGGCAAAAATCCCACTTCTCAACACACAGACGACAAGACGCCAAAATACGTATTACTATCGTACAAACTACGATCCTATGCTAAATAAATGGCAAAACTATCTATGACTTAAATTACCGACAGAACGTTTCTATATAATCAAATACATACCAAAATTTACCTACCACACACTACACATAAAAAGCCATTCAGTAGGTAAGTACTTAAGAAAACATACAAAATTCATACATCGACAAAAAATAAAATACACAGGCTTTTGCAAATGGCACTACAACACTCAATTTAAATTATGACATAAATAATTATATTTAATTAATATTATTTTCCAAACTAGATTCGCTCAGCAACAGCTTAAATGCTTAAATGATCTCCCATCTAGTTAACACTCATAGTCTCTACTACTGGGTAGGTTTCTAGATAGAATTGCAGAGCTGGAACTGTAAAAGAGTGTATACGGACATATTTTCCTCTAGGCATGTTCCCCCCGGACCTTTTCCTCCCAAACCCTTGAATAAGATACTGATGTATAATATTACGCGGTCGCGTAAAGGCACGTATTCATGGAAAATAATACAGGCGTTCTAGCAGACGTAGTTTCTACGCATTATGTTCTGATTAGGTTACTTATTAATATTCTATAGCATCCAAACAGGAAGTTTTTTTATTTATCATGCAATAGTGATAAGTACCGTTATTCAATGATTTATAGTCAAGTTTTTTTAACATCAAATTATTTTTACAATTGATAGTGTAATAAGTTCAGGTACTTGCCTATCTTCATCTTCAGCTGGGAAGCATGCCTAAACGACACTTTTTGTACGCGGAAGTACACCACTCATTCGTCGACGTACGTATATCACAAGATTCTAGTGATACGTACGCTCACTTATGCGTATGAGCACGCTGCCTACGAATAAATCCATATGCTTCTTCATACTACTGATTTATATGAGCGAGCGTGCATCTGCGTGCTTACAATAAATACCCGAATGTATGCTTTAGTGTATGAACGAAAACTGTATGGTGGTATATTAACTACAGTAAAAATGTTATTGCTATGAAGATGCCACTACATTCTAATTATGCGGGTTAAAATGCACTCTGCAATGCAACTAACAGTTGTATGAGTGCATTATTACTACAAACAAAGTGATCTCAGGGTACAAAAGGTCCGACACACACACATTACTTAAAAATAATCAATATCAGTCAGTTGCTTTTATTAGTACGCAAATTCTAGTGACCTGTAGATACATAAATTATATTGCAGTTCAACGTACATGTACGCTGAACTGTAAAAATAGTCATTACATTACACAATAAGTAACAACTCATCAGCTCGGTCATAGTCACGGTCACAGTCAAACGCCATAATGTGAAACTGTGTCAAAAGTTGACTAATCTAAATTAATTGTATGGTGACAAGTGTTTTGAAAGTTGACGGGACAGTTTATGAAGCACGATCTTGAATGTTATTAAGTTAATAATAATTACGGCACTATATATAAAACTTTATTAAGTCACTGTTGCACAATTGCAATAGCCGAACAGCTCAGTATACAGAACAACATTTTCTTAATTAAATTAAAAACATTTTTATGTAAATATAAACTAATCCTTAATTAAATTTTAAGTATATAAATGGTGATTATAAATCTTGATTGATCCTCTAAGAGCAAACATTAAAATATCATCCACCACTTTCGATGGTATGCCAAAAGATTTAGCCCACGTCCTAAAAAAACTAGTTATCGTTCCCCTTGCTCCCACATAAAGACCCGTCACTTCAATTTTACGCAAATCCCACTTGTCCATGAAAAACTTAGCACAAGGTTCGTAAATTGCTTTTTTCTCCAAATCAACTGCTACTGCTTGGTCCTCACTGTCTCCAAATTCAAATCTTATGGTGGGATCCAAAATGTAACCAATTTTTGAAATTGGATTATATGCAATAATATCAACTCTTCTAGTTGACCCATTTTCAGCAACACAATGAACTTCTTCTTGAACAACAAAATCTTTTTCACCAAGAGCTTTTGCCAGAAGTTCCCAACAATGTTGTTATTGTCAATGTTAATATTGAATTGCATGCTTTTATTGATGCAACACAGATTTAATGTCTTCGGCTTGTAGCCACCCGGTCACTAGGATCACTATGGAATTGTCACTTAAATTTCTAATAGATTGTGGTATGTACCACTTTCTATTGTGACTGACACCAAAAAACGAAAACAGTAGTCCATTTAAGATACTTGCAATTAATTCTGGCTTGTGGTTGATTAGCAAATGAGTTTTTGTAACTACTAACAGTAAATTCCTGCACTACTGTAATTAGGCAACTTGTGTATTTCATGAGAAAACCGTTAAAAAGTGAGCCGAGCACGAGGTAGTATGACGTATGACTACTACTTCATTGTGATAGGCTAGTGTGAATGCGGGAATTCCAAGACATGTCACATGTAGTACTAACTAATGCAGATAATTTGTGTGGCATGTCAAGATGTACTCACCGAGTTAGCACGGGTGAGCATGATCACAACACACAGAAGCGAGGACAGAATGGGATACTGAGTGATACAATGACGTACCATTGTGCTAGCATGCATTCAATCAGCACAAGGCAGTATAAGCAGGGACATGCTATGCTATGCTAACCAAAAGCATACTCCTAGTTAGTATGAGTAAGCATGAATTAGTACATGATGCGCGCGCAACATACTTTTTACACATATACTAATCCGTACAAAAATATACTTCCAGGATCGCGTGGGTACTGCGTGCAAACAGTTTTTTACGCAGGTTTGTAGTTCTTAATTTTTAGCTTTGTCCCAGCTTCATGAAGGTTTAAACGAAAACGATTGGATTGGCTATTTATGCTAAAACGATTTCAAAATATATTAGTTACTACTTTTACCTAGCCTACCGGACCTAACGGTTGCAGGACATTTTCCCCCTGGACATTTTCCCCCGCTGACATTATCCCCCTGGACATGTTCCCCCCAAGCAGTAACCCCGGACGTTTTCCACCCGTACCATTATTTAAGATGCTAAGATGCATATGGTTATAGTATAAAGTGGCGATTCATTACTTACTTTCGAACCGAGTAATCGTCGATTAATTTGAAATCGCTTTACCCACAAATCGAATTTAATCTAAAATTATTTACCATTAAGCGATATCGCGTGGTGAAACATAATAAACAAATTCAAAAACGTAGAAATGGATATTGAAACAAAAGCAGCTTAGATCATAGTAATATTCTTTAAAGTTAATAGTTGCAAGCAAACTTAAAAATTTGTGAAATATATGTGCTACACTGTTTCTCCCATGTGCCTAAAAATTTTGTACATGAGTATGCTGACATCGTACAAAATGCTGTGTTACAAGATAAGGGGTAATAAGACAGTGAAAAACTTAACTATTTAAGTCATTAACAATGGTAAGGTATCAATAGCACTAAACATAACAACTTACTTTCTCGGGTACTATGAAATAATCTAACTAAAATAAAAAGTAAATATTAATAAGCAAATCTTGCGCTGTCGTAGATATACTAAAAACTAAACATGATGCCTTAGATGACTATATTTGCAATATTTTCCTAAAACATCAATTTTCCTTAACACTTCAGTGTACTTGTCTATACCATTGGTTCTATTTTGGGACTGGGGGGAAAATGTCCGGGGTTACTGCATTGAGGGAAAAAGTGCGGGGGATAATGTCCGGGGGGGACAATTTCCGGGGGGGAATTGTCCGGGGGGAAGATGTCCGGGGGGAAAGTGTCCGTATACCGATCTAACATACCTACCAACCACATTTTTGAAAACTTTGAAACACAAAACAGACAATCCAAACTTAACATTTGAACATTGACGAAACAAAAAGAAAAGTTAATCTTGTAAAAACAACACAGAACGTATCCAGGCATTATAAGCTCGTAGTTTTAACTTTCAAATACCATGACTATGCAGGACTGGATTATAAATACGTTCATTAACAACTCCTACTTATTTTATCGTAAATCTGGAGTTTTTGTGTAGAAGTATGAACGGTTAGGAACTTGATCCTTGTTATGCATATGAATCCTATAAAGAATTCACTTAAATTATCAACGTAGGGCCCAATTTAGTCAGGACTAAATATGTTGTGTTGTAACTGTCGCTTAGTGTCAGGGATGTGTAATGTTATGGATAGTGTTGTATTTTTTGCGCAATTGCTCGGCCTTAATTGCTCACAGGAAATTTTAATTGCGCACAAATTAGGGTTGCGCACAGCGTTCGAGGAATCTGTTTACCCAAATTGCTCGCAATGTAAATTGCGCACAATTTATAAAAAATTCTTTTAAAACGCTATTGGACCACGTAAAACACACTTTAAGTATTACTGCACAGGAATAAGACAGTATTTCATAACTAACCAAAACAAATCAAGAGCAAGACACACAGTGTATTATCGATATTGAGGCATGTTTTTGGTTTTTTGGAGAGTAAAATAAATGTAGAAAAGCCCATCAATACAGTGATATAAGTTGCTAGTTTCTAAGAGAGTGCTTCAAAATTTAAACTTTCAATTACATTCCAACTTCGCACGTTCACCATTTCACTATCACTATTTATAGGTTACGATATAATTTACATGATACGGTCAGTCAGGTCAGTTGTCAGTATCAGTTGTTAGTCTTAAGATGCTAAAACTTTTTAGTTGTGAACTGTAACGAAGGGGATTTGCAATTACTCCCAATGTGTTGTTAATAATAATAATAATAATAATAATATTTCGTAGCTGGGTAGAATCCCTAAGGATTTGAAATTTCATCTCTTTTAAGCCCAGTTTTCACTATTATTTCACTGAGAATCGAGGTTCCTCCACAATTTGAGGACTCGAGCCCTTTTTCTAGAGAACAAATTTCTATTTATCCCAAAGGTTCGAGTGGCTAGTTCTAGGATTAAATCTCATTCACTTAAAGTACCACTCAAGAAACACTGGAAATTTAAATCCAACTATGCCACCCAGTGAACCATAGAAACTCAGAAATATAGAACTCTAGAAAGCCCAGAGAAATAACATTTATACACAATCTCTCTAGGACCTGCAACGTACATCTCACCGAGCCTTGCAGGATTACCAAGCACAGGTCACCCATCCATTTGAGAATGCGCTTGGGCTGTTGCTTAACCAGCATGAATCAACCCACTGACTAACCACCAGACCAACCTGGTTAATGAAATGTAAAACCAACCAAAACGGACTGTGACTGCCGTAGTTATATTTTGTCAAAACTAATAAATCATGTAATTCGTACTGCAGATTTCAGTATGCAGTTTTCTACTAAACACTGTCCGCCAAAGCAGTTTAAATATTTTGCACGTGGAAACATAGAAAACAAACTATTGTAGTACTTAGGGTTGGTCCATAAATGATGTCTCCAAAATGATTTCTCGTTTAGAACCCACCCATCACTAACTAGTGACTTTGAAATTGCCTAGCCAGCTATCCTTATGTCATGTATGTATGTGATCAATTCCTGACTAGATTCAGGTACACTACCCATGACATCATTTATGAACGATCCTTCATAATACTGTAGAATCGTCCGTAAATGACATCATCGGCAGTATCAGTTAAGTTCTGGTTAAGTTCAAAATCGCAATTTACGTAATGATATAGGTGGCTTCGGTGGGGGTTCCAAACGAGCGACAGTTTAGGTAACATAATTTATGGACCATCCCTACATTCAGCACTGATGACTGACTGACTGAGAGTTAGCTATGACGAGTGTCAAGGGTCGTAGGGAAGGTGAATAATTTTCAGGCTGACTTTGCTTGTAGGTTGCTCAGCCAAAATTGCTCGCTCATTGCTTTGCGAGCAATCAGTTTTAAGTTGCTTTGCTCTTGCTTTGCTCAGGAGCAGGAGCAAAGCAATTAAGCAGTATTAAATTGTGCACATAATACAACACTAGTTAGGGACGTTAACTTTTGGTTAGTAAGTTTTGTACTTTTACACTGTCACCAGGGTTAAGATTTTATTTCCACTTTTTGTAGTTACACTACACGATTGATAGCAACTTAAGTAAGTCATTAAAACACAAATATTCAGAAACCTCAACCCAGATGACAGTGTAAATATATAAAACTTCTAATTTTCACTTTATTATAAAAAAGCTTGTTAAGTACTAGTTAGAAATGTTATAACCGTCACTACACGAGCAGAACAGCCAAGTTTGTCTGAAGCCAAAAAGGCAAAACCACGCCGTCAGTACGAAATAATTCAAACCTCGTGGTCAAGCAAGAATGACTTAACTATGAATTACCCTTGGTTACTAACAATTAGCACACAAAAGGGTGTATTTAGTATTTACAGCATAAAGTAACCCGGCTCGGCGGCCCAGTGGTTTAACTACTGAGCTGCTGGGTCGGGGGAGTCGGTGGCGCTCTGGATTGGAGTCGGTGTTGGTGATAGAGCTTGGTATGTCGGTGGGGAGTTGAGCTGGGGTGGGAGTGAGAGTTTAAGGGAGTTGGGTGCAGGCTGAAAAAATCCGTGGTAGTTATCTACCTGAGACGGAGTTTCAGTGCTGCTTAATAGTAGGTACCTACTTTGCCTGACTCTCGTACATTCAAATGTATAAACTCAAGATTTTCTCCTCGAAGCACTTCTCTCCTAAAAATATACTGCAAGCGTCGCCACCCGATGACATTCGATAGAGTTGCTCGCTGATGGGTTGGCATGGCAGAGCGTATTGGAGTCGTGGGGACCGTGAGAACGTCATCTCGATTCTATAAGATACTCTGTTGTGTTTTTCCTCCGAAAGGGAAATATAGGCTTTAACTGTCTGGTGCAAACCAGCCTAAATATATGCTTGCTAACTGGTCTACAGGAACACGTAACTAAAACCAAATACTACAAGTGTAGGTAATTAAGGAAAAAAACTGGGAAGATTCAAAAACAGACTACTCACATGGGTAGTTCTGTCGAATCAATCCAAACAGTAAAGTGCAGTGTATCATACCCTATGGGTGAATATTACAAGACTGCTATAATAATAATAATAATAATTTACAGCATAAAGTTTAGTAGACTTTTAGATGCCAACCATGGCATACGCGCGACAGATGAAAAGTCTGCTATGCCGATTGGACTGCTACTGTTTGTTACGTCCTTGTGTACTAACGCCCAATGAGTTTGTTGGTAAAACAGTTGTGGGAAAGCAGCTAGCATGCCTCTACCCATCAAGCGGACCGTACGGGAGATAACTTTTCTGCAGGCAGACCCATTAACATGTCATTATTGGACGGTCCTGAAAGTGCCACTTATCCAAATACTAAAATACACTATAGAATCTCACAAATAATTTTAAATTGCAAACATAGATATGCAGCTTGGTGCGTAGTACGTACACACGACATGTGAATATGACCTATAAGGATCATTTATAAACAATGGTATTTAAATAACACTATTTTATTAATCCCTCTTTCATCGGTGTAACCATTACATAAACGTAGATAATATGAAGAGTTTTTTGGCAAAACGGGATAAGACCATTTTTTTCAAAAATGAGATTGTGTTATTTTTTCTATTAAACCAGATACAATACTATGTTGAATAGTAAAGGTCAAAGTTCAATCAAAGCAAATTTTTTAAGTAGCCCAAATTTCGTTTTTTAGCAAAACGGTATAAGTCCACCTAAAACCTGTATTTCTGATTGAAATTTTGTTTTTAAGTGTTTTCGTAGTTTGTAGAAGACAATTGCCTTACGTCAATGTTTTTATGCGACGAAAGATAAAAAGTTAAGAAAAGGTTGATTTCATTCAAAATTACTAAAATTTCATGTCACGGACTTTTTACCCTATGTAAGTTATTGATTTTTCGGCAAAACGTCCACAAATAAATTTTTTTTTA
Source organism: Dicyrtomina minuta (assembly GCA_949802685.1). Taxonomy (NCBI): domain Eukaryota; kingdom Metazoa; phylum Arthropoda; class Collembola; order Symphypleona; family Dicyrtomidae; genus Dicyrtomina; species Dicyrtomina minuta. Next base: position 39,455,545 of record OX461809.1, on the reverse strand, counting down.
AATCTAAAACATTTTAGAGTCCGTCTAGGATTATGATACTATTTGTAATTACGCTTTACCAGATGCAGTACTTGCAGAAACAAATTTAGTTACAGAAACTCAACCTGTCACCATTAATTTATTTTTCGTTGTTCCTCTAAATTTGCTTTGATGGACTTATCCTGGTTTGCCAAAAAACTTCATATACAGATGGTAGGTAGATGAAGTCGACACAATTATCAGTTACTTACAATAAGTGCCGCCTACTCCCATTTCATTACTGTGATTTAGGAATGGTCCATATAATTGATGTCAACAAAATTATCAACTTTAGTACAACCGTTGTCTAGAGCTGAAGCATGTATTGAAAAGGGTTTACTTGTCTAAGTTTGATTTTAGCTTTATTAAGGAGTCAAGTACTTCAACCTAGAGCTGTTTTTCAAGAACGGACTCACGACACGAAGATTAAACTCTACTTAAATACGATTATAAGCAATCCGGATGTGAGACGCAAATACGGGTTCAATTTACACCCCAACCACGAAAACGAAACGGTCTCCAATTACGCGGATGACACGGGTCTAAAAGGAAATTCTAGAGACTCTGCCAAAATTCTAACCCAAATGGCGATCCATCTTTTTGATCAACTAGGGCTGCCTATTAGTAAAGAAAAATCGGAAGCCATAAGCATAGTGGAAGGTGTGCTATGCACGGAAGACTTAATTATAAGTTATAATCTCAAAATTAAGTGTCTTAAAGAGGATGAAAGTGTAAAATACCTTGGGGTTAATTTTAAAGATGAGCTTACATTTGATCAGGCAGGAGTAATAAAAAAGTTTCGGTCGAAGTTGGAGAATTTAGTTGCGACCCCATTTTTACGTCCTGACCAAAAACTGTATGCAGTTAACCAGTACATTTGGCCTATGTTAATTTTTCCGTTTCAACATGCATCGCTTAAAAACTGACGGTCTCATTTTTAAGTGCAGTGGATTCAATATTGCGAAGTGCAGTTAAGGAAATTTTAGGAGTCCCAGACTGTCTACCAACATCTATGATGTACTCTAGTCACAACGTGAAAGGACTTAATTTAGTTCAAGCATCATGGGAGGCCTCAATCCAGCAATTTAACGCGTCCCATATTTTGTTAAAAAGTGGGAATAAGGTGCTGAATACTATGTACAATTTCGAGAAAGAAAAAACAGACTGTCTAGAAAAGCTCAACGTCCCATTAAAAATCCAAAAAGTTTTGGAACCAGTTCAGGATGCAAGCGAAAATAGGGACAAGGACAAACCCAAGTCGAAACGTAAAAGTAAAGTTATTCGTGAATACTTAGGAAGCGTAGAGTACCACAAATGGTGTGCGCTACCAAGTAAAGGAAAAGGAGTCATTCAATTCCAACAAAATAAGGCCGGCAATAAATGGATCCTAAACAAAAACGGGCTTTCAGCATCCGAATGGGTCACCGCCATACAAATGAACGGGAATGTACTTCCAATCAACGCAAACCCTGGTCATGGCCAAGAATATAACTGACGCAGATACTGTAACAAGATTGAATCCCTAGGACATATTCTGGGCAAATGTAGCAAAAGGTGAGCTATTAGGGAACAACCGACATCACACATTACGCTCAATCATTGCGTCCCACTTCTCAAAAAGGGGCTGGAAGGTGTATGAAGAAGTAGCGTGTCTATCATCAGGTGATGCAAATGCAGGAACCCCTAGGAGAGTGGATATCATTGCAATAAGCACCTTCGAAGACAGTTTTAAAGCAGCGCCATGCATAGATCCTGGCGAGAAAACGAACTAAAGCGAACCAAGCAGAGTTCTGCTGACGCTATTTAGCATTAAAAAATTACTTACTTGCACATTTAATTGTAGCGTCTGCATGTCATCCAATTTAGAAATTTAAGTCTCATTGCAATCAAACAACTATATTCTGTCTTGTTATGTAAACCTTATTTCTACAGTTGCTATATTAGTCAAGATATTAAATCACAAAGAAAATTCAGAAATGTGTGTGCTTCACATACCTACCGTAGAGTTTAGGATTGACCGAGCTTGATGCTCGGCAAGAATAAATTTTCCATGCATACGAATAAAAACGTTATTCGTGCTGACTAGAGAGTATCAAGCTCGGTTAGTCCCACACTCCGCAAGCACAGAACGCGTCGTTATACATGGCGTTGGACGGCCGAGTCTCGTCCTGCCCCACAAGCATCTTTGTCCATCCAATCCAATACACTACTCTGCATTTGTAGGATCATAGTCCGTACATGTGTCTTGGAGTAACAGAGTCAGTTTTGGAATTATTCTATTAAATAGGCTTAATATCTTGACTAACCTGAAGTGCAGAAATAATGTTTGCACGATAAGAAAGAATATAGTTTTTTGTTTATCTTGAGACTTGAATTTCTAAATTCTGTTACACTACCACGCGACAATTAAATGACAAGTAAAGTAACTACTTCTTGAACGTAAATATCCATTGCATTTGCAATGATCACATGTTCCAGCTGATCTCTGTTTGGATCTAAATAGTTTTGTGGATCGCTAGAAAGGCGCAGATTTACATGTGCGACGGTGGCGATCCTGGGAGCTCGATGCTGCCTATTGACCGCCATGCCAGAAATGCATTAATCTTAAATCCAACCATAAGAATTGAAACCGATGAGAACCAAGCCATCCTAGTCAACGAGGAAAAAAATCCATCTATGACCCATGTACCCCGTACTTCCAAAATCATTTCAACCTCAGCACCGTAACAACTATTGGTCTATACTTTGAGGCGCGAGGAACAATCAGCAAATTCTTCGACAACTTCCTTTCCACGTACCAGATCCCGAAATCTATAATCGAAGATATTGTGATTGCAATCCTCAAAGGCTCATCACAAATATGCCAGCAACATTGTTCCGTCCCTAGCTACATGGCGAGCCTCGCAGGTTATCTCATTCACCACTGGTGGGTAAGTTCAAGTCACTGGTTGTTAAGTTCAAGTCACTGGTTGTTAAATTCAAATTACTGGTGGTTAAGAATGCTGTTTGTCAATGGTTGTGTAGTGTTCCTGTAAAGTCTGTATGTGTGTGATGCTATATTCTGCTCAGAGCAGGCATCGGCTGTGTGACGTTGTGACGTGGAAACTTTTCCACGTTGATTTGAATTCTGTACTTTAGTTTACTGTTTTGACCCAATTCAACTGCAGTGTTGATTTTGGATTGTAAATCTACTCATTTCTAATTTTTGACTGTGAATTATTCATATTTAAATCTATTATATTTAGTTCTACCATTTCTACTGTAAAGTTCTACAAAATCACTGACTGTTCACGTGATTAGTTAAATACCTAGTTTTAACTCTCAAACCTTTGTGTAAAAAGTACCCAAGATAACCAATAATTTATACAATTGAATTATTATTAGACTAAGGCTCGTGTTTTATTACTTTGTGTTTATCCCTCTGCCGCTTCCAAGTTACTCGTAATTTTTGTATAAATACTACATTTAACCCTATACTAATAGAGATTTATTACTTAGCCACTGACTCTGCCAGTTTTCATACTGAGGCTGTCAATTTCTGTTTTATACTTTTACTCTGTGCTGGATTTACAAACCAGTAGCTGTTTATTTTATTTAATTGTTAAAAGTTACGATATTTATTTTGCTTTACTTTACTGTTAAATATTAAAAGTATATATAAAATTTCCCAAGTCTCCATCCACCAACTTACTCACACACTCAATCACACACTCAATCACGCAATACAAACTAATTTTACTCATAATTACTGAAGCATCGAACAGTAATTTTACTCATCAATTCACTCACTCATCCACTCATCCAAACCAGTTGCTCTCGCCATTTTTTTCTGAAATTACCGAAACTGCTGTTGACAGTCACCCCAACAAACATCTATATTCAACACCACAACATAGTACTTCGACATAATATTTGTAAACTATATTCTTTTTGACAACATTATATTGCCGAATTAACCTGTAAAATTTAATTTTGAATGTGAATCCCTTGATCCGTATACTGTGTCTTTTAGGCAACTTTCTGTAATGAAAGCAGTTGACGAATAAAGTCTTTTATTATTATTAATAATAGTGGACAGGACAAACAATTGCAAATTACAATTTAAACCGTTTGCAAACATTCAATATTTTATGGGTGTTATACATAAGGTATGTGTGTTGTTTCCTAGTTGTGAGTAGTGTTTATATAAATTAGGTTTAAAAATGCCAATATGATTGACTTCATTCTCATTATCACATTTAACATCAAAAGGTAATTTATTCCATAAATAAATACATCGATACACAGGTGATTTTCTTCAACATTGAGTTCTAAATTTAGCATAATCGAGAAGCTTATTATTACTACACTTCGTAATTCTAGTGGTTTTTTAAAATTTAAAAATGTTAACTAGACTCTGAATGTCGGACCCATACTTCCTTAACTTACATAAGAATATTAAACAAGAATAGTTAATACGCTCAATGACTGCCAATGAGTTTGTGGGCTGTAATAATACTGACTTATCAATGCCTGCTTTATTCGAGTACGTAATAGGAGAAACACTAAAGAAGTCAATCATGCGATTGATTTTATTTATAATAATAATAATAATTTATTCATTGTGTCGATTTGGCGTCAGCCCATACAACATTTTTCAATTTTTACAAAGTAGGTATTTACAAAAGTGATCAAAATATCCTTGGTAATAATAATAAATTGTCGATAAAATGTTTTTTGTTCGTATTTTGCTGAGTTGCTCCTCAGCGAGTTGTTAAAAGCTGCAATTCGAAAAATTAGGCCATGTCAATATGGTTGTATGTCAATATTTAATGTAGAGTGGTATTGGATTTACTTTGGATTGATTTTATTTAGAATTACTTGTTAATTTGACGACGATTGTCTGTCTTTTAATCCGCACGCTACAAGTGTCGCACTGGTCTGGCGACATTAGACCGGAACGACATTATGTCGACGACATTCCAAAGAAAGACGTTTTCCCTAAATCCGTTGCGCCGAATGGACATTGAGTAGACAACGTTGCGTCGATAGACATCGAGTAGGAGACAGTAAGTCGACGGACATTACGTTGGTAGACATTACGTCTAATGAAATTACGCATTTAGACATTACGTTGTTGTTGGATGCAGTGATAACGGAATTGATATCATTTTATCAGGGTTTTAAAGTGGTAAATACCACTGTGGTTTATACCATGGTAAATCCTGGTAAATACCAGGGGTGGTAAATACCGTTTATGTGACACTTTGGCACATACTGGTATATACTGGTATAAAGTAGTAAATTGAAAAACATTTGAATTTTTTCTTGGCATATACTGGCATTTATACAAGCACAGATGGGGTAAATCTTTTAAAAAACTCCAAAAATGACAAGGTTCAAAAGTAGCTACCAAATCAATCCATGCTATTCTGGACGGACAATATGGCAAAGTTAATGAATAAAATGTACAATTGTTCTTCATTAAATGGATCATTGGAGAGACAATTTTCTACGTCTGGTTGCGCTCAAACTTATTCAAGAAATAGGCTTCACTATGATGGAATGACGAATGACAAACCTAACGTTTTGCTTCTGTGGATTCAAGTAACAGAACAAAACCGATTTTAGTGATTACACCGACGAATAATTTTAGATTGTCAGTAGTCAGTATTTAAGTACAAAAATGCACCATGATTTGCTACATCTTGGCCGAATACTGAACTCGTTCATTGTGGCTAAATAAATGTATTTATGTATCAACTACACAATCAGTTTTCACCAAATAGAGTAAGGTTTTTTGTATTATTAAGCATTACAGATATTTAGTACTATATGCTGCTGAGTTTTCAATAGAATTAAAATTATATTAGCACCTTTTTTAAATACTTAAGGCTTCATAAATGTATATACCAGTATTTACCACTTTATACCGGTATATACCGGTATTTACCAGTATTTACCAATGTGGTGGTATTTTCCATAAAAAAGTGGCATGTTTAAAATCCTGCATCTTATATAAACTAAAAAAAAATACGAGTAGAGAGAAGGAAATTTTTATTTAAATAAACTTGACAGTACTGTTCCTTCCAGTTAGAGCATTCGATTGCGATACCAATGCGATATCAATATCGCAAGTATCGCATATTTTAGCTGATGCGATACCAATGCGATAACATATCGCATATCGCAAGTATCGCAAGTATCACATGAACGAAAGAAATAGTAAAAATAGAAACGAACAGTTCAGTTAAATGACATCTGCTGGGCGAAACTGAAAAAGCAATACGCTTACTCTGTTTACTGAACCTTTTTTGTTCCTAAAGAACAGGTATAGTATGATACTTAACATGGCATTGGAATTGAGGCAGGGAAGGAAGGCAGCAATACATAGCTTGCAGCTTGCACCTTTACCATGCATTCGGTTCATTCTGTGGTTCTGAGTGTGGAGTCTGAAAGAGTGTTTTCAGCAGCTGGGCTGTTTTGCACTAAATTGCGGTCTAATTTAAACGATGACACATTAAGCATGTTCTGCTTTCTACGGGCTTATTTTTCTCAAAAAACAGTAAAATAAGTTTGTTGGTTGTTGCATGAAGTCTAGTTTACAATAAATCCGTGTTTACACTTAATTTAATGCAAGAAAAATTAAAAGTACCTACACGCTCTCATTTGGTGTCATAATTTATTAGTTTTCGAAATTATTTGGGTTTTACTAAAAAATTATGCGATACTTGCGATACCACGCTGATGCGATACCGATACTTGCGATACTTTAAAATGAAGCGATATCGAATGCTCTACTGCCAGTTCAGCTAGCACAAAGGTCTTAGTATACGTATTATTGTAGTATGATAATGTGAATTTTATTTTTTTCAACTTATAACGAAACTAATTTATCAAGTAATACTAAAGAAAGCAAATAAGCGCATAGTTATTTTTGCAATACACAGACCAAAAAACCCAATAATGTTTCCCATGCTCAGTTAATAAAATTAAAAATAACAGACATAAACGGCTGCAAGAGAATTAGCAGTTTTGATTAACGAAACGGCAGTAAATGATCAAAAGCCTGAAAAAAATGAAATATTTGGCCGTGCAGTGGAGAGAATTGGCAGTAATTTTTTCAGAAAAGCAATAAATAATTAGTTGATATGGTTAATTTAATGAAAATGAAATGCGGAATTCAGTATTTTATTAAAATTACGAAATTAAATGAGAAGATTCAGGTGACAAATACGAAGAAAAAGTACGAAATATTTTTGTTGTTTCAAAAGTGGATTCGGATTTGCTTATGCTTTGGCCATCCGCTCTTTGATCTTTGTTGGTTGAGTTTAACTACCTTGACCTTAGCTTCTAACGGAAATTCGAATAAACCAAGCTTAACTTCTATAATTATAGCGAATACATGCTTACACACAAGTTTCATTAGAAATGAAGGGCAAGTACGTGTAGACCGTTTCCAAATAAGTTGCTGACGTCGCTCGAATGTAATGTTTCAAATAAAAAAATGTTAATAGTAAGTATTACTAGGTATAAGGTATGGTAGGTAATTTGAATATGAAATTATGTAAACCATATGCGAAAATACAACTTACAGTCGAAAGCAAGGAAATTTGTCAATTATACCAAACGGAGGCAGTTTTTATTTATGAAATAGGCAACACTGCCAATTCCATAGCTGGGCAAAAATATTTGACTCACGCTCACCTCATGAGGGGTACCTACAAAGGATCATGCACTCAGCCTCACCCTCACGCTCACACCATCTAAAAACTTTCGCTCGCACTCACCCTCAGGAGTGTCATTTTCAAATACAAGGCACTCACCCTCTCCCTCATGATGCATGCCTCACCGTTTAATGCAGAATTAAAAAAATCAAATAAATGGCAAAGTAAAAGGCGGGTAGAGTTTAAAGTAACAAAATTATAAGCAATATTCTAAGGCAAATAAAGCAAAAACGACCTTAGACAGCGTACTACATACAGTATTTTTCTAATTTATAAATACGAAAATGGAAATTTCATCATTTTCTCTGCTTACTGCTGCCGTGAGATGAGCGATGAGTGCAACTTGCATGTCCTCACCCTCACCCTCATGAGGGGTTTGCTGGGTCCTACTACACTCACCCTCACGGTGATGGGTAGACAAAATTTAAATCGGCGCTCGCACTCATCCCTCGCCCTCACGGCAATGAGGCTGAGGGTGAGCGCGAGGCATGCCCTCATCCCTCATGAGGTATGCCCACCTATGGCCAATTCGTTGATTTATACCAAACTGCTAATCCGTTGATTTAAACTGCCGATTGTATTATTGCCGATATAACCCAGCTGAAATCAGGACTTACATTAACAATTTTAATTTAAGAACAATATGTACGTTGTAACTGTTTGACGTAAACAATAATTGATATAACTAATCTGTTTGCTAATTGCTAACCGCATATTCGTGTTTCCACTTAAACTTTAAAGCGTTATATTTGTAGTACTATCGGACTGAATTAATGTGTTCTGCAAGAATTCTTTCGTAAAAAAATATGAAAAAATAACAAAAATAATTAAATAAATCCTTTATGCTATTCATGACTTCATACATACTTAACTAAAACAATAAAAATATAGCATCTAATTATTACTAGCTATATGAGTTTCTGTAATATGCAATAATTTCATCCTTAAATTAAGAAAAAGCAACTTGAACTACAAATTACTCACTGTCACTACCTTTGGTCACAAAAGGACCAGAAAACGTAAACTGAAAATTGAATGAATTTTTGCTTTAGGTGTTATGCCGAAGCAAGAATTTAAATGCAAGTAATAATAGCGACTGACGATATGCTTAACGTAAATTAAATATACTAAATTTGTAGGATATGATGGAAATATGCAAAATTAAAATACAGCTTGTGTATATTCATATTTACACCATATTATACCCTATTGGTATTATTTACTCGTAGCTGTGCTGTGCCAGTGTTGCAAAGCATTCATAGTTTTAAAAATTAAAATTAAAATATTCGAGACTTGTATCTAAATACTCAAATAAAGTATCGTCGAAAATGGTTGTCGACGTAGTTTTTTTCAACTAATTGTCCGTCGTCCATACACGTTATACGTAATGTCTTACACCGAGTTGTCTTCGCCAAAGAGTGCTTCACGAATTGTCTGACGACGTACTGTCATGGGCACTCAATGTCGCCTACGCAATGTCCCACTTCGAAATGTCGTTCCGGTACAATGTCGTAGAATCGGTGCAAAGGGATGATTCCTCTCTCTATGTTAATATAGATTCTACGACTTTGTACCGGAACGACATTTCGAAGTACGACATTGCGTAGGCGACATTAAGTACCCACGACAGTACGTAGTCAGACAATTCACAGTGTACCCTCCGGCGCAGACATGTCGTTGAACGACATTACGTAGAATGTGTTTCGGCGTTGGACAATGAGTTGAAAAAAAATACGTCGACAACCGTTTTTGACGACACTGTAATTAAGTATTCAGAAATAAGCATCGAATATTTTTATATTAATTTTCAAATCAATGAATGCTTAGCGACGAGTAAATAATACTAACAGGCTATGATAATAGCCTGATAGTGATAGGCTATGCTATTATTTTAGTTAAGTATGTACATATAAAAATGTGACTAGTGTAAAGAAAACTTTGATAATTTTTATTTAATTCATTTTTTAAGAAAATAATTCTAGCAGAACACTGTAATTCAGTCCGCTAGTACTATTGAGATTGTACTTTAGAGTTTTAGCGGAAACATGAATACGTGGTTGGCAAATAGATTTTTCATACCAATTATTGTGTATGTTAAGCAGTTACGGCGTACCTGTTGTTCTTTAATCAAAACTATCTATGTATTCATGATGTCAGCTGGGTAAGGTCTTATTGTTTTTTATTTTATTTACGAAATATAGTAACATTATTGTGTTGTTTGGTGTTTATATTGCCAAAATGTTTATGCACATAGTTTGCATTGTTTGATATTACTTGCTAAATTAGTTTCTTTATATGTTGAAAAAAATAAAATGCACATTATCATACTATAAGTAAATAAGTAATACGTATACTGCCTAGTGAGAGAATTTTTTATCTGTACTGGAGTACGGTGTCAATTTTATTTAAATGAAGTCGTTATTCCCTGCACTCTTCATTTTCGTGTTGTTTGCATGAAACAACCACGCAATGTCTAACGGCGTAATGTAATTTGATGTAATGTCTAACAACGTAATGTCGTTCGACTTACTGTCTCCCACTCGATGTCTATCGACGCAACGTCGTCTACTCAATGTCTATTCGGCGCAACGGTTTTAGGGGAAATGTCTTTCTGTGGAATGTCGTCGACTTAATGTCGTTCCGGTCCAATGTCGCCAGACCTTAATATACCTCTGTGGATCTCTCCCAACCCGTAAAGTAATACATGGTATGGGACGAGTAGTCGAAAATGAGCCTGCAATAACAGACATCGGCTAGGTTTCGTGCACATGGCTCCTACGCTGCCTCGCAAGCAGTTATAGCCGTTATAGGTTATATTTCCCCCGAACACTTACGAGTTCGCCTGACGCCTTCGGCTGGGAAAATATAACCTTACTACTTGCTGGCAGTTTCGCTAGGAGCCACCCTCGCTCTGGGACCCCCTGAATTCCTGGGGGAGCTTCGCCCCCACCCCCATAGACATGAGGGATACCTAACCTAACCGAAAAGAGAGTAGCTCGGAGCGAGGATAGTATTACATCATTTGTGCACGCTCCCTTATGAGAGCTGAATGTGGGAATCGTAAGCGAGGATGTCATGCCAATAGTAATGTTTGTGAAAGGCGGCCCCTTTCTGTAGCAAAGTGGTTACACGATCTACACGTAATGCGAAGTAGTCGAGGTCGAACCTGAGATGGAGCACATTATTTTTGTGCCCCCTCTCTCAGACGTACTCGATGAATGGCCCTCGTGCCCGCCTACGGTGGGGCCGTGCGGGGTAGAGAAGCTTGAAGAGGATGAGGACTGGGGGAGGAGCGCGGGAGGCAGTCAGACGACGTGAAGGGATACTTTGCCTGAAACCATACCACCCTAGGGACAGTAAGCCTGCAGACAAGTACTTTCAACGCAACCTCAAGATTCCAATAATCTGTCCCAATCGCTCACTCTACCTTATAGTTTGAATTGATAAGTTATTAGAATAGTTGCATACAATTATTAATTTGAATTTGAATTGTTAAAATTAAGAAAAGCTTGTCTTGTGTGGTTGTTATCTGACTATCTCGTTGAGTCGAGTAGACGGTGGCATGAACCAACTCTGTAGAACATCAGTACCTACTCTAAAACATATAAAACGAAATCTAAAGGGGAAGCGAAGGTTAGCTGAGGCTTAAACCCAAACTGTAGATCCTGAGGTTGTGTCACAGAGAGTAGTGTAGTGGGGTGTCCAGAGTTGGGTAAGAATGCTCGGCTACTTAGAAGAGATAGGAAAGATATCAACACAACACACAATTCCCAATGAACTGTCTGTAAGAGCATTTGCTGATAATCGGACGTTAAATAAAGTTTTTTTTAATGCTTGTGAAAGGGCATACAATTCGCGGGACGGCTTGTGTAGATCTTCCTTCCATGTGCAGGATTCGCTCGCTCTTACTAGTTTGACTATATTTGCAGTTTCCAGTCTCTCTACCCCTTACTTTATTTATGGAGGGTTTTGAAAATAATTGAAGTGCCAGTGCTGAGTAGGATTAAAAACTTAACGTATATTATATAACTACACAATACAACAATATACTATTAGTTCTTTATTTATGTAATGTGTCAACAAGAACAGGCAACTTCTACACGAAGATATTATATTTACTGAATGTAACTTGTAACCTAATAAACGAGAATAACCAAAAATGATCTATTAAGTGACGCCAGATCTACAAAAGAAAAAACTTTAATTAGTCACTGATACACACTTGCAGTAGCCATAAGACTCAGTCAGTATACATTACAAGAAGTTTTTATAATGTGATTATAAATGGATAAAACTTTTAAAGCATTAATGTAGATGATGATTATACATAATAAGGGAGCCTCTAATGGCATATAGCATTATTTCCGTAATATTAGATCCTGGTAACCTAAAGCTATATATACATTGTTGGATAAATTTGGTTATAGTTCCCCTTGCCCTTATGTAGGGACCAATGACTTCTACTTCACCTAACTCTAGAATGTTCTTAAAGTAGTTTCTACAAGGTTCATGAATCCTTTACTTTTTTTCGTAAAGTCATTTAACTGTCACAACTAAACAAGTATTAGCTTGGTGTGCAATGAACTAACGAGGGAAGGGTCAGAGGTGATCACGCCAAATCGGCTTCATATATTTTTTTTTGAAAAGATCATGTGAAAAAAAGTAGATTTGCTTAAGAACATGATGCGAATGGGCATTTTGACTCGCTAAGTCAAATTTTTGAAAGTACAAATTTGCTAATGGTAACTAATTGGGCGCCATATTTAATGGACTAAAATATGAATTTTTGATTGTTCGGCACCCTGTAGCTCCTACAATTTTCGTCCGATTTTTAAAAAAAGTGTAGTTTTGTAACTCGCAAAACATTATCTAAAAAGTAATTTCTGGATTTCAGAAATTTCAAAAATTTAAGTTTTTTCACAAACAAAATGAAGTATTTAACTCGGTAATAATAACTGTACGCTTGTATTACACAGGAACAAAAAAATACTTTATTTTGTGAAAAAACTGAAATTTTTGAAATTTCTGAAATCCAGAAATTACTTTTTAGATAATGTTTTGCGAGTTACAAAACTACACTTTTTTTTAAAATCGGACAAAAATTGTAGGAGTTACAGGGTGCCGAACAATCAAAAATTCATATTTTAGTCCATTAAATATGGCGCCCAAATAGTTACCATTAGCAAATTTGTACTTTCAAAAATTTGACTTAGCGAGTCAAAATGCCCATTCGCATCATGTTCTTAAGCAAATCTACTTTTTTTCACATGCTCTTTTCAAAAAAAATATATGAAGCCGATTCGGCGTGATCACCTCTGACCCTTCCCTCGTAAGTTTGAAAAAACAGTTGCGATCATTTTAATAACAATATAAATTTTAATAAATTTAGACAATGACGATATTTGCGATGTTTTCTATGAATATGATATTTTATACTTACTGGAAGAGAGATTTAAGACATACAGACAAAAAAACTTTACATTTGATTCCTTTTGCTTACCTGCAAAACGACTTCAACATCATAACAGTTTCCTTTAGATTTCTGGTGACCTTGGAACCTTGAACCATTGTAAAGCAGTGAAGGGGTCACGCCTGGCTGTTTGGAATTTGCTGGTGGTGGAGGTGTGATTTCGACTTTGACAGGCATTATTTTTTTCTAAAGTAAATTAAGTTTATCCAACGTTTGATCAGGTTTTTGACAAATCTTTAAGTAGGATGGAATGTCTAAAAAGATTCTGCAAATCTCTGAAAAAGAAGTCACCAAAAAATTAGCGAAAAGAAAATATTTAGTAGCTGTTGTCAACAATAATTAGCATTGTTACCTGCGAAAAGTTACATTACTGTACAGTTACTTACATTTTAAACAATTTTAATTTAAAAGTTGCCTTTGACTTCTAGATATCGTTTTCTGTCTCTCTTTCTTTCACCTCTCAATTTAAAGTATTAATTTTAATTTTGAATTGACATGTGTTTAATTTCGACAGCATTGATGCCCTATGGCCAGGGCTTACATTAAAACTATTCCTATTTCTAAGTTACCTACATACATTGTAAAATTGTATTATTTATGAAACAATTACTTTGATTTTCTATGCGCAACTGGAAGCACCAGTGCAGTGTGTGCAAACGCAAAGGGCTGTAGTAGGAAGGAAGCAAGGAGGTAAGAAGGAAGGAATGTGGACCACCTCCTAGTGACACGTGCTTTTGGTCAGCGCTCATTCGCGTATGTTATTGTGAATGAGTGGAATGAATTGCCGGCTAACATCCAAGATATAAAAATGTGTAGTAAATTGGATTTGGCAGTCAGATAGTAGGTTTTTTTTAGGTTTCAAAATAAGAGCATATCGGGACATGTCCCATGGCTCTATTAATTATTTATTCTTATTAATTCAATATATTACAGAAATATTTTTGAGGAGTTCCACTTGAGTAACATTATTGCATAATTGTTATCACAATCGTAAAACTATTATTATAGTACATGGTAAATATAATATACGTTATATTTTATTTTTTGCAGGTAATGCAGTTATTTACTACACTGTCGCATTTTAATTTGATAAATTGCTATAGCATTCTGTATGAAGAATAATAATCTGTCTTGTTGAGTCATTTTACAGATTAATAATATAGGTTATATCACATGCACAATTCGCTTAAGTTATTGCATATACGATATTAACATGTATTTTATGTCTATATTACATTAATAGGAGCAAGGAAAACATGTTGGTTCGAGCTTAGTAGATACCAGGAAAAAAAATTTATATTCAGTTATAAAATGAGAAAATGTGTTGAGTCGTATTTTAAAGTACAATATAGGCACACATTACCGTTTTAGTTTTGTTCAATTTTGCTGATTAAGTAGTACGTGTTGCTGAGTTCTAGTTTTGGTTTGCGCAGGGTGTCCTTTATCGTGAACTGCGGTTGTAAACTTGTATCATTCGCGTCCTGTACGCTGTTTTGATACCTCCAATGTGTCGATACGTCCAGTTCTTTAGATATTTGAAAATTGTTGTCACAGTAGTATTTAGCCGTGTAATTGTTGTTAGTCACAATAAGTAGTGAGCCACTGATAAAGGTTTTGCAGTTTTGGTTTTCTTCTTTAAAAATTTTGGAATGTTGTATCAGTCGAAAATGAATGGAATTTTCCCGTGCCGTCCGTAATTTTTCAATATAAATATGTTTCGTCACACAGTCTAGTTTTAACTTTGGTTTTTTTTCCCAAATGGATTTTTGATCAGTAGAACTTAAAAGTTGAACTAAAATAGGTCTGCATCTGCCGCCCATACTTTTTTCCATTATTTTAGCGCTTTGGTAATTAAAAGTGTAACCCCGATTCGCTTCATAACATTTTGCAGGTCTGTGTGGAGCGTTATTTGATCCTCATCTTGCTCCTTTAATCCATGAATGACGATAAACTGTGAGTTATTGTTGCTTTCAGTGTGTCTTGGTTCAATATTTGTTTCGTCTTTATCACATTTTTCAGGCTTAGTTAGGTTTAGAACAAACTTGTCTTTGACTGTTTGTTTGCCCCCATTGCGAGGTTGATAATAAGATTTTAGTTGAGATATTTGTAACTCAATTTTATTTGTGCGTCTAGCTTGGCGTTTTTAATTTTGCTATAAAATCGTTAGTCTCTTTTTTAGTTTATTGACTTGTGTAATTAATGGGTTAACAACTCTGATAGCTTCTCTTTTTAATAATTTTAACTTTTTTTTAACTGCTGTAATCCGTTTTAGGATTAAACAAAGTACTGCTTTTGCTCCTTCTTGTAATTCTGCTATATTTTCCTGTACACCCTGTATATCGGAACACGTCGTAAAAGCTTGCGTTCACAAATGTTTCAAAGTTTGAAGTGTATGTATCTGCATCGTAATAGTCACTATCCAATTCTTTACATTTATATGAAATTCTGCTGCGTTTGCTTTTTTTCCCTTGCCACGTATCTTTCAGTTATATCCAAAATATTCAATTTTTTTCACGTTTTTAAGTTATTTTTAGTTTTGTCTGTCAAGTGATGTGTAAAACAAATTCACTATCAAATTACATTTATAATTCTGATTAAAATGATATTATTTTAATATAATATACTTAATTTAAACTGGTTCTGCAATTTAAATTTTACGAGCAATGGCACAGTGCGACTGTATCGTTTTGCTACTCAAGTGAGACGACCATTTAGGCAGTATTTATTTGGTAAAAGAAACAAAATAAATTTTAGTGTAAAGATAGATTGCAATAAATAATTAAATATACTATTAGGTTGACTTGTGTATAGACTTTTAGTGTGTCGATAACGAGAAGAACTGTAAATGATTATTATATGACACGTAAAATAAATTGAAAATTGAAATTGAAGTGTCCGGTTACAAAAAGCCCAGTAGGAGATTTCAGGGTGGGAAATGTCTGAATAGCAAATGCCCAGATAGCTAATGACTGGGAAGCAAATGTCTGGGTTGGAAATGCCATACACAAAGCCCATTTTGTGGTTAAGTACTAGAAATCTAACATTTTTTTTTTGGTGTTGTCGCCAAAAGCGGTTTTGTTTTATGGCATCAGTTCAAGAAAACAAAATGCTGACTTTGTTATTCTATCATTAGAAAGCTTGTTTTTTAAATTAGTCTGACCCTAAGAAAATGTAGAAAATTGCCTCACAGATGATCACCTTAATAAATTAAAGCGATTAGAGATTTTATGTAGTTGTAACCTTTATATAATTTACATTTAGATTTGGAGCTTTAGTTTTTTAAATGCAATAATTTGGTACTTTTAAACCATGGCTGGTATTTGTTTAAAACAATGACAATAGCGACCAATTCAGTGATGTCGTTTTTAAATGCTGAGCATTAGCTGAATCTATTGAAATGATTTTTTAGAAGATGAGCTTTAGCTGCATCTATTGGAATGGCTTTTTAGACGATGAGCTTTAGCTGCAACTATTAAAATGGGTTTTAGATGATTAGCTTTAGCTCATTGAGCAACTAATGAAATGGTTTTGTCCGCCCGTCTGTGTCTGTCTGCCTGTCCACCTTTTGTATATTGTACGCTACAGGTCGGGCTTTTGAAGTGATACTGATTAAACAACTTCTAAACGTTTACAAATGCGATTTAGATGTGCTGTATAGTTTTGGTTACAAACTATTTAATAAGTTTTTCGTTATTAGCAGCAAAAAGGACCAACTTTTAACATGTTTACTCTTCATTCCGGTCACGTATAAAAACAGACAAAATGTCTGTCTCTCCAACCGTTTGTAATTCGTAAGTTAGGTTGCATTTCCAAACTGATTAAACTGAAATAAGCTTTAAACACTTAAAATTGCAAGGGGCCTGAAATGTATAGTATTTAATAGTGATCACACTAATCGTCTTTCAAAAATTAGCAGTTCAATAAAGCAACTCCTAAAGTTTTCCTTATACATAGTGAGAGTTCGTCCAATAATGACGTTCATTAAATATCATAATTTTAAGTACCCCTCTGTTTTTTGCCTACTGTAATGTATAAATAAAATATACAAAAAACAATACCATACTACTGGGGTGAAAAAGTGAAAGTTCAAATTTACAAAAAAGTAGATGAAGAAGATGCAGCAAATTACAGAAACGTGTCACTAGTAAAACCAATTGTTAAAGTATGCACTATCAAACTAAATAACTAAATACAAGCCTGGAGTAAGAAAGCAAAATTTCTTAAGCAGCCTACAAAACAGAAAGTAGATGCGCCGATGATATCCTCATCCTTAATACAGTAATACAGAAGTGGATAGACAAACCAAAAGGGAAATTGTTTGCAGTATTTATTGATTTCACCCAAGCCTTTGATTCAGTTCAGCACAATAGGGTATGCCATCGATTAAAAAAAATTTGATTAAGTACTCATTTAATTGGAAAAATTTAGCAGTTGTACAGTACGGCAAAAACAAAAGTAGAGGCAAATGAAGGATACACAAAACTAATGGACATATTGCAAAGCAATGTTTCCTGCAAGGGGAAACATTGAGCCCAACATTATTTATTATTTTTATTGACAAATTGGTTGAAATATTGCACAAAGAAGAAAATATTGGAATACGAATGGGCGCAGTGCATATCTTTACATTGTTGTACGCGGACGACATCATTCTGTTGGCAAAGTATGAAGCCAAACTAGCTTATTTGATAGATCATCTTAAACAATACTGTGTAGATAAAGAATTGAAAGTTAACCTAAGTAAAACAAAAGTGATGGTATTTAATAAAGGAAAATACCAAAAGTGTTGGAATTTTGAGATGAGCAATAACAAAATCGAAATAGTTTCCTAAAACAAATACCTAGTAACCAGTGTCTCAAGGCACGGAATTTTCCGAACACAAAAAAATAGTGCTTTTAGAAAAGTTCAAAATGTGTTAGACAACTGTTTCAAATTTTGTTGATGGCGAAAGTAATTGACATTGCTATTTACCTACGACTATTTATTGTCCTAGTGTCATCGTTAATAATGTACGCTTTTGAAATTTGGGGTCTGGAGTACATAAATGATTTAGAGCAGTTTCAAACCTCATTTCTTCGTAGATTTCTATCATTAAGTAATCCTAATGTGGAATATATTGTTACGTTAGAAACTGCAGCAGTGTCATGGAGAGTAAACGTGTTTAAAAAATTATTACGAGTATTTAAAAAAATTGCGCAAACCCAAAGAAATTGATTTACACAACTGTGATACTGAAATGCAGAATTTAAATAATTGTGACAAAAAGAACAGCTATTGGAAGCAAGTTAAAGTCTTTTATGCAGATTTAGGGATGTCAGATGAATTAACCAGGCTCTTCTTGGATTTTATTTAAAAAAAGGAAAGAAAATTAAATGCAAAGGCTGATCTAGCTACAATTAACACAGACATTATTTTAATGAAAAATTCTCAAACTCTCAAGCATTACAAGAAAATGAAGATGCACGCCTTTCGTGATCCTTTAAATATTAGCAAGTATGAGTGGAATATGGTAAAATTTTCGCAGAAAATGAGAATCAGACTACCTAGAATTGTAGTAAATGGAAAGGTAACTAACCTTCAAGTAATGTATACATTTTATAAAAGTAAAGACTTCAAGGTTTTGGAATGTGATATATGTGACAGGCACGAAACTGAGGATATCTGCCACGTCATGATGATATGTCCTTATTATCGTGCTCCTAGAAATAAATATCTTCAAGATTTTAATAGATTTGTAAAACAGGAATATTTTAGGTACGAATTATTTTGTAATAATACTAACAGCAGTACACGTACGTACATGACTTATACAAGGGTTGAGGTTGTCAATAAATAGCGTCATTCAAGTATCAGAATATTAAATACCTTGTGAAAGAACTCTTCAAAAAATACGAACCTATTTTAATTACATGTCATGTACATACGTATCAAGGGTTGAAGATAGTAAGGGGTCGCATATAAATAGCGTTATTTAAATACCATCATGCTAAGTAGCCCTTATACATTAGTGTAACCATTTCATAAACGGATGTCGTTAACATTTGCCAAGACCACTCGTGCTTGCACATGTAGCCATCAGCCCATTCAAACCATAATCCATTTATTTAGATAATGAGCTTTAGCTGTATCTATTGAAAATGTTTTTTATAATAATAATAATATTTCGTATCTGGGTAGAATCCCTAAGGATTTGAGATTTCATCTCTTGTAGGCCCAGTTTTCACTATTATTTCACTGAGACTCGATGTTCCTCCACAATTTGAGGACTCGAGCCCTTTTTCTAGAGAACAAATTTCTATTTATTCCAAAGGTTCGAGTGGCTAGTTCTAGGATTAAATCTCATTCACTTAAAGTACCACTCAAGAAACACTGGAAATTTAAATCCAACTATGCCACCCAGTGAACCATAGAAACTCAGAAATATAGAACTCTAGAAAGCCCGGAGAAATAACATTTATACACAATCTCTCTAGGACCTGCAGCGTACCTATCACTGAGCCCTGCAGGATTATCGGTAAGGCCCCCCATCCATTTCAGAATGAGCTTGACTGTTGCTTAACCAGAAGGGTAAGCCCAACTTGTTAATCGCCAGACCAACCTGTACCGATTAGACCAACCTGTACCGATTTTAGATACGATAAAATTCCTTCGCCCGTACATACAGTGGCAGTGGCTGTATGCTGCATTAGCTGTTATTAGTGTCGTCTCATATTAATATTTTTATTGCCTATTAAGTAAATAACACACGTGGGAATACTTCTGACGAACAGACCTCGTTCACAGTGGAGAGGATTTTTTTTCATTTATTGAAGCAGCTCGCATCGTTGCATCGTGTGCAACAAACTACACACTGATTCCCTTAGGATAGCAGAATTTGATTAGCGAGTGTTTGGTTATTAGTATCGGTTCACATTTATAGGATTTCCCACATTGTTCTTGTTGCATATTAAGTAAATAAAACATTGCAGTCTTATTTCTTCGATTTAAATCTTATCCCTTTTAGTTATTTCAGCATTACTTTCAACTTTAGATGCCACATATTGACATATTTACTTTTAGCTACCTCTCGAGGTTTGTAATATTTATTGTTAGGTTAGGTTTGGGGGGTAGGGGGCAGGAAGAACTGACTGGAAACGGTTGGGTTATATTTTTCCATCGGCCCTTAAAGGCGGGAAGGATAAATATAACCTATCCCCTTTCAGGCAGCATTAAGAGCCTGGCTCAAAGATAATATGGGTTCATCGCCACAAAATACTGTTTTGCAACGTCCTAATCACATTTCGAGTCGATTTGCCTAGTTTGAAATTATATATCACTTACTGAAGTTGAACATCACCTACTGGCCTAAGCTTCACTTACTAAAGAAACCCCAAAGAATTAATTAATTAATTAATCGGATTTAAATTTACTTAGATTTGGTGAAGTAAATTTATTTATGTCGCTTGCATTGTAGTTTACATTTTGTCCTTTTTGGTCGTTTTTGCTCTTGCCGTGATCGGTTTTGCCGTTTGTTTGAAACGAGTCGTTTTTGCCAGCTCTAGAACCAGAAGTGAAGTCATTCTTTACATTGAAGAATACGCTGTTCTTCCATGCAAGAATTAAGTTGTTATTAATGCTTATGTGTGTCTCTCACACAGTACGTCATCACGCTTACATGCACTGACCACAGTTATCCACCTAATTATTCTTATACAGTGGTCAGGGCTCAAAGAGGTTTTAACTTTAGGTTAAATTTTAACTGTATGGCGATGTTATCAAAACAAGCTCACTAATTAGCTCATACTAACTTTGTAGCCCACTCAGTAATTGGAAAACTGTTTAGCGAATCAGGTTAAACTGATTATATAAACACTAGAATCAAACTACAACCAGTAAATCGTATGATCGTATATGTTCAATGAGCTTCAAAGAATTAATTACCTAATCTGATTGGAATACCTTGGATTTTGTGAAGTAAATTTTTGTATGTCGCTTACATTGTTAGTTTAAGAACGCACAGCTTCCGATTATTAGTGACTAGTGATGAAATATCCAAAACTTAACACAGTTTGTGGCCCTCGTCAACATAAATAAAGTTCGAACTGGAAGAACGGATTTCGACCGGTTCAACTGGATAGAAAACGCACTAACTAAAACCACACGAAGGGAAACCCAGATTTACGTATGACGTGTAATATTACTGTATTCTCCAGTACTGTGCGGAAGCTTCAAATTAGCTGACATCCGACAGTTATCGCTACAAGTTAGCCGACAATTGTCGGCCAAACCTTCTAGTTGGCCGACAGCCGACAAAAGCTTCAAGTAAGCCGACAGCCGACAATTATAGCTACAAGTTCGCTGACGACTGTCGGACAAACCTTCAAGTTGGCCGACAAAATCTACATACAAGTTAGCCGACAGCCGACAAAATTAATTTTTAAATTACGCTATGGGTCGTTCATACTTGTTGTCATCGGTAGGGTGGGTGGGTCTAGGTTGTTAATAATGACAGGCCATTTTAAGGTTAGACGTGCACGTAATGTTGAAGTGATGACATAGGTGAGGTGAGAGTGGGTCCAACAAGAGTGGTAGTTTGGGTGACATTATTTAAGGACCATTCCTGAATTAATTATTTTTAACAACGCATAGGTCTACGCGGCAAATCACCTCACCTTATTTTATTCAAAATGTAAATTGTTAAAATAATTCCCCTATTGGGCACTCGATTGACGTTGTGCCGAGAAAAACTGACAATCAGTAACTATTAGTTTTAGACTATGAACATTGAGGGGGTAATTTTAAGCCATATATCACGTATTCATACTTTTAAGTTGCTTATGTTTTTATTTTTAGTAGGATGAATATATGCATAAATAACAAAAAGCTTGCGGCATGCTTTCATTACTTCTGGAATTGTCCTACACGGATAAATTAAAATCACTGCGGATATTGTCCTTGGAAGATAGAAGAAAGAGAGATTTAATTGAGGCTTTTAAAATAATTAACGGAAAATATGATGTCGACCCCGCTGACGTTTTTGATATTGATTTAACTAGTCAAAATGCACCGTTCCTGAGGAAGAAAAAGACAACAATTAGTTCACGCCCTAATTTCTTTACTCAAAGAATTGTGGAAAAGTCTTCCTATTAGTGTGACGACAGATAAATCAATATTAAATAGTTTGAATAGTTTTAGGAACAAGTTAGACAAGCACATTGGATGGAATTTTGGGAAAGTTTCTTCTTCTTCAAACTCTGTGTAAATAAAAGGGATTTTATTGCGGGTCCTCGCTAATCCAATTCGGAACGGGCTGAGTATACGAAGACAAGGGGGTTCTCCCGTATCTCAAGACTAAGACCGGGATGATATAAAATTATATGCACCGCTAAATGGAGGAATTATGCAACACAAAATATAGAGCACTCGCTAAATGAATTTATGCGCTTATGGGTGGGGAGGGTATATGCTTCCCAAACCTATCTACTTATGCGTTCCACTAATACTTAAATATAAATATATAAACTATATATAATTATTTTATAATTATTATATTATGCACATTTATGAATCTCATCGAGGGGAAGGCAATCATAACACACAAAATACATTACATAAATGATCAGGTATAAAGGGACTTTAACCTTGCCCTGTATTTATTGAGTTTAAAGAATACTTTAACTGGGCGAATACGCCAAAAATAATAGTTTACTTTTAAGGGCTCCGTAAGCCGAAATGAAAGAATACTTTCTAAAAGGCGAATACGCCAAACAAAATATAAGTTCCAAAAACCTCGTGGGCAAAAAGGCAACTTTACAATTAATATACTTTTAAATCAAAAGCCACTCGGGCAACAAATAATAATACTTCCAAAATATAATAAGCCACTCGGGCAACAAATAATAATCAACAATCAAGCCTCTTGGGCAACAAAATGATCAACAATCAAGCCTCTTGGGCAACAAAATAATAATCAATAATCAAGCCTCTTGGGCAACAAAACAATCATTCACAATTCATGCCACGTGGGCGCCGACAATTAATCCCATTATGGTATTATATTTTACCTTGTATTTCGCAGTAGCGAGAGTGACAGACGTGTGGCTTCTAATAGGGAATTTATTCAATCTGGCTCATAGCCGGGTTTCTCTTTTCAGAGCAAACAACACAACAATCATTTCTTGCCCGATTACGGGTCAAGCCTTTTAACACTGGATCCCTAAATCTCTTCGCAATAGCGACTTTATGAATTCCCACTTGGGGCAATTCTGGGTCCTTAAATCCTGGGCCTCGTGGCTCCTTATATTTCCTGCAGTAGCAGCAGCTCCCAGTAGGTTCCAAGCTGGAGACGTCTTTTGATTCAGTGCTTCCTCGAGCAGCTCTCAGACCAAACTTCCTCATGGGCTGGTGAATATGAAGATTTGCCTGTCCATGCTTTAACTCACTATTTACCTTGCATCTCCATGCTCACATCTCTGTACCGTGTACAGCCTTATTTCATCATCTTACTTTTTGATAACGATAACCATCATGGTCATGGTTATGGTCATGGCTATGTATGTACGCTGCACATACATAGACGGGCCGTCTGCGGCTTCATTACTATATCGCCTTTGGCGATTTTAACATTAATTCTTTCGACGAATACGTCTGTCTGTCGCTCTCGCTGATACAAAATACATCTACAAACATTTTATAACATCATAATATATATTTTTGTATGTAATATTTTGTTCTTCATCTTTTTCTCTGTTAAAACTCCTACTCCAAGATTTTGTACTCCTGGACAAAATCCCTGGACCTCCTACTCCAAGCTTTTGAATTTTCGTCATACGAACGTTTTTCTTTCCTCCCCGTTTTAGTAATATCCAATGCAGGGTATATTTTTCAACTTAGTAACAACCAATGCGGGGTGAATTTATTTTTTCTTGAAAGTTTCATCCTTAGCATTTGCAGCTCTTTCCGGAATATGCACTGTAAAGAAACTTATGCGAAGAAAAGAAACACACACACATTGCATTTTATATTAAACCTGCATTTTATTCATGTAATCAGTCTTTCATATTTCTCGTTCGTCACAAGAGGAGTCTTTTCATTTTCTCTCGAAATTTCGGGACCGTATCCTTACAGGTAATTATATTTTTCACTTCTATAAAATAATATTAAAAGAATAATAATTTGTGTTTCTATTTTAATTCTATACTACTCTAATCTCTACTTGTATTGATTCTCACACAACAAAAAAAACTATTACATTTCCTGATTTACGTTTGTGTGGGGCATTTATTTACTACTATCGTTTATACTACTAAAAAAAATTGCACATATAAAAATAATAACCATTTACTGTAGTGATTCATGTATTGTGCGGGGTACTAAAAAATTTCACATATAAAAATAATGAACATTTAATTTTGTGATTTACGTATTGTGCGTGGTAAAAATATCCCTAACGATTTAACTTAACATGAAATTGCTCGTACAAAAAATATAATATAACAATTTAACAATTATGATTTGGTGTACCGTGCGGGGTATCGAATTTTACTATTCTACAATTAAAGTTTTTGTACGGGGTATTATTGATTAACACAAAAAATTAAGTACTTCAATTTTTCTGTCTGTTTTTATATCGAATCAAGTAACGGTGGTGGTGGGGATCTCATACGTTTTCTCTTCATGGTTTTAAACGGATTTTCAGCCTCTGCTAAAGGTGAGTGTGGCGGACTCGCTAGTCCACTTATATTTAAACTTTCGAGTTTGTCTGAGAGTCTCCGTTTCAATGTGACGGAGGTTCTCAGCGGCTCTTTTTTTTTGGCCTTACTTTCTTCCACACAATTTATCTGAAAAGTTACATTATGCATTTCCCCAGCGCTAATATTTATGCCAGGACTTTCAACTTTCATTTCGGGAGTACCCGCTTTCACTTTTCTCTCAGGCGATTTCAATGGGAAATCGTCCGGGACCACAATCAATTTTGGTAGGGCCGAGTACGGTCCGACGCGTAACTTTTTTAGTGGAGGTTCATCAATCTCCATGGGCTCTTCTTAACTGAGGTTCTCGCGTTTCTCTATCCAAATTGGTGAAGCCATTAAAATTATGAGTCTACAATAAATGTTACAAGAAAAAGGGAAATATAATAATAAAATAAAAAAATCCAAAAACCCTAGTTTACTGACACTAACATTTTCGCGACTTTGTACCATTTTACCTTTTTACTTAACTTTTTTTGAATCAAAAATTTTGGTATATCTTTTTATGAGGAGTACCCCTAAGTAAATAAGTAATAACTGATATTTCTATGGATCATTTTTAACACACAATTTTATTACGGGAAGTATCCCATACCTTTATTTTACCATTACATATCTTTTGAAAACAACAATTTTAATGTAATCAACATTTTTAATCATACTTTTTCAACTTACAGCAAAATCATACTCATTTTCTATTAATCATATTTTCCAATAGGAAACATTTTCTAACGCTATAAATATATATACTGTTTCAAATCGAAATTTTACATTATAATTTTCAGAACTTACGGCTGTAGTAACAGACCCGCGATTACAGTATTGTATCGCCAGTAGTCAATAAAATTCTCTTTTCCTCAGATAATGGGAAACAAATTTATAGCTTTTTTTTTAATTTTTACATCGTATTTCTATTCTGTTTCTGACCGACCAATCACCCCCCATTTTTTGGTGATCTCTCGATACTCTTTACATCTTATTTCGGCATGCCGAACGTTACAGTACGGACAGACCCATTCTGGGTGGTCTCTTATTAGTGCCACTCGACTTCCCAACATAACCGGACATTTATCTATCACATGTATCTGTCCGGGGATGCTTCATCTTTCGCAGACTTCACAAGGTGGAAACACTTCCGCCTTTTTCACGACTTCTTTCGTATCCTTCTTTTCTCCGTCCATTCTGTAATTTTGAGGACGGCCATAAAATTTTACATATAATACATAATATATACATCTGCCATGGATTAATTCGTACTAATTTTTAGGCGTAAGCAAAGCGTTTAAGCAAAGTTTAAGCCTCTCGATTTCAGACTGAAGGTCTGCAATTTTGCGGTCGTCGGTTTCAACTTCATCATTCTCACTTCTTTCTAATACACTTATTGGCGCGACATGTATCTTTTTCGTATATGTATGTTTAGGATATTGCGTACTTTCTGCCCGAGCTCTGGTTGACCTTCTCACGGTCGGATCGTCTTCTTGTGGAGCCGATTCGGTCGTGGGGAGCCCAGTTTGAGTCCCTGACGCTCCTGGCTCATTCTATTTAGTCCCGACAAACACTTTTGGTTGTAGTATCTGTCCTTTTCGTTGGACGGGTACCGGTATATTTACAGGGCTCTGCCGAACGACTAAGGGACTTTTTTGCGGTGTTTTCACCGGTGATTTCGCGGGGGACGTAGTAACGTCTCTTGCATCTACGAACATTGCAGAGTGTCCTGACGGACTTTTATATGGACTTCTATGTGGCGACGCTTGGGGAGTACCCACTTAATTGTCATCTAGTAAGATTAGCGATTCATTTTCTACATCATTTAACTCACAATCCTCTTCTCCCCCCAGAAGGTCTGGAACCGTCCCCGGTTCCAAAATTTCATTGCGAATGCTTCGTCTTCCCCATGAGGAATGCAAGTCGTTTGTACTAATAATAGTCATTTTCCGGTGGGTTATATACTGTGACGCCGTCGTCACCACTATCATTATTATTATATACCAAATCCAACTGCGGTTGCTGTGGGGTGGAAACATTATATGTTCCCCTCGGAATTACGTCTCTATAATAAGAATTTTGTTCACCAATATTATTTTCTGTAGGTTCTAATTTAGGTTCTAGACTAAAGATATGGTCCTCCGCTGTCGGGGCCATTTTATCAAGGTAACTTTTATCTTGATCAAAATCTCCAATTAGATCATCCGTGTCAATAGGAGTGTTATAGATTTTAAGGTTATGTCCATGTACCATATCTAATTCTAACGGTTCTGGCAGTAATTTTAATTGTATGTCTTCGTCGCAAAGGAAATACACATGTTCATTTTCTATGACACTATATACTCTATAAGACCCCGTATATCTCACCATAAATTTCGTGGGCATCCCACTTTTTCCTATATAATTACGTTTCAATACCAAATCACTGATTTCAAATTTAATATGAGGATGACGCTTGTCAAATTCTATTTTTCTGTTTAACTGATTTTCGCACGAATTTTGGTGCGCCTGCATGCGAAACTTAAATAATTCTCCTATTCTTATTTGTTGATCTTCAACATCCTTGGATTTTGAAGGTAATTTGTCATCGCCTAACTTAAGATTATAATCATATGCTAATGACTTTTCATGCCATAGAAAATATGGCGAAAAACCTGTGCTAGAATGTTTTGCAGAATTGTACTCATTTTGTACTAACGGGAGCAAATCATCCCAACTTTCAAGGGTATCATGCCGTAACTTTTTCAATATACTTCCGAACGTAGAATTTGACCTTTCAATAATTGAATTTGAGGAGGGATGCCAAGCCGACGTACGTACTGTGGCCACCCCATACATATCGCAGAAATTTTGGTATTCTTTACCTGTGAAAGCAGCCCCATTATTCGACACAATAGCGCGGATTCCATGATCCCTAACTAACGGTTCGAGTAAACGTATTGTCTCTGCCACGGTCGGACCCGTGGTTCGAAAAAGGTGTAAGTACCTTGTGCACTGATCAATTACAGCTAATACATACTGATTTTTACGTCGTGTTATATTTAATGGTCCTAAATAATCTGCAGAGACTTTTGCGAATGGCACTTGCGGAGTCATTAGAACATGCAACGGACCCGACTTTTTCCTTTTAACAACGTTATAACGTTGGCACGTGTCGCAACCTCGAATAACCTGCATAACTAAGGTACTCATCCCAAAGAAGTAATAACTTTCTCTGAGAGCCGCGTAGATTTTCTCATGCCCCAAATGAGACATTTGATGCAAATAATTTATGAAATAAATAGCTAACGACTTGGGTAATACTTTGACCCACATTTGACCCAACGGTTCTCCTGACAGTTTTTCTAACTCTCCTGAATCATTTAATCTATAATTAATAATTAATAATTAAATTCCCAGCATAAAATGAAATGAAACTTGAAATTACTAAATACTGAAAATTGAACAGTCTGGGTTATGAATCCCCAGCACAATTTAATCGAACTATAAACTTGAATATTTTAAATCTGTAAATCAGGGTTGAATTCCCTGTATTTTCTGAAATACTGACTTGTATTTTAACTGAAGAAATCGGGAGAAGTTCCCGTTGCACTATGACACTCAACACTTCTGAATCGACACAATAAATGAAGGGTGAGCTCCCTTAATACAATCAAACATTGAATTAATACTTTATGCCAATAAATCAGGGGTCAGTTCCCCGTACACAATATATTAATCGATTAAACTGTTACACAATAAATCGAGGTATCAATCCCTCGTACTTTCAATCACGAACACTCAATACGAATGGACGAAATATTTCAACAATGCACAACTATGAATACTAATAAATCGGAGCATCAATTCTCCGTAAATGTTGAGTCATTACCGACGAAACTTATAAAATATTATGACTGGCAGAGGCGGTTACCACATTAGTGTTAACTGCCGAATTTAATATACCTACGTATATGGTTTTCAACGGCCGTTTCATGAGTTGGCTAAAATTTTGATTTTCTTCTATTTTTTAGCAAAATGAAATTGGAAACTAGACACTATTCTACTACACTGGTACAAAACAACACGATTCTTCGAAATATGATACTGGTAACTGACATTTTATGACAAAAACTTATGAAATTCGAAGTTCAACTTGTAACTGATTTTGGATGCGGCTGCTGACTATGGACCATGCCGTTTTGTATGCATTGTAATGGGCTGCCTATGTCTTACACGTAACTGACAAAAATGACTGTATTTGCTGACTCTAAAAACTCACGGAATTTTACTTTTTTGTAGACTTATGAAAATAAACACTTGTTCACTAGTAGTAACCAGCCATAAACTGAATTTTGCAAACTAATAATTTCTCAAATTGATGAGCAAACCGTCTGAAATTTCCATTTGCCACTTAGGCCGTTTCTTTTATTAGTCATTAAAGTATACTACAGAATATGTATACTATGTTAATCAAAGCGGACTCATGCGGTCCTATTTACTTACTATGTAATTCTATTCTATAAAAATAGCGGTATATGTATTAACATAGGGCTGTGAATCTATTTGTATTTTCTACTAAAATGTGACTCAAAATTATGATTTTATAACAACTATCATATGGATTCGTGATCCCAAAATTTTATATTTTTACTCAACAATATTAAACTGTATGATGCTCAATATTTTTGTACCTTTTACGAACCTTTTATTTGTTGGCTGGATCTCAGCTCAATATACTTCTTTGGCGGATGACGGCGTTCGTCTCGGCTGAGGACTTTTCTTGAAATTTTTCACTTTATTTTTCCGATCGTATTGGCTTTTATTCTTCTTTCCTTTCTCGTTTTTACGAGCTAGATTTTATTTCACTTTTGACCTTTTTATTTTCTCAAAAATGTTTTTGAGCTTTAATTAACTTTTATTTGAACTCTAACTTTTTCTCATTTATGAGCTTGACTTCTTTGTCTTATATTTTCTTCCAGTCCCTAATAAGGTGATGCTGGAGCAGATTTTCTACACGTCTTCACTGGTCGGAAGTTAAAGTCGTTCTTGCCTTTGCTCGTCACTCAGTTGCAAAGATACGCACTTTTTTCTAAATCGGGTCGGTTTGGCTTCGCTTGTCACTCAGTTCCAATAATCGCCCTTCACTTTTACTTTTTAATCTGATGCTTCGTAAGCGTTATACGCACGTGGCGTCAAAATATCTCTAGTAGCAGTGGTACTAATTTATTCCATGCGGTTCCTATCCCTTACAATGGCAATTTATGGGCCAAGCGTTTTGGTTGCCCCAATGACCGCTATCCTTACACTGACTAAACCACTTTTAACTATACTATTTTTAATTGTAATTAATTAATTTTTTTGGGGGGTATATATATGTATATACCCCGCACCTTAATGAAAGGGATTTTATTGCGGGTCCTCGCTAATCCAATTCGGAACGGGCTGAGTATACGGAGACAAGGGGGTTCTCCCGTATCTCAAGACTAAGCCCGGGATGATATAAAATTATATGCACCGCTAAATGGAGGAATTATGCAACACAAAATATAGAGCACTCGCTAAATAAATTTATGCGCTTATGGGTGGGGAGGGTAGATGCTTCCCAAACCTATCTACTTATGCGTTCCACTAATACTTAAATATAAATATATGAACTATATATAATTATTTTATAATTATTATATTATGCACATTTATGAATCTCATCGAGGGAGATGCAATCATAACACACAAAATACATTACATAAATGATACGGTTATAAAGGGACTTTAACCTTGCCCTGTATTTATTGAGTTTAAAGAATACTTTAACTGGGCAAATACGCCAAAAATAATAGTTTACTTTTAAGGGCTCCGTAAGCCAAAATGAAAGAATACTTTCTAAAAGGCGAATACGCCAAACAAAATATAAGTTCCAAAAACCTCGTGGGCAAAAAGGCAACTTTACAATTAATATACTTTTAAATCAAAAGCCACTCGGGCAACAAAAAATAATACTTCCAAAATATAATTATCCACTCGGACAACAAATATTAATCAACAATCAAGCCTCTTGGGCAACAAAATGATCAACAATCAAGCCTCTTGGGCAACAAAATAATAATCAATAATCAAGCCTCTTGGGCAACAAAACAATCATTCACAATTCATGCCACGTGGGCGCCGACATTTAATCCCATTAGGGTATTATATTTTACCTTGTATTTCGCAGTAGCGAGAGTGACAGACGTGTGGCTTCCAATAGGGAATTTATTCAATCTGGCTCATAGCCGGGTTTCTCTTTTCAGAGCAAACAACACAACAATCATTTCTTGCCCGATTACGGGACAAGCCTTTTAACACTGGATCCCTAAATCTCTTCGCAATAGCGACTTTATGAATTCCCACTTGGGGCAATTCTGGGTCCTTAAATCCTGGGCCTCGTGGCTCCTTATATTTCCTGCAGTAGCAGCAGCTCCCAGTAGGTTCAAAGCTGGAGACGTCTTTTGATTCAGTGCTTCCTCGAGCAGCTTTTAGACCAAATTCCCTCATGGGCTGGTAAATATAAAGATTTGCCTGTCCATGCTTTAACTCACTATTTACCTTGCATCTCCATGCTCACATCTTTGTACCGTGTACAGCCTTATTTCATCATCTTACTTTTTGATAACGATAACTATCATGGTCATGGTTATGGTCATGGCTATGTATGTACGCTGCACATACATAGACGGGCCGTCTGCGGCTTTATTACTATTTCGCCTATGGCGATTCTAACATTAATTCATGAACAGTGAATTTTTACTTTTGTGAAAACCGGGACACCAAGAGACCACGTCTTAAATCACTTACGATTCTTTCCGGGAAATTATTATTATTATTATTATAAACAGGTTGATCAGTAGGTTTTAAATCCTTTGGGGGTAAGGAAATCGGTTATTAGGCACGTAAAACAGCGCTGTATGTTACAAAACCTAACAGCAATTCTGTTGAAATCTACAGTGAACCTGTTAAAGCAATTTGTGTTACTGGTTCCAATCCAACTTTTGGTGTAATTTTTTTAGTAATTAAATTATTCCTCATGATTAAATGTTGGGTAAATACTTCAAAGGCTCATGGAGCAAACCCCAATTTCTTACAACCGCAATGAACATTTTGGTGGTTTTCATCCCTAATCTATCTTCTTTTCGTTTAAAAGCTGTACATTAACCGAGTCTCCATTCAATATGGTTTACTTCGGTGTGGCTGAGCAGATCCATGTTGGAAATTACTATTATAAAAATATAATTATTTGTGTCATGATTTAAAGTGAGTGCTGTAGTTCCATCTGCAGCAGCCTATATGTATTGTGTTTTATGTCGATTTATGAATTTTGTATGATGTAAGTAAGTACCTACTTATTTTAAATAGCCTTATTGTGTGTGTGGTAGGTAGTTTTTGGTATGTATTTAAGTTGCATTTGTTAGAATAGAAACGTTCGAGTGCAATTTAAGTCGTAGAAGGGTTTTGCCATTTAATTAGTACAGGAACGTAGGTTCACAAAGATAATACGTATTTTGGTGTTTTGTGGTCTGTTTGTTGAGAAGTGGCAGGATTTTTGCTGTGTTATAGTCAGTCGCAAGGAACGAAACCTTGAGACAACACACAGATTTAGTCGCTCCTGAGTAGATTAATTTAGTTGTTTGGTATTGTCGGTTTTTAATTTTTACGACCTGTCACAGTCACCGGAATCATTGTATTATTTGAAAAGTGAAGTAGAGGAATAAATATACTTATTTAATATTTTAAATTAATCATTTTCTGTGTGTTTTGCGACTCCCCTGGTTGTCAGCCAGGGTAATTTATTGTGCATCTCTATTGCCATTGGTTTTTGTATACGATTTAGTGTTGAGATTTAGTGCTGGACTATTTCCTAAATCACATTCTTTGAACATTTTTACTATTGCCTATTTACACGGCAATACGCCAGAAAACAAAAGTGGGCGCCTTTCTATAAAAAAGGCCTATAAAATAGGCTAGGATGTTGGAAGGACAAAAATTTTAGCGATTATAGGGAGACAAAATAGAAAGGCAAGTTTTTTAGCCTTTTTTTCCTATTAAAATTAAGAGATAAAGGGAGAAGACTCAACCCGTCTATCCTTCAACCTTACAACTGTGAGCCATGGCTAGAACATCAAGGAGGAAAGCCCTGGAGCAGAATGGCATGCCCAAGTTCAGGGAGGAAGAAGGAAGAGCGAAGAGTCCTCCATAGTACTAGTACGAGAATTGAGTTCCGTGAGACCACAGTAAAAAATCAGAATCAACACTTCTTAAAATTAAAATTCAATTTTTTGTTTCGATTTTTTTGAAAAACTCCGTAGAAGTGAAAGAAAACATTAGGACACTGAAGGGACTCCGACGATTACAAGTGGATTGCCCCCATGGTCCTTGCTGGTGCAAGAGAATTCCTGATTACAATAAAAAAAACCATTGCAGTAAAAATATTTATATTTTTATATTCTTTTTTGTGGTGTTCTCCGTGTTCTCCATTCCCATCTACAAGTGTTGCTCAAGCCTATGTAACTAAAATAAATTTGAGGTCAAGGGACTATAAAATAATGATTGTTGATTCAAAAGTAAGTTGTGAACTTACCTGTATTCAACCTTGACCAGAATCTTAAACTCCTCTTGTACCGCTCTGGCGGTACACGTAAGATTGTATATTGTAAAAATCATAATATTAAGAACTATTAGACGTAAAACTAAAAACAACAAAATCATGAAATTAATAATCAATATTATATCTTTTGCCCCCAGCCATCAGCTGGAAAGGAAACTTATCATTTCAATTTTCAATTTATATTTTTATTTTCATCAAATTTAATACAAATTCATCCTAGTAACTTACCTCGTTTCTCTGTTCGTTTGGTGTCTTTATACACTATTGGCAAACGAATTGATTCTCATACTTAGCATCCTAAACCTAGAAATAAAAAAATTAAATTCAGAATATATCATAAAATATGTAAAAGTAAACTCAATTGGCAGCATTATTAGGCGGGCAGAAGTTCTATGAACTCTCTGCGTAGTACTTGGGAACGCAAGCTCATTCATTTATAAAAATAAAATCATAAAAATAAGTTAAAAATTAAAGGGGGAGAGAGGAAGCAAACCTGTGACCTGGACCGTCTTCGTGAATTTGTCTTCCCTTCCTTGTGTACACGGTGGACTTTTGCATGTGTCGGGATCCTTTGCCAACATGGACCTTTCATCTAAGACCCAGCTCTTTAACTCATTTATTCGTTAAAATTATAAGAACTTAAACTAAATTTAAAATTAAGAATTAAAATAATATTTAAACTAAACTCACCTAATAATGTAGACTCAAAATTCAAGACAGGCGATGGTGCTGAACAGATTAGCGTGGTGCAAGGTGTGCTCGTGGCATGGTATGATTCGGTCAGTGGGCACATCTTGTCACTACGCTCCCATCCCTTTCAGTGCGGATAAGGTTGATGACGTACCACATCTTCTACCTCCGCCCTGCCGTGCCTTTTTGGAAATCCGAATAAAATAAAATAAACTAAAACTAAATTCACACGTTTACCATTGAAAAAATATGAATCAAAATTTCCCGTGGCAGACTGAATTTCTGTAAGACTTTGGCGGTGCTCTCGACGGTGAATTTAGTCTGTTTGCCTTGTATCGTCGACAGACTCCTGCTATTCCACAGTTATTCGGGAGCTCGTGGTGATGGAGCTGGGAAATAAATTCTACCTTCAAATCCTGGTTTCCTTTACCGAGCTACTTGCCACTATAAATCAAGCCAGTATAAATAAACTCCAAATAGGAAACAAAATTATGCATTCGCATGAAATTATATGCAAATTTGTAGAATACTTACCTACCATGAAGCTATTGCGAGATTCTTGACTGGCATTTTCTGTTCAAGCTTCTGCGCCCCCCTAAGGAGTCACTAGCCCTACTCGTGTAGAGGATGACTTTCAAAGTAACCTCAAACTAGCATTTGACACTACTAAAATCATTATTCAGAGATGCTTAAATTTCATAACCTAAATAATCCTACATATTTCTAGTGATATTTTTGAAATTCGAGATGTCAGGGGTAAAGTAAACTCACGTATGGATTTTCCGACCGACTTAAAAATCGGTTGAGATTTCTTCAAATACATTTTGTAAATTTTAGCTGACAATTTAAAGGTTGTGAAATTAGGAGAGGAAGCTGTAAAATAGTTAGCTGTGCTGATTTACGTACAGAAATTTTTATAATGTGAATAAAACCAAAAATTTAGAATTTAAAATTTTTAATTTTCTGCCAAAACTTTAAATATTGTGTTGAATAAAGATTTCGACCGGTAACTCAATCAGCTTTCACTAACATGATATATTATTGGAACGGTGACTTTTAGCGCAGCTAAATAACTTAGTGCTACTCGCAAAATTATTTAAAATTTTAAAATGGGTTTTAAAAAACATAACTTAAAAAAAGGTATTGGATTTTGACGCGGGATACATTATTTGAACGCTCTTAAAAAATAAAGAGACCCCGTTTTAGATGCTGAGCTTAAGCATCTATAGAAATGGCTATGTCCGTCGATCTGTCTGTCTGTTCTTTATGCGCTACAGGTCACAGTTTACAAGCGATGTTTGTCAAATATTTTTGAAATCGCCACAAATGCGAGGAAGAAGTGCCCTATCGTTTTTGGAGTGGGTCGGGCTTACCAGTTTTTTACAATTATTAGTTGAATAGACCTATGTCAAAACGCATTCAAAAACATACAAAGAAAAACCAGTAAATTTAAGCATTAGTGAATATACTGATAGGTATTAACAGAGGACAGAGACAGATGGTGAAGCTTCGTTTCTTCAAATTAGCACGCCACTAAAGTACAAAAACAAGTGAATCCTAATGTATTGTTACCAGCTTTAACAAACCAGATTGAATAGGAGGGAGGGAGGGGGAAAGGGTTGGAAAATAGATAGATGGTCCACAAATGACGTCACAAAAAATATTACAGGTTTATTAGGACCGTCCGCAAATGACGTCACATACATATCACTCGTTAATAGGGATCGTCAGTAAATGGCGTCACAAAAAATATAAATATTTATTGTGATCGTCCGTACATGACGTCACAAAAAAACTACTGTTTATTGGGATCGTCCGTGAATGACACCATAAAAATATCACTCGTTTATTGGGATCGTCCATAAATGATGTCCGTGAATGACACCACAAAAATATCACTCGTTTATTGAGATCGCCTGTAAATGACGTTACAAAAATATTACTCGTTTATTAGGATCGTCTGTAAATGACGTCAAAAAAAATACTGTTTACATAAAAATATCACTTGTTTATTGCGATCGTCCGTAAATAACGTCACAAAAAATATTACTATTTATTGGGATCGTCCATAAATGACATCACACAAAAATATCACTCGTTTATTGGGATCGTTCGTAAATGACTTCAAAAAATATCACTCTTTTATTGGGGTGATGTGTAAATGACGTCACTTGAAATATGTATTAGGTAAACGTATTTCTTTAAGCCATCAATAACGAACTGACCTATTGACCAGACATTATAGAATTTTCACAAACATAGCCGTACCACTCGTCCCTGTCCACCAGATACATTAAATCTCATTCCCTTAACACTGGTGCAGGTGCTTTTCTCACCATGATCACTCGCATTGGCACTAGGCGTGTCCAGTTAACCAAAGCTTGCACAATTCTTTCTCGTACTGGTGCATTATTCAACAAAATCTTTCAAGTCGCTTGTACCCTGCCAAATGGTACCAGCAAAGTTTGTACCCAGCACACTCGTACTGGCTTATCAACTCAAACCTGTGCTGTTATAAAACCCACTTGTGCCAGCATCACTCAAATTCCGTCCATTTTCACCAGCACAACTTGTAACTTAGCCGCTTTTGTTTACACTAACTGCAAGGACTTTATGTTAACCTTCCTATACAGTATGTCCCTAAAGGTTAGACTTACCCCACTTTATAGGGTTTACTCCCCCCCAAGCGGGAACCGTAAGCCGATATATTTATTTTTGGATGACAACTGACTAATAAGTAGGATTTGGCTTTGATTGACCTCCTAGGGTCAAGTCGTTCTCACGTAAATAATTAAATCCTGAAAATCAGGTGTCCCAAAAGGTTGGACTCACTTCATGGTTTAAAAAACTCAAACATCAATATCTCCTGACTTAACGCATGAAATATTACGAAATTTCGTCTGCGTGTGCTTAGATATACTACTTATGACTAGATGTATGCACTTTGGATATTGGGTCACTATAGCACCGGTAGCGGAGGAGAAGACAAGTCACCCTCATATCAAATTTTTTCCCCGTTTGATAACATGTGAAAACCGTTTAATGTAGCCAATCAGGCATAAATCAGCCCCATAAGATAAAAGGCGAGTTTGAGTTTTAGTTTATTTTTATTAAAATTTGAGGCAATTCAGTATATATATACTGTTAATAATTCACGGACACTAAATAAATACAAGCAAAATATAAAGTAATACACACTATAAATTAATGCATACACAATTAATCCCGGCTCGGCGGCCCAGTGGTTTAACTACTGAGCTGCTGGGTCGGGGGAGTCGGTGGCGCTCTGGATTGGAGTTGGTGTTGGTGATAGAGCTTGGTATGTCGGTCTGGAGTTGAGCTGGGGTGGGAGTGAGAGTTTAAGGGAGTTAGGTGCAGGCTGAAAAAATCCGTGGTAGTCTTCTACCTGAGACGGAGTTTAAGTACTGCTTAATAGTAGGTACCTACTTTGCTTGACTCTCGTACATTCAAATGTATAAACTTAAGATTCTCCTCGAAGCACTTCTCTCCTAAAATATACTACAAGTGTCGCCACCCGATAACATTCGATAGAGTTGCTCGCTGATGGGTTGCTTGCCAGAGCGTATTGGAGTCGTGAGGATCGTGAGAAAATTCTTTCGATTCCATAAGATACTCTGGTGAGTTTCTCCTCCGAAAGGGAAAATATACACTAGTTGTTCTGGTGCAAACCAGCCTGAATATATGCTTGCAAAATGGTCCGCAGCGAGTCGCGACGAACACCAAATAATACAAGTGTAGGTAATTAGGTAAAAATACGATGCGAAGCCCAATGCGATTTAGTATAGTACTACTTCGCGGGATCTTTAAATCACACAGTAAAATTGTTGCAATAATGCAACAGAGTGGGATATAACCTCAAGGTTGAAAATCTCTAAACTCATACATACATACATACATACATATACTGTTATTAAATCACGGACACTAAATTAATACTAGCACACAAATACAAATTAATACACACAATATAAAATAATACAGATACATCAGATACATCAATGCCAAGAAAATATTAGTTAGTAGCCGTAAAAGCAAGAGGGAACAACACAAATACTAGGGCGGAATATAAAGGATATAAATATAATCTTCCCTACTTGCTACTATATACTATATCTATATACTCGTTTATCAAATGTGAAATCAGTTTTGGAATTCTGGAGTACAGTCAAACACTTTCGTTCACGTCCTGTAAACATCCCTGAAATAACATAAGACGAATGGGAAATATTTTATCGCGATTAAATGCCGACACCTGAAGTAATCCTTAGTTCCTCTGATTTTAAAAATGAAGTTTTCAAACTGGAAGAAGAAATATCTAAATCAGAGTTATTTTTTGCAATATCTAAATTGAAAAACAACAAAGCACCTGGAACCGATAAAATACTGAATGAATTTTGGAAGTACTCTTCTGGCCCTCCCTGAGATCACATATTAAACCTTTTCAACAAAATTATGGCTACTGAGACCACACCGGAACGATGGACAAAAGTCATATTATCAATGCTATACAAAAAAGATGACCGTGGAGACCCAAGTAATTATAGAGGCATCGCTCTTATTAACACGATTTCAAATTTTTTCACT
Source organism: Dicyrtomina minuta (assembly GCA_949802685.1). Lineage (NCBI taxonomy): Eukaryota > Metazoa > Arthropoda > Collembola > Symphypleona > Dicyrtomidae > Dicyrtomina > Dicyrtomina minuta. The sequence goes on along the minus strand of OX461809.1, from coordinate 39,416,721 downwards.
CAAATTTTATATAACCGATTAAACAAATAGTGTGAGAATAAGCAAATAATCCCGGAAAGCCAAGCAGGTTTTAGGAAGGGTCGTGGCTGTTTAGACCAGATATTTTCTCTCTCAGCAATATTACAATTAAAATTACAAAGAAAAAAAGGAAAACTCTTTGCGCTTCTCGTAGATTTTAAAAGGGCTTTCGATTCGATTAGGCAGGACATTTTATGGAAAAAGCTCAACAGTAAGGGGGTTAGCGGGAAAATTATAAGGATAATCAAAGGTATCTACGATCACGCGAACCTTTAAATCCGCGTTGGTGGGAGCCAAACTGAGTCCATCAAGGTCACTATGGAAGTTCTACAAAGGAAAATTCTAAGCCCGCTACTCTTTTCAATTTACGTGAGTGACCTGGACGAATATATGTCGAATTGTGAAGCTGAGCCGGTTGCAATGGGAGGATCAACAAAAATGAATCATCTTCTGCTAGCGGATGACACATGCATAATAGCAGAATTAAAACAAGCCTTACAGACCAAAATTAATATTCTAGAGTCCTATTGTGCTAAAAACTTCTTAACAATTAACTCTATTAAGACCAATATCATTGTATTTTGAAAAGCTGGTAAGCTGTGTAAAACCTACATTTGGTTCCTAGGAGGACAAGCAATTAACATCGTCAAGTGCTACACGTACTTGGGAATTTTATTTACTTCTTCCGGACTATTCTGTGTCGCAGCATCTAAGAAAAAAGAAAGGCAACGCAAGCATCTGGAGCAGTATTCAATATTCTCACTAGCTCAAAAACAACTTTATGGATGTGTAGACTAAAACTTTTAAGAGCTATTATTTAGTCTACTCTACTCTACGCCTCCCCTATTTGGGCATTAAGATACATTGACTTACTAGAATCTGTTGAAATCCAATATTTTAAGCGGTTACTTAGGCTACCTAGAAATACTTCTTCACATTTCGTGAGAGCTGAAACTGGAATTAGGCACATTCGGTGCCAAGTCGTGCGGCTGACTTTACTCTTCTGGGCCCGAATCCTGAGTCTTAACGAAGACAGAGTTTCAAGGCAGTGCTTCAACCGTCTTGTTGTACTTAATAATACAAAGAGGCTTCAACTAGCATACAACTGGGCGTCCGCAGTTCAAAATGTTTTAAACGACTCTGGTTTCAGTTTTGTATGGGATGCGCAGTCGTCGGCATAGTAAGACAATCGGTCACTTTTGAGAAATTAAATTAAAGTGACCGAGGAACGAAATGTACCTTTCTTTTTGTGCCTCAATTGCGCCTCTGTATTATTTAACATAGGCTCCTTTGGAGTCAGTCTCAAAAGTATAGAACAGACCGGGAGGCCGGTCGTGAACGAAAATGGCCAGGTCACTTGTGTTTTGTCTTACTATGGTCGTCGGAGGTTATATTAGAAAACTTAGATGCAATTACGGAAAGAATCAATGAACAATCTATGCAAACAGATCTACAACGCATTTAAAACTCATATTTTAATGAAAATTACAAGTTCACGAAATCGGATGGTGTCATTTCTGAATATTTGTTATCAAATCTCCCAATTGCGTTTCTCAGAATTTTTGCACAAATAAGGCTTGGAGTGGGTATAATTGCAGTGAAAAACAAAGCTTTAAAGTTTGACACACAGGAGAGGTGTAAACTCTGTAATGCCGATGATTTTGATGCGTTTCACTATGTTATTAAGTGCCAAACGTTAAGTTCTTACACAAAAATGATTTTGGGTGAACATACGTATTTTATCAGAGATCAGCCACAATTTGAAAGTTACTTGTGTAATCAGACCCCTCTAGTTTATACGGAACCTATTTATCTTCTCTTTCAAAACAATAAATTTATTCCACGCTAATCCAGCCTTCAATCCATAGTACATTCTCGACAGAGGTTACTTAGCACTGATTTTAGTGAAATAACCGCCAGCAAAATAGGAAATAGGAAACAGTGAAGTAACTACCGGATCTTCAACGTCCAGTGACTAAACCACAAACGATAAAGCGAGCGAAATTCGGAAACGTTTTTAAGGAAACTTGGAAGCGTTTTTGAGGAAACTCGGAAGCGTTTTTGAGAAAATTAAGGAACATAATAAATAAATTTGATGTATAGATCACGTATAATAACTATTAAGGAATCCAAAAATGTATACTTATATCACAACTCTTGTCACCCTGTTGCACAACTACAAGAGCACTATTACTACTGAAATGTAAATTAAACTTCATTCAGATGTATATAATTCAATTTAATGTTATGCGAATGCCCCTATAAACATGAATAAAATTAAATTAAATTCAATACTATATACTCTATCAACTTATTCTAGAAAGAACCATTGTTATACAATTCAAATTCCTCACTGTCAAGCGACACACACCACTTAATTTCCTCAGGAATAATATTGCATTCATCTGTACATCGATATTGTGGCGAGTTTCTATAACTTTCCGTATTGAACCTTAAACAATCAAGCAAGCATTTATTAGTTGATCTTGTTTGCCTTACTGAAGTTTGTAGACTAGAAATATTTTTAAAGTAAAAACTACTTGAACCATACTTTAAAGTTTTTAAAACAAATATAGGTGAGTAATACTTCATTCTTTAACCCATCGACAATACATTGCACATTTCTTATAAATTAATCTGATTAACATTCACCTGTCCTATACTACAAAAAGAAATAATAGCTCGACTTAGTTTATTCTGTAACAATTAAAGCTCTGCAATAGATCTCGATCCCCAAATATTCACACAATAATTCACAACTGATAAAACATAAGCATTACAACAAAAGTACCAAAATCTAAATACCGTTTAATATTTAAAATAACCCCTATTGCAGCAATAACTCTTCGTTTTACATACAAAAAGTGCTCAATAAAATTCAAATTGCAGTCAACAATTACACTAAGTTACTTAATTGTATATACTTGTTCTATATCCTGACCATTACAAGACAAGACGACCCTTTCAGGTTCAGGAATGTTTAAGTCACCTGACCTATGAAGTAACATAAATTTAGTCTTATTTATATTAATGTACAATTAAATTATATTAAACTATACATTAAGGGAATCCAAACAAGTCTGAACTGTAATTAACATAACCTCAAACTTAGAATTTGAGAAGAACCTAACCAAGTCGTCAGCATACAAAATTAACTTAACGCCGACAGTTATGGCATCACCTTTTTTATCAATTTACATAATAAATAGTAATGATCCCAATACCGAGCCTTGAGGAACTCCCATATTTAGATCATAACCATCTGAAATAAAGTCACTAATTTTCATTTTAGATTGACGATTATTCAAAAAATCAGCCATTAGTTTAAGTAAATTTGAGTTTACACCGAAATCATTTCTCATTTTAACTAAAAGCTTTCTATGATTTAAAGAATCAAACGCTTTCTGCACATCAATGTAAACTGCAAATACTCTACCACATTTTACGTCTAGGTACCTAAAAGAGTCTTGAATAAATTCCAAAGTCACTGATTGGCATGATAGCTCTTTCCTAAAACCATGTTGTAGGTTATACAGTTGATTGCTAGACATAATGTAAACAATTTATTTAAAATTTTTAGATAAATATAGGGCGATATAAAAGAGGATCCTTCCTGTGACCTTTACTTTTAAAAAGTGGAGTTACAACAGCAGTCGTAAAATTAGATGGATACTTACATAAAGATAAAAATTGAGTAAACATCAACGCAAGAGGTAAAGCTAGAGTATTAATGCAGTTATTTAAAACAGCATAAGGAACTTCATGACAACTTTGAAGTTTCCTTTTTACAAGAGAAAAAGCATATCTAACTTTATCCTTAGTAAAGGGCACAGGAGATCTATTACAATCATCACTTTAAATAAATTCATCAAAGTCATTAAAATATGTCAGCTGGACTGTAAAAGCTTTAGCTAGCTCATTAGACATATAATTCAATACATATATTGAAAATACCATTGTTGTTGTTTTATGATGTTATATTGCAGTGTGTTTTCAATGTAACATACCTTCTACATGAATGACGTCATTTGTGTCTGGCCTTATAAGATAAAAGGCGAGTTGGAGTTTAAGTTCTTTTTTATTGAAGTTTCAGGCAATTCAGTATACATATACTGTTATTAATTCACGGACACTAAATAAATACAAGCAAAATATAAATTAATACACACTATAAATTAAACATGCACATAAGATAAATCACTGCTAAAGAAATATTTCTTGTTAACCATAAAAGTAGGAAGGAAGGAGTACAAACACTACGGCGAAATAAAGGGGCTATACAGCTCGCTCTGACAACTCCGAGGACGACGGACGTGTCCTTCTTTGTTCTCGTGAGCAAATTTCAGAAAATCTTTATTTCATTTTGGTTTTTGACTTGAACATACCGTTCGTGAGTCTACCTAGCAGTTGTGGGTTTAGCGTGTCAGGGCTGTGTTGTTGAGGTTTCTTATCTTCACCTTTGACAACTTTGTTATTTGAGATAGCGTATATCTACATATCAAAGCTGTTTTAACATAAAGTTGGAACTTACAAGTAGGAAGATTATGTAACTTCGGTAAAGAGGCACTGTGGTGGAGTACACATTGCTGCTTTACTGAAGTTATTTAAGAATAATCGCAATCTTCCCAGGCACGTTGACCCCAGCTAATAGCACTGTCAGCAACTGCTGAAACATCTCTGGTATTTTGTAAAAAGGTTTTATTAGTCTCGCTTAATTACATGCAAGTTGGACTACGTGCTGGTATTTTGGGAATTTGTATAAATTCCACCATTGGCTTCGGCCCTTGATAAATACCAGTGCAATGGTCTGATCGAATTGTCAATTCTGAGCAACTCATAGGCATAGTTATAGTCACTAAATAGTTATACGCTTAGAGGTGTAATTGAAAGTTTAGTGCGAAAGTTTCTCGTTCTTGCTCACGCATACTTTATAACGAGTAAACATAGCAACTTTTATAAATAAAGACATGTTCATAGTAAAAAGGATCGTTCTGCAATGGGCGTATTTATTGGCCTGAGCGGCATTTCAGTAACTTTATGTTGCTGAATCTCCTTCAAATACAATACAATACAATACAATAAGGGCTATACATATAAACGTCCTTGAATCCTACTATATACTCTGTCAACTTACTCCGGAAAGGACCAATATCATACAATTTTAATTCCCCACTTTCGAGCGACACGCATCCCTTAATATCCTCAGAAAGATTATTCCATTCATCAGTGAACCTGTAAAGTAGAGAGTTTCTATGACTTTCCAAGTTAAACCTTAGACAGTCAAGCAAGCATTTATTGGATGATCGCGTTTGCCTTGGTGACGTCTTTAGCATACGAATGTTCTTAAAATAAATAATATTAGAACCGTACTTTAAAGTTTTTAACACAAAGATAAGTGAGTCATACCTAATCCTCTTATACACTGACAATACATTACACATTTCCGAAAGATTACTCTAATTTACATTTGCCTCTTTAATATCACAGAAAGCAATAATAGCTCTATTTAGTTTATTTTGTAACGATTGAAGTTCTGCATTAGATTTAGATTTCGAAATTATCACGCAATAGTCAACCACTGATAGAACATACGCGTTAAGCATTACAGCAAAAGTATAAAAGTCTAAATATTGTTTAACATTTGAAATAGCCCCAATTGCAGCATAAACTCTTCGCTTTACATACAAGAAGTGCTCATTAAAATTCAAGATACAATAAACAATTACACCAAGGTATTTGAATGTATACACCGGTTCTATATCGTGACTATTACAATGCAATACAACTTTTTCAGGTTTAGGAATATTGGAGTCACCGGACTTAAAAAGTAACATAAATTTCGTCTTACTTACAATAATGTACAAATCATTCATATTAAACCATACATTTAGAGAATACAGACAAGTCTAAACTGAGTTCAGCATAAATTCAGACTCTGAGTTCGAGAAGTACAATACTAAGTTGTCTGCATACAAAATAAACTTTACGCCACCAGATATGGCATCACCTATTTTATCGATACACCTAATGAACAATAATGGCGCCAATACTGACCCTTGAGGAACCTTCATATTCAGATTAGAACTATCTGAAATGCAGTCACCAATTTTTATTTTAAATTGACGTCTATTCAGAAAGTCAGCCATAAGTTTCAGTAAGTGCAAGTGGATACTTAAATTATCTCTTATTTTAATTAACAACTTTTTATGGTTAACATAGTTAAATGCTTTCTGCAAATCAATAAAAACTGCAAGTACTCTATTACATTTTATATCTAGGTACCTAAAAGAATCTTGAATAAATTCCAAAGTCGCTGATTGGCATGATAGCTTGTTCCTTAAACCATGTTGTTGGTCACATAGTTGAATGCTAGACATAATGCGATGAAAGGCAATTTAAAGTTCCCGCTAAAATCTTGTCCAAACCAAAAATTCGGTTTAAGACCGTAAACTCAACAAGTATGGGCTGACTTGATGCACCAGTTGAATGGTAACAATTGGCCGAATATAATTGCTTTTGAGTTGAGCGAGATATAATAACAATTTATAATATTTCAACAAAAAACCAACTTGTTTTTGAAAATTTTTGAAAATTCCCTTCAAAAAGTGTTGTTTGGGTCAAAGAAAAATGAACTCCTCTGAAGTTTTAATTGTTTAAGAGCTTTGAATTAACCAATAAAATCGGACTAGAATTTCTAAAAGGTTCCAAATTATGTAAATAAGTAGAAACAAAAATTCAAAATTATGTAAATAGGTGGAAACAACCGCAAAAACAAAGTGTTTACTCCACAAATTACTCGCTTGAAAAGAATTAAAATTCGAAACGCGTCGCGATAAATAAATAATTAATTAATGAAGTTCTATAAATAATGATAACGAAACAGAGTACCAACATCAGTAGTAAGGATAATCCCTTGTTTTTGCCGTGTTTAAGCATAGGACGAAGGTCATATGATTGAAGTGCAAGACCAGATGGACCCATGGGATGGTAGGGGACCCATAGGACAAGCTGGATGCACGAGGCCATTTTGTAGTGCAGACAGGGTTCGTGGGTTTATAGATTTACAGATAAGTGTGCGCCAAAAATGAGCATATATGCAAATACAAGTATATAGACGGTCAATGTGTGTGCGATGGATATACAAAAACGAATGTGAAGGGAGAAATAAATGCGATGCGATGTGCTTGGTCCAAATGCATGCAAATATAAGTGTTAGGTGGCGGTGGCGAGGACTGTGGTAGAAAATTGAAAAACGACTCAAGTGAGACACAGATGTAGAGAAAATAAACAATACAGCAGACGAGAGCCTGGGAGCGAAGGTCAAGTTGAGTGCGCTCGAGCACGTACAAGCGTGGGCGGCACTGGGACATGTGAATACAACTTGGTCTGAGGGTAAGTAATGTGAGCAGTTTTAAATGCGGACCAGTGAGTAGATGTAAGTTAAAGGCAAGAGGCCTTCTAAAACCGTCTATGTTTTAAATTAGACAGGAGCAATTGCATTACTCACTTGCGTCCATAGTGACCATAGTTTAAGTTATCTTTGTGGGAGCAGAAAAGCTAAGAGAGGAGCGTTGATGATAAGTTTCTTGACGTTGTAGATGGCGTTTCGACAGGACTCGTCAAATTCAAACGGAGCGTTCTTCATGAGAAGCTTGAAAAGAGGTCTAGCCACGTGAGAAAACTCGTAAATCATGCGGCGGAAAAAGTTTAAGATACCTATAATACTTCTTATTACTGTTGTATTCCTTAAATATGGATAATCTGCTATTACATAGACTCTTTCACTGTTTATCTCTATGCTATCGGCGCTAACTCTATGTCCAAAAAAAATAATAGAGGAAAATTCAAAGAAGCACTAAGCTAGATTTAATCCAGTGTTTGATTTTAGACATGTGTAAAGAACCTGTTTTAACCTCTTAAGCATCTGCCTAAAGCTGGAGATGTTGAAGCTTGTGTCGTCGACATATGTGGCTAGAAATTCGCAAAGAAGAGATAACCAAATTTTTTTTATGACTTGTTGGAAACAAGTGCCTGAATTAAAATATCCATATAAAAGTGTGAGTGGTCTAAAAACTGCCATATAATTGATATAGGCTAAAAAATTTCGAAAAGCCTTATGGACTCCTATTTGTTGGTACAAGTTTGCTATGTCAACGTTAGAGAAGTACCTAAAACCGAAAAGTTTCGATAATAACCAAATTAAATTGGGTATAGGAGCTGCTATCGGCTTTACCTGTTTATTGATGTCCGGGTAATCAATTACAAGGCGCCAATCAGTGGCACTATTCTTTACAACGAACATGCGTGATACCGTAGAGCTCTTGCAGGGCTCAATGCTTTTCCTTGCCAAATCTGCCTTAGTGTCGCGTCGGACTACGTCTTGGAATTTTTGGGACATAACTGTGGGGTTATAGATCATTGGTGAGGTATCTAACATTTCCATGGTAGCTTCTACAACTTGACTAGTAAATGGATCTTTGACAGTTTCATAAAAGTCTTCGGGTTTCCACCCAAAAACTTTGTTATACTTACTCAATAGGTCCCTTAGATGATCTTTTTCAGCAGGTTTTAGCATCTTGTAGATTTTGAACTGTTAAAATTTCTTGTTGGTCCGCCTCTGGCGTCTTTCTACTTGAAATGGGCAGGTTCTATTTTTAGAGAAGAGGAAAACTGCTAAAATTTGGTTTGTAATCGAATGGACCTGAGATGGTTGTTGTCAGATAACTCGATAGGTAGTGAGTGAATTTAAAAGTCGAGTATAAAATCGCCGTTATCTGAATTAATGAGGTGGCAGATGCCGTGTGTTTTTTATTCGTAAGGAGGTCTTTCCAACGTGCAGACCGTATTTCTGAAATAAAACATTGTTTTGCTCCAGTAGGATACCCCGAATCAAACACACATACACGTTAATAGGATTAAGACGGTATGCCTTAATGAAAATGGGAGTTACAAAACAAAATCCTCATTTAAAATTTGGCAAAAGTTTTTGCGCCCGCGATGACATGCTAGATGTTGATATTGTTTGTATGTAATCCTTAATGGAGCTGTCGCAATCGCATGATGGTCGAATGGTGTGTACAACTGACTTAGTGTCCGAGCCGTCCTCCTTGATACCGTTGATTTCCGTTTTTGTTACTAAATTATAAAAAGGGTCATCAAAGGATTAAAAAAAAATTTTATGTCAAAATTTACATTTAATTCAGGGTCAATGCTATTTGTACGAGATATTTAATTTGTAACCTTAAGCTTCTAAATGTGAGTTTTGAAAACGTGTATTAAATCTGTGGCCGTTCGTTCTAGACATTTACGTAGAGTGAGCATTCTTTCTTATTGTCAAAATACATGAAGGTAAGGATGCCCTCATGACACATGACGTATGCATGGTTTGCCTGGAGAAGATCCAGTTTGAAGACTAAATGGTCATTTGCCTTCTCGATGACCAGGAAACCCCACTTGATCAACTTTTGGAACTCGTCAATGTAGAAAATAAGGAACCTTAACTTCTTGATGATGTGCGTCTTGCCATCATTTATAGACAAAACGGCTTGTATAGGCGCACAAGGTTTTACTTTACTTACCACATTTTATGTAGTTCATGCGACGTTTGTCGTTTTAAGCGGCTTTCCTTTAAGATGCCGTGTACATAGATGGGTCAGCTGCTTAGTATTCTAAACCGTCTCAGGCCACCTAGCCACCTAATCTTAGTGGAGGACGTTGGTGGGTTAACGTTGATAAGGATGTTGAACCTCAACCTCCTTTCATATATATTTTGGGAAAAAAAGCCACCACTGAATTATCGTGTGAGGTGGGCTAATTTAGTTGTGCTTGTTGAGCATCAGTGATGTGTGGTTGCAAGACAATGCAGAGTTACTTTAAATCGATACAACTTTTGACTATGGGCTTCATTGAATCGGGTAATTCTTGTTTAGTGCGAACTTATTTTCGTTTAAGGTTCATTGTTGAGTATAATAAATCTAAACATGCGCCTTGATTGGCAATTAAAACGGTAGCTCTCTGATTAAAATTGTAATTCGTATTACTGTTTGCTGCCGCTTGTTCCAAAACAATTCCGGTTGAATGTCTTTATTAAATCTTCAATTATGTCCCCACAGGTATCGGAGCAATGATCAAAGTCGCTGTAGTCAAGTCTCGCAATGTAGGTGTGCTAATTGTTGGACCACTACTTATCAGCTTGATTAATAAATACCTTGTTTAAGCGGTTTATGACCACTTAAGGAGGAAGCTTATATAATCAGATGCAGGAGTTGAACTTTTTTACACATTTGCTAGATAACTTTACTTTATTTAATTTCGGCATGATGTCGATACATTCGGTTTGTTGGTAATGGTCATAACTAACGGTTGACATGCCTCTACTGAGCGTAGGCATTACTAGTTGTACGGCCCTATTGACTAGCGGCGTTCCCTAGGAGTGAGCGTCAGACTTTCTTTAGAGGAGCTCTGATCGTCCTTTGGTGAAGGAAACGGATTAGAATAGCCACTTCTGCTCCTACGATTTGAGTGTCGTTGAGCAGAGAAGCGGCTCCTACAAGATCGCAAGTTTCGCTCTTCCGGTGGTGCAAGCTTTAGGGCCCTTGAGTTGGTATAACGACGTGAATTAGGACGGCTCGGCTTGTCCGTAGTCGTTGGTCGAGTCAATTGTGAAGTCGGCGCCGCCGAAGTTGATTGCAAAGTTTGTGGTTTAGATGGCTGGCTTATACTAGAAGCGTATGGTAGCGTAAATGAATTATGGCTAGTGTGTGTTAATAACAAAACGGGTCGTGCTTGGTATTGTCGTTAAGGAGAAAATGGATCCACCGACAAGTATTGGGGCGGAGGCGCTTGGGCTATCTCCTGAGATAGGAACTTTATTTGTGGATAAAAAGTATATGGGTTGAAAATTGCAATATATCTCATCGGATCGAACAGAGAAGCGTCGTCAGGAGTCCTTATATGAGTCTGTTGATACATATTTCTGTAGCAGAGGGGTATTGATTTGTTGGTAGCAGATTCTGTAGTTCTATTTTTATAAGTGAGAGGGAAACCGTCTGCCGGACAATGAGCAAAATGCACTTTCATTGCTCCCCTCAAAGGTACGGGTGGTAAACCACTCAACAATGATGAGGGTGTTTAAACGGAATATCGACTCAGTTGGGGTGCTTAAATCCTTGGCATCTGTTCGTGGTGACCCAGAGAGATCAAGTTGCGTACATGATTTGGATCCGTCGGAGCTTTGCGTTGTGCTTGGTACGGACGTTGATTAAAGTGTGACAGTCTCTTATTCGTCTTTTTTGAAACTTCCACGCCTCCTCATTGAACTGATGCAAGCGCAACTTCAAGTTGCTGTTGCGTAATAGTAAAAGTTGTTTACCAGTGGCGGAGAAAATGACTGATAATGCTCCAGTTGATTGTTTAGTAATGTTTGCCTTAGTTGGAACCGGTAAGTTTCAACGGTGGCTATGGGTTTTGCCAAGGCTGGTTAATAAAAACGTTAGTTCATATAAACTCAAACAGCTGTTTTTAATGTAGAATTAGTATCTTGGGCTACTACAATAACGCTACGATAGAATTAATCGTCGTGGGCTTTAAAAATTTTAACAATTTGTTCTTGTGGAACCAGTCTATATGAGTACTACTTTTAGAAATGGCCAATGATTTGTCGCTGATTTCTTGTAGTAATTGTGGACGGAGCCTTGTCGTTTTGCGAAGCCATAGCTAAGTTGATGCGCACTTGCTTTTTCTTGCTACCCGTAATCATTGGCAAGTGTGAAGTTTGGGTAGTAGGTGCCCAAGGACGTGGAGGTTCTACTTTAGTCACAACCAGATTCAGTGATCCTAATACAGGACATTTATCGCGCAGCAATAGTACGGCTGAACTTGAGAGATTTATTCGTGTTCTTTAGGAATACGTATAGCAGGATTGACCATGGAATTAGTTAGATCGACCTTAAGAACGTATTTTTTTGTGTTGCGATCGTTTAACAATATTGTTTTAGGATTCGAAGGAATATGGATAAGTTTGGAGCAAAATTCAAAATATTGTTCGTGTGGCCTACGGCATTTAGTACATAGTTAGTGATAGTTTTACTGTGGCGGTCGATGTTTTTTTCAAATCGGATTAGTTTGGGTCGTCGGCTCCTAAAAAGTGTTGAAAGTCATCGGTCAATGATGAACCGTAGTCATTTTAGGAAGTACCGGAATGTTAAAATGATTTTGAACGACTACGAGTTCTACTCTCGACTTTGGCTTTCTCCGGTTTGTCTTCGGTTTAATAGCCGATTTTGAGTTGGAGGGAGAAGAATATTGGGTTTTGTTGAAATTACGGCTTTGTCAAGAAGAAGAAGAGGGTTTTCTGCTCTTTGACTTCCCTCTCGATAGTTGTTGTTGATCTGCAGCAATTAGGGTTTTCTTGACGACGATGTTGTCCATATCAGACCCCTCGTCGGCATTACTTGTGGCGGTGGTCTCATTGAGATCAACCATTGGTATCTTCTTCTTCCCGTCTTGACTCGTTAGAGAGGGAATTTCTCGTAAATCAGTTTTAGCGCCTTAGGAGTTTTGGTTGTAGTGAATGTTTTTCGGAAAACTCGCTGGATAGTGATGAGGCTGGAGACGGCCTAAAGCTTTACGCTGACCTTTACCTGTCATCAATATTTAAAAGTGAAATTAGTGTGAAATTTGCTTTTTAAAAATATAAATATATACAGGTATAAAGTCGGCAAATTTTTATTGAATTGTAAATATTTTTTTTGTTCCCATTGTGGGATACAGAAGTACCTGTTTAAATCTTTGCTGTGGCAGTAAGTGAGTTGATTGGGTGCGAAGCTCTCCTTAATCTACTCCCAAAATCCGAGGAATGCCAGAGATTTGTTTAGTTCCTGTTTCTTGAACTCGGCGAAGAATTCGTTGATGGAATCGAAAGTGGCTATGTAGATAATAAGAAGCATGAAAAGGTGGTTGATCGTGGTGCGTTCGTGACTTGCATTGAAATACTTATTGATGGCGTCGATCACGAACGCGTGGTATCGCTCTTGTGGAGTAATAGGCATAAACCTTTATTTAATTCACACTTGGACACAAAATTTTTATTAATAAAGTACACCCAAACAAACTTTACAAATTAATTCACTTCACCTGAATGCGAAACCTGCCTTATGTGGTTTGTCTCAATCACTGTTGGTGCGCAAGACCTTGGATGTATGCTCTTACAAAGATTGTTGTAGTTTGAGTTCGAGACACTGTTTGCATCTCAAACCCATAAAGTCTACTAATTTTGGTTTGGACCTAGTTGAGTTTAATTTGTGAGGACTACTTATTAACTTTGTTGACAGTGTTAAGGTTGTAAACCTACGGGATTAAAGAAGAGTCCAGGTGAAAACAATGCCTTTGTTTATATTTTAAACTTACGAGCATAACTTGTAAACGTGTAATCGAGTTTTCTCAGGAGATATTTTTTTTCGAAAAGAGCGTCCCAAAAAACTTAGAATGGCTTAACAACATGATGCGCCAAATGAGTTTCGGTCGATAAAGTATTTTTTTGAAAAATCAAAAAAGGCCTCAAAATGGGTTTTTAATCCTATTTTTAATTTTTTTTAAAAACATCTTAATAACTATTTTTGAAAATTTTGTGTGGAAAACCATTTTAAAATATTCTGAATTCAAAAACAATTCAAATTTGAAATTTTGAAATTTTTTATTTTTTTCGAGATTTTCTAGACACCTACCATTGTTCAGCCAAAATTTTAAAAAAAATAAAAAATTTCAAAATTTCAAATTTGAATTGTTTTTGAATTCAGAATATTTTAAAATGGTTTTCCACACAAAATTTTCAAAAATAGTGATTAAGATGTTTTTAAAAAAAATTAAAAATAGGATTAAAAACCCATTTTGAGGCCTTTTTTGATTTTTCAAAAAAATACTTCATCGACCGAAACTCATTTAGCGCATCATGTTGTTAAGCCATTCTAAGTTTTTTGGGACGCTCTTTTCGAAAAAAAATATCTCCTGAGAAAACTCGATTACACGTTGACAAGTTATGCTCGTTAGAGTTTCGTAATTGTAAAATTCGTATGCTTCAAAATTAAAAGTGTATTTATTGTTAGCGCTTGTTACGCAGATATCCTACAATACGTAACTTATGAAGCCTTCTTTTTCAATGAGACCGATGATTTTTCTACTTCCAGGATTAAACCACTAATAATTAATAGATACAATAAACAATGTGGGGAAATCTTTAATGTCTTACAATTATTTTTAACTTTATGGGATTAAAACATTTTTTTTATGATTAACGAGGTTCAAGACCAATTAATTTTAAATATTTTTAATCTGTTAAATCTACGAATGCCCTTAGGTATTAGGAGTTTCTTTGCTCCTTTAAAAAAACTGATTAAAGTAGAGATTGCGAAAAATAATATTTATACGTCAATAGTTAATAAATAAATGAGAATAATCATAAACAAAATTGTATTTAGATACGGTGTCTGGGCTTTTGCTTTGGGTTCGTGGATTTCTTAGGTTGATCAGTCCTGAACTCGGTAAATCTGAGATGATCGGGCAATGAAGATTGCTGATATTTCAACGTTTATACGTCTTTGGGGAAAACGTGATCACTGACGTTGAAATTGCCTAAAACTTAAAGAATGCTATAAAACTGGTAACTTGTGTCTCAGGCAAGTACATGTACCCAACTTATTGGTGCCAAAAAAAACGGAGTTAACGAATCGGGCAGCGAAATTAGGATGTTAAATCCATTTCATTGGTTTCGTTACTCAAATCAAATTAAATCAAATTTATTTAAGTGTTTAAAGTGATAACAGTGTTGTTTTTATCACCGAACACTACTAAAATATATCAAAATAAAATCAAAAATAATGCATAATAAAATCATTAAAAGAAAAATTCAAGTATATAAAGTGTCAAGCAGTGACATATATGTAATAAACAAAAATAAGACTGGTTATTATACAAAATATGAGGACGTTACATAACAAAATGTATAACAATGCGTTTAGATAAAATATACTGCGTTGTAGTATTTACAAATTCTGTAGAATTCGCAATTTTTTGAATATTTGCCGAAATAGAATTCCATAACTGAACAGCCGAATAAGAGAAACTTCTTTTTCCGTACTTTCCAACTTTTTTTATGTGCAATAAGTTAAGCGGTTTGCGAACTGATTTCGATGATGAGTCTTCTCTGTTGGAGATTTATCGGCTTAAAAGATTTTTAATTTTGCTTTTTGAATTTATGAAATGTTTATGAATATATTTTACGATGATCAGTGTATGCCGCTTATTACTACTAATCCAATTTATTTTTTCAGAATGTTTTGTTCAGATAGACAACTTCTAACTTTTAGTCCAAAAAATGTGTAAATAACGGAAAAAACTATTTTGTTTAGCTTAGAAATTCTTGTTTCACATATGATACCCTACACTATTAGACCGTAGTCTAACACTAAAAGAATATGGCTTGTGGAGAAAACATTTATGTCACTTTTATTATAAAATGATTAAAAACAGGACACTAGCTTCAATCTTTCATTAACTTTATTACAGACTGATTAAAAGCGATCTTTAAAAGTCATGTGGTGGTCAAGTATAAGCCCTAGATATTTAAATCTATTAACTCGCTCGAGCTCTATATTATCGATTTTAATTGATATGTTACATGTGTTTTTATGAGCAAAGGGTGAGCACTATCTATTCGTTTTCTCCATACTAATTTTCTTTTTGTTTTGTTTGGTCAATTGTGATAAATTTTGAAAATCTTTGTTTATAGCATCTTCAATTTTTTGTAGGTCTTTAGATAAATAGTAGATAATAAGATGGTCGGCCTATAAAATGCACTTGCATTTTATAAAGATATCAGGAAGATCATTGATGTAGATTGAAAACAACAAGGGCAAAAGGCAGCTTCCTTGAGGGGTCCCTCTGTTGATGTAATGTGCTTCTGATGTGTAATTTTCTATTCTGACTTTTATTTTGCGGTCTTGCAGATATGATTAAATTATTTGAGCATATTTCTATGCTCACCTAGGTGTTGTTGTTTGCAAATAAGAATTTTGTGAGAAATCATGTCAAAGGCTTTAGTATAATCCACAAACTCTGCCGCTGTATACTGCCTGAGGTCTCCAGCTATATAGCAGTCGTTACAATTTCGGATTAGAGCACTTGAGGTCCAAAATTCATTTCTAAACCCATGTTGACTGGGTGACAAAAGATAATTTGTGTTTAAAAAATGCAAAAGTTTTTTGTGCACTTCAAAGTCAAAAATTTTCGCACATGTTGAAGCAATAGAGATGGGACGGTAATTATTTATATTTGAACGCTCACCCTTATTTTTATGTAATGGTATCACAATAGCTTCCTTGTATCAGTTTGGATATACACCTTTGGAAATTGACAGATTTAAAAGCCAGGTTAGTTTCAGAAGAATATGTTTACTGAGAAGTTTGATTAATTTAATGTGAATTCCATCAGCTCCCTTCGCGTTGTCTGAGCTTTGAGTTTTGATAGCTTGAGAAATTTTGGATTTAGAAATTAATATATCATCAATTTGGACTGACGACTTTTGATTCGCACTTTTTAAAACTGATTAGAATGTATCTACGTAAGTAGAGGTAGGCATGATGGAAGCAAAGTGTGTACATTACATGTTAGAAATATCTTTTGGCTCTGTGATATTAACATTATTAGACTTTAAGGAAGTAATAGACTGCGGTTGTTTACATCTTTCAGTGTTTTTATTTAACGAGTTCCATAATTGTTTACTTCTACCCGCATCCTCTTCAACAATCTTCAAAATATTTCTAGCCTTTAAATTTTTTTTCTCCTTATTAATTTGGTTTCGTAAAGCTTTATAAAGAATCTAATTAGACGTCAGTTTCGATTTTGCTGCTCTGTGTTTAAGATTGTTTCTGTGTTTTATAAGCGTCTTAATCTTAAGTGACATCTATTTAGGTTTGATTAGTTTTACTTGAATTCGTTTTTTTGAAGCAACACAGTCGAGTACAAAATTTGTAGTTAATTTGAAAAAATTTAAAGCAATATTAAAGTTAATGCAGTTTTCAATTGCCCACTAGGAAGCAGTTGAAAATTTATTAATGAAAAGTTTGATGTTTAGCTCTCCTAGATTTCGTGAAAAAACAAATTTAGAGGTATTTGGCACTTTTGTCTTTTACAAACAACATAAATTAAGTCGTGGGCTGCTATGCTGCACAAAATCACTCCACTCCTGAGGTGTACTTTAGGAATATTTGTTATTATATGATCTTGCAGAGTGCTAGTTGAAGCTGTTGTCCTGGTGGGAAGCTTGATTATTTGCCTAAAACTGTATAGATCTAAGAAGCACTGCAGCTCCTTCGAATCGATGTTGTGTGCAAATATGTCCACGTTAAAATCCTCTATGATATAGGTATCGGTTAGGGAATATTTAGATAACACCTTAATAATTTCAGTGCAGATGCCTTTAATACATTTATGGGGGCAGGAGACTGCAAAAATATTGAGACATTTGGTATTCGCTTTAGTAGCTGAGATATGCATGAATTCAATCGGTAGGGTGCTTTGTATTGTTCAACGTGCCAACAATCTTTAATGTAAATGAGTATTCCCCTGCCAACATTATTTGCGTTTTCTGATTTCCGATCTTATCAAACTGTAATATAGCCTGGTATTTGTGGCTTTGATGTATTTATATTACTGATATGCCAGGTTTCACATAATATGAATACTTCAAAGTTGTTAGTTTGCAAATTATTTTGAATATCGTCTTTTTTGGACAGCGTTAGAATGTCACGTGCGTTAAGGTGCCCAATTTTTATACCTTTAGATCTAGGAATTTCTGGTATGTCAATTTTTGTTTAGTTAATGTCAGGTGTGTAAGAGGGAATAGCTGTGTATGGCTTAGAGTTCTCGCATTGCTGACATTTCTAAGTTAATTTTATAGATTTTAAAGTAAAATGCCGTTTAATGCAGACAATGTGGAATGTTCTGTTGCAATGGTTGCACCGGGTCTTAATCCATCTATGCATATCTTTAAGACATGATGCACACAGTTTGTTAAGTGTCAGCCTCTGGCATTGTGCACATTTCCATTTTCCTAGTTGCATAGTTTTGAATTTATTAGTAGAAAAGCGGAGGCAAGTTCGGTAATGGAAGCATTTACAGCTGCAGCAAACTATTCCTTGCTGTCCTGTTTTACCAGGTAGATTACATGTAGAGCAATTAGGTCCTGGTTTCACTATATTTACACTATATTTATTGCTTTACGCACTTTGTTTTTATTAGAATAATTGTAATGGGTTTTATTTAACAGGGTGTAGCAAAAAAGAGTGAAAAGTTCTGTCGAGTTTCTCAGGTTATAAGTTTGGCTTGAAATAGTAACAAAATTTGTGGTTTGGAATTTAGAATATTTAAAGTTGTTTATTGAGGCTAGTGAAAGCGAGATTGCGGCAGTACACCAACTATGTTGCACGTGTACGGATTTATAGAATCATGCGAGGGTACTGCGACTTAGACAATTGTAATGACTTGAAATCCCAAAATACAATGCTGTGATATTAGGCAAAGTTATTACGCAGGCAAACGAGGTAAGGCCAATACCTACAACCTGTCTTGTTGGCTGACTGACGTGAACGACTAAGTGAACTGAGTTGATCAACCACTGTACTCGTTGTACATGAACGAGACAGTGATGAGTTCTTTTATTTGATTATAACTCAATTGAAGGTGTCTGTACGCGTAATGCCAATAAAACCGAATCTTTTCTGCAAAGTTCTTGTGATTCAGATGCGGTATTGCGGCGGAAATTGGGGAAATTGCTGTCATTTTAAGGCCTAAGAGATGACACAAGAATTTGTTAAGGGTGTCAACCCTTGCTATGGTAAGGTATTGGTGGTCAATAATGGAATGCCGATACTTTATGTAATTTTAAATACGGAATGCTAAGTCCTCTGGACTGATAAAGGACATTCGTTTTAGACCTTCTTGGGATAAGGTTAGTAATTAAAGGTTCAATGTGCTAATTCCGTCGTGACAGAATACCACACTAATGAAAACTTTAGTTTGATCACTCGATAAATGGTACTGGCTGTTTTCTAGATATCAATCTAAAATTGCCAACCTGATTTTTTCGTTGAAATTGATGAGGTTAAGATGCGGGATTTTGTCGTTAAATAGCGTCTCAATTTCTTGAGAAATCTGTAATTTATTTATGACGAAAACAACGAGATCTCGTACTTGTTGATTGCTAGAATATTGATGTCCTTTGATTTTATACCAATACTTTATTCAGATGTTAACACTTTGGGTCGCTTTGAATGGGCTAAGGTTAAACATAAGCAAATAATACTGGGTTTACGATGGATTACAATTGAATCTAATTATTCTCTTGCAAAAAAAAAGAATTAAAATACAAGGAAATTTCTGACAGTAATTGACCAACTTGTTAGAAATCTAGAAATTGCTGAACGATTATGTAGTACTAAATGAGTACGCAATGATTAAATTTATGTTGGTAGTTTGACAGTGTCAAATAGTGTGTGGAAGTGGCTATGGGTGAAAATGAAGTTTCACGCAACCCTTAATAGTCTTGTCTGAAGGCAATTAGATATACTATTAGTTGATAAGTTAAGTCTTGATGATTTTCCAACTGCTTCTTCAATACGCGTGACTTATATGATAGGTAAAATATACGACATACAATGTTAATTTCTATTCGGATTTGTTGTTCTTCGAAATGTAGTCTACACTGGCTTGATTTTAAATTGATATGATGCCTAAAAGGTGACTGACTTGTAAGTCACTCAATATTGGAAACTAAATATATAAAACCAACTCAATACTAAATGTCGTAACTTCTCAGGGAAGTTATTTAAATTCAGGTGGGAAATAAAAGCAACCATTGAGGAAGTTGTGGTTGTCCGAAGACCTAAATATTCGCGAACAAATTCTATTAGGTGATCTACCTGTTGAACAGTTAGGTGTTGATGGTCTACAATTGAGTACCAGTATCTAATTAAATTTTTGATTTGATGCACTAGAATGATTGGTAAAATAAACGACATGAACTATGGATTTTGATCCAAGTTGTCACGAAACGCTCTGGGCTGATGATAAATGTAGGCTACAAGGTCGTCGTTTTTAAAGACGTTGCTGATGAAAACTAAAATTTAAACCAGTGTAACGAATTGATATTCCAATTTGTAATAACAACTCAAAACTGATGTCTGAAATCTGCCAGCAAAATTTTGAAAAAAATGGGGAGTCGAAAAACTGCTAGGTTGGGCTTTGGGATTGCCAGGCAATTTTAAATTTAATAGAATATAATTATTTAGGTTATCTAACTGATGTACAATAATATACTAATAACCTTTGTGATCATGCATATAGATAACAGCTATTTTAATCCGGTTTAAAAGTGAATTACTATAAACGGCATACGGTTGTATAGATTTCTTTGAATGTTTTATTTTGAACTATTTAACTAATGAAAACATATATAAATTTAACTATTAATTGATTTTTAATTTGACAAATGAGAAAGAAATGAATAAAATTATGGCAAAACCACTGTTAGAAAGTGACACGCTTGTTGAGAATTTATAAACTGGGGACTAACAGTGTGGTGCCAGCTTAGCACTGCGTAATTGAAATTCACTTCAAAGTTAGACGGGTTAAGATTCAGTAACGATGCAGCTGTGAGGGAAATGGAAGTTTTTCTGAAAACTAAATAATTGTTAATGAATTCAATGAGATTTCCTAACTGTTGGGGGGTTAGATATTGATGACCTTTAGTCGTGTGCCAATATCTATCTGCCTCTTAAATGCTTACGACTACGATTATAGATGGTATGGATGACATACTGTGTTATAGTTATTTTCATAAGGAAGTTGTATGTGGTGGTACGGAATATAATCTTTAATTTATTCTAATACGTCCGTAAATTTTGTTTTAGAGGATAGGATTTCAACTTATGTTGTGACACCCAAAACGAAAAAGGTAATGGAATAACGTACTGATCACTCTAATAAACTAAACCTCCTGATAATTAAGTCTCATTCAGAAACATTAACTTGACCTGGATAATTCAGTATAACTGTTGCGGTTATAAATATTGTTTTACAGTGTCGTTATAATAACCCATGACTGTAGACGTGAACTTTTCTAGGTAAGCAGCGTTTACAGTCTAAGTTGTGGCACTAGTCGGATCTGTTTTGACGTGATCAATTCCCATGCCCTTATTGATAAATTTTATTAGGACTATTACTTATGGTTTAGTCAAGTACGTACGTCTTTCATGGCCTGAATAACTTTGACTACTAAATTTGACTGACCGCCAGTAAACATGAGCTACCTGTCTACAGCTAAATGAGCCTTAATATTTTATAAAGTTTTAAAGGAATGTAAAAGTGTGAATAGTTGGAAGGACAGCCGTTGGCCTCACTACTTACCGTCTGGTTTATTTAACTGTTATGCTTTAACCTAGTTTTATCTTTAACCTACTAGTTTTGCGGTTATATAATTATAAAAGCCACTTACAGTACCTTAATCCTCAGATTCCTTATAAACTGAAAACAGGAACTGGAGAATCTTTGGATGAAAGTTTTCTCACGCTGAATCCTACGGTTAAGGTAAATATTACTGAATTTCAAGATATGAAGTTTATTTTCCTCTAGCTTTGAGTTGAAAAATCGAGTTCTTCCTAGGTGTCAGATGTATAGTGACGATCCTAATGGAAGCTGGAATTGATCTGATTTAATTTTGGACTGAAAATTTTAGTAAGTTTGATTAAAATCTTGATTAATTTTTCAAATTTACGGTTCCACTTTTATCTTTCCATTGGCATATACCAATTTATAATAAATGTACCTACTAAGCGAATCCGTTGCATCATAAGTTCAGTCATATAAATATGTAAATTTACCCAGAAAGCGAATTCCTTGCTTAATAGGTACGAACCTGATGTTTAGGTGATCACGAAGGAAATCTATGCCTCAGCACGGCGTCGAAATGGCAAATTGTGAAAACTAGAATTTTCAGCGTTTTCGTCTGAATTTTGGGATGCGGTTTTCTGCTATTTGGAAGCAAAGGATCCTGTTACCCGTGTTTAAGTGGCTGTCTCTAATAAACTTGACTTAACTTGACCTGAAGGGTCAAATGCCACTTATCTCTAACAAAGAGTTGTACCCCTCGTTGTATCGAAAAAGCTGAATTGTGAATTAAGGATTTAAAATTTTATTAAAGAATTAAAAAGATTTTTTAATTCAAAATTGAGATTTTCAAGTCGCAATTTTTTTGCCTACTAACGTACCACACACAATGAGGATTGTGGTGCAAACAGCATGAGAAATACGGCTTGTTTTTTTTGTGCGTAGTGGCTGTGGTTACAACCGTTGCCACATGTACTAGGGCAAAAAGGAATGTCGCAGTGGCTGTTCTGCAATTGCACTTCTGCATAAAAGATGCTTGAGCAAGCTCAACATTAGGGCTTGTCTATAACGATCTTTGGGAGTTCTGCCGCGAGGAAATGCTGGCGTTACCAGCGTGGGGGCTGGCAACAAGGCATGCCTGGCCTAGCACAGCCCAGTATGCCGGCCAATTACGGGTTTTTGTTTACTGGTCGACTTCCTTATAATGTACGGATGACACGCAGTAGTGTACGGCTCCACGTGTATTATAAGAGTTTAATAAGACGCTTTCTGGCGTGGCCTCCGAGTTTGCAACCTCAGGACCTCTACTTCAAATTTTATTTTGTTATAGGTAAGGTTGTTTTTTTTATTAATATATTGATTTAAAAAACTTTTTTTAACGAGCCCGTGTAGCTCAGTGCCTACTGCACTGGTCTCTATAAATCTGCTGTTCAAGCAAATGCTCGCTTCAGGTTCTGATGATTGAGACCAGCGGGGGTTGCAAGTTTTCCCACTTGGTGTTCCTTGTAACAAGGCAGTGAAGGGCTCGGCGGCTCTGAACGTTATTGTAAAAATGAAGTTCGCTATAGAAATAGGCCCGACTAATGTTGGAATGACAAAAACATGGGTGTTAGCACAATACAAGAAGTGAATTTAAGGTTAGGCAACCTGTAAGAACTGCAGTTTAATCGGAACAACCTCCAATTTATTTTATTATTATTTTTATTCATAAATCTTTTTATTT
The DNA here is from genome assembly GCA_949802685.1 of Dicyrtomina minuta. NCBI lineage: Eukaryota > Metazoa > Arthropoda > Collembola > Symphypleona > Dicyrtomidae > Dicyrtomina > Dicyrtomina minuta. The sequence continues at coordinate 39,393,542 of OX461809.1, read as the reverse complement.
TTAGCGGAAATGATTCTAGAACGGAATTTTTCGGTGAATTCAAAATTCAGGAGGGGGTAAAGCTAAGCCTATTTCGCACCTTGTCAAACGCGTATGGAAATCTTAACTGATTTTAAGGTTGTTCGGAGAATCCATACGAAAGTTTACCTTACCTCTTGTACCCCGAACTCCATTTTTTCCCCAAAGATATGTCGAATTATTTAATTTCACGTAAACAAAGATCTCCAAGGAAAGTTTTTAGTGGCGTGAGATGGTAGTTTGATGTTAATTAAAGGCGTGATTCACCACACTAGTAGGGCTAGGGACTTCTTGGGTGGGAAAGAGCTTCACTGAAGATTACAGTCAAGAATCTTGCGATGGCTACATTTACAGTATGTATTCTTTTATTTTCTTATCCTAATCTGTATGTGCATATTGATATGCTGTAAGTATTTGAGTCCTAGTTTTGTAGATGGAATTTATTGTAGCGTGTAGCTTGGTGGACGGAACTGGGATTTAGAAGTGGATTTTTTTTTTCTAGTTTTGCCACCACGAGCTTTCGAACGACCTTAATTTGGCAGGAGACTGTCGCGATACAAGGCAAACAGACCAAGTTCATTGTCGACATCACCACCAAAGTCTCAAGGAAATTTGGTCTGCCACGGGAAATTTTTGATTAAAATTTTGCCATTGGTTAAAGTGGAAAATTTTAGTTTAGTTTAGTTCATTTTTATTTTAATTACAGGAGAATTGTGGTGGCGGACGCGACAATTATCAACCACATCTCTACTAGAACGAATAGGCGCGTAGCGGCAAGTTGTGTTCGCTGATCGGAGTGTTCTGAGTCACGAACACACACCGCACCATACCATACCGTCCAGTATCACTGCCGGTCTTAAATTTTGAATACAACTAATTTGGGAAGTTTGATTTTGTGCAAAAATCTAATTCTTATTCTGATTGAATTTTTAGTTAGGTTGTTTTTGGCTTAATTAGCAGGAGGACAAGGCAGGGTTGTGGTAGAGGACGTGAACAGACCTTGACCACAACCGTGCTGGATATGACGGCTCGGCCACGACAAGATGTGCCCGCTGACCAAAGCATTTTAATCTACACGCACACATCGCGGCACATTATCCGGTCAAGCACCATTGCTTTTCCTAAATTTTGAATTTAAATAACGAGGTTACATTTATTTCGAATTTTATTTTAATTTTTGTTTACCTTACCTAATTTACGTTTAGTTTGATTCGTCGAATATATTAGTTGGCGAGTTGGGTCGGCGATGAATGTTACATGTTGGCAGACGAATCCACTAAGTATCTGTCGCCAACGAACGAAGAGAAGGGAGACCTACAAAAGACCGTTCTGGTCACGGGTTTGTTTCCTGGCCCTCTCTATAATTTAGACAATATTTCAGTATTATGTAGGGAGTTTATTGAACTTTTGCCAGCCTTATAATCCTGCTAATGAGGTTACCTGATTTTATTTTAGTATTTTCTAAATTTTATTTGCCTTATTCTTGGTTCAAGATGCTGAACATGAGAATCAATGGGTTTGCCAATTGTGAATGAAGAAACACAACGTTCAGAGACAAGAGGTAAGTTACAAGTATAAATATGTATTGAGTTTCAAATAAAAACGAGGTTATAAATGGAAAATTGAAATGATAAGTTTTTCTTTCAGTATAAGGCTGGGGCAAAATATTTTTAAATAATTATTAATTCTTGATTATGTTATGTTTTCAGATTTTGTCAAATGATTTTTATATTATAATTTTATAGTTCAAAATCTTACGCGTACTGACGGAGCGGTACGTAAGGAGTTCCACATCCAGGTCGAGGTTGAATTTGGTAAATAACGCATATAAATTTTGAATTTAAATTTATTATATTATGGTCATTTGATCTCGATTAATTTTATTCACCTTAACTTAAGCAAAACTCGTAGATGGTAATGGAAAACACTGAAAACACCACGAAAATGAACACAAACATATTAATATTCTTACTACAATGATTCTTCTTATTGTTTTCAGGATTTCTTTTGTACCAGCAGGGACTTAAGGGTCAATTCCTTTGTAATCGTCGGAATTCCTTTGGCGTCCCCATGCTTTTCCTTCACTTTCACTAAATTTTTAGAAAATTACAAGGAAATCGAATTTTTATTTTGAGGAGTGTTGGTCGTGATCCCTCTTCCAAGAGTTGTATTCCAGGACTGTGGGGGACTCCTCGTTCCTTCTTGTTTCTCGCTGAACTTTTGCGCTTGATATTCTGCTCCAGGGCTTTCCTCTTTGAAGTTTCAGCCACGGCTCCCAGTCGTTTAGTTGAATGAATTAAGGGTTGAGTCTTCTTTCGTAATTTTTTTCCGTGGGTCTCTTTTTTGTCTGTCAAATGGCTACTGTTGTCTTTCAAATTTGACGAACTGTGGAAAGATAAGTACGTGCATTTTATTCCCTTCTTTCCGTCCATATTGACGTCATTTATATTTTATAGTTTTTTAGACCCCCATTTTCAATTTTTTCTAACTTTTTTTTAACTGCTTGTCACGTACAATTGTATATGTCTAATTGATAGTAGGGGATGCTCTATAAATACACTTCATTTGTAAATCATGCAATTCTTAAAAATATTTCAGTTCTTTTTAACTACATGCCACATACTATTATGTATAACTTAATAAAGGTAAAAGAGCCTCTATAAATGACGTTATTGGTAAAAAGTGCAATTTATAAAACATTTTAGGGTGTAACCGTGCAGTTAAAAATAGCTGAAAATGTGTTACACCCTATTCAGGCGTATTCGCGTTCGGCGCACGTAACAGTCGGCTACTTTTATATGGCGTATCTGCGTTCGTCGCATCAAAGTGTGCCTATTTGGCGTAAAATCAATTTTTTGTAGTACAGTATAGTTGCATGTGTATTCTACAATAAAAATGAAGTAATCAAATAGTATCTAGTAAATAGATCTAGGAACTTGACAATACAAATGACTACGCTGAGTAAAATTTATTATTATAATATTAGGCGTGATTAGAATATCCGTTGACCAATTTTTGGGGTTGTCAGTCTAAATCGAACTAAGCCCTAACAGCATATCGTCGGTGAAGGATCAAATCCATCAACTTCCTTAACAATACCACTGGAAGTTAAAAAGATATAACTATGGAGTCCTCCTCTTATAGTGAAATTTGTGAGCAGTGTGAAACTGAAGTAAAAAAGATTGGCAAGTAAAGAAGTAAAGATTTGGCCGTTATCGGAAATATTTAGAAAGACAGAACGAGAAAGAAATATTATTTTATTTTAGGGATTTGAATGCACCACAAGTAAACAAGAAAGGAATAAACGAGAAGAACCAAGTCATGTGTTCCTTCTTTTAGTTTAAAATTATGGAATGTTCATAACAGTGTCAAAACTGCTTTCTACTCTTAGACCTACAACTCCGCCACAAGAAGTCATTACTACTCCTCCACCACCAATCCAGATTACTCCTCCAAGAGAGCCACTGGATGCTGTCATTACTACTTCTCTGCCTTTCCTCCTTACTCTACTTGTACTATCCCCTAGTCCACTAATAGCTTCTAAAACAAGAACGCGAAAGCAAGTTTCTAAGCTTAATGAACCTACCATCTCTAACCCTTTCATTGCTAAGCGTCCACGAAAAAAACAAGAAACATATCAAAAAATGCCTATGCAATCTACCATCGCCATTGTTCTATTTTACGACATTTTAATTTAGGAGTGCAATTCGTAGGAAGTTCTTGAAGGTCAATGTAACATTTGAATTCTTTTGACTTTTTTTATTTTAAATTTCTGCAAATAATTATTTTTGACATTTTATGGCATTTTCGACTCATATTAAATTGATTTACGTAACATTAATTTTTTTGGTTTCATTAAAAAAATTAAAAAATATAACGTTATGCCTTACCATGCACTAATTCCTACCTATCTACATAGTTTACCGGATTTAAATTTAAATGTAAACTTCCTAACGACTCTTTAAAGGCTGGTATTAAACAAGGGCTCTAGCCCTTGTTTTTTCTACATATATTGCATATATTTACGGCTTTTTCAATTATACACTGAATAAGGCTATAGCGTCAAATAATGATGCGCTAAATTCAGATACGCCATAAAAAAGACGCCGACTGTTACGTGCGCCGAACGCAGATACGCCTTAATAGAGATTCACCGCTACGCACATTTGTATACTGCTTTTTGATACTAGGGAAGCTTCTATAAATCTTATATTATCTTCTAGAGTAACATAAATTGTCTTGCTTCTTTGTTAAAGCTCAGAATCTACTGCTGGCCCTTCTGTGGCCAAAAAATATGGCGCAAAGAGCCTGAATTTTCTATATGTATTCAACAAGGTTCTTGAGCTGTGGTATGCGGAGTTCAATGTGACACCTGTCCCAATCTGGGTACTTTTTTGATGTACCTTTAACTGGTTTCTGAAAATGTACTCTCGAAATATTTGTTTATGTAAATTTGTTTACTAAAACGTTCACTGAATGAGACTTCAAGCAATACATGCCCGATTCCAAAAAATGTGAGTCGGACTAATCAATCAAAGCCGCTCTAGTGTCACCCTCAAATATGGAAAGCAAAGATTGTGGATGTTCCAAGTTATCAAACACTTTAGATATTAGCTTTTGAAAGATAATAATACCACCCGCCTCTTGCTATGTAAACGCCATTCTGCTCGCTTTTGCTTGCTTGTTTTTTATAAGAAATGAAAAAAATGTATATTTAGTGGCTAAAACTAAGTTTCATACAGGCTTTAAAGTTGAATTAAAATAATATTGAGGCACTAGGTAAAGCTTATTTTAAAACCAAACCTGATTAAATATTTAAAAAAAGTTGCAGGACCAGGAATATGATAAATGGTGTCAATTATCTCAAAAGCGTATAGAGGTCAGTCTCATTTGTGTCTTAAGTGAAGTTTGTGCTTTTCTTGAGATGAGAGCTTAAAGCGAGAAGGTTAGACTTCTCCTTGAGATGAGAATATGGGATTTCTGAATTATCACGTGGTTGTGATAAGTTAAGAGGAATACCGCCAGTTTGGCACAGCGAGTTATTTGACTCCCAGAAATAAAACAATAACATAAACTAACATAACATAAAACTAATAGTATATTTATTAAGTAACTGGTGAGTAAAATGAGTTATAAACGGTTTGGAATGTATACTTAGTGAATAGTTCACTAGTTTGTCACCAGGTTGAGGAGACTAAATGGCTACTGTGGTAGATACAGAAGTATACTGGTAAGTACAGATCTGTCAACGCTTTGAGGAGACGAAGGAACTGTAAAAAATGACTATTTCAAGTAGTGAAAAGCAAGTGGGCATAAAACCCGAGGGATCGTCTTTTATAAGGAAACCCGGTATACAAATTATAATGTAAGATACATATGCTACATAAACATTCTAATTTATGTAGCTCTAATATTTACGGAATTCAAAAATGTAAATTAGTATTGCTAAAGAAATTGAGATTAGGGCAACTCGTAGCAATGTTCCCGGTATCTGTCAAGATAAAGGCAACTTGTAGCAATGTTTCCTATTTAAAATAAATATTAATGTTATTATTATGCAAATGAGGTGAAAGGGAATTACATATAATACATGACCACTGGTCGGTCGTAAGTACCATCAGCAGTGAGAACAGTCACAAATCGAACTTTTTCATTTTGTTCAGGATAAATTTTTACAATACGTCCGAGATTCCATCGAGCTGGTGGAAGATTGTCCTCCTTTAATTGAACAAGATCCCAAAATATGATGTTCCCTTGGGATGCCAGCCACTTTAGACGTTGTTGAAGTGAATTAAGAAAGTCCCAACTGTAGCGTTTTCAGAAAAACTGTAGGGCTTGTTGAGCACGCTTCCATCGTTTTAGTACATAAGGCTGCTTGTCTGTGTAGTCTGGATCCGCAATGGCCGTCAAAGGAGTTCTGATCAGAAAGTGACCTAGAGTCAAAGCTTGTAAGTCATCTGGACTGCTTGACATTTCTGTTAGAGGGCAAGAGTTTAAAATGGCTTCAATTTGGCAGAGAAGAGTAATCATTTCCTCATAAGTAAGATTTGTTGACTGCGTAACTTTTTTGAGATGCGTCTTTATTGATTTTACAGCAGCTTCCCACAATCCACCAAAATGAGGAGCATGAGGAGAAATAAATTTTCAATCGATCGCCTCTTTGGTCATAATATGCAGGACTGCGGAGGAGTTAGCGATGGTGAGAAACTCCTTCATGTTATTGTCAGCTCCAACAAAATTTCTGCCACAGTTGTTGCTAATGGTTATTGGCTTCCCTCTGCGAGCTATAAATCGACGAAGTGCTCCAATAAAGCTTTTAGCGCTAGCGTCTCTAACAAGTTCGAGGTGCAAAGCTTTTGTAGCTATACACACAAAAACAGCAATCCATACTTTATCGTAAGCGCACCCCTTTTTTTCCTGTTTAGAACAGTTATAGGTCCAGCGTTATCAACACCCACTTCAAGGAATCCTCTGCTAGATGATACGCGGTTTCGTGGTAAAGTACCTATGAGCTGTTTGGACATGGTAGCCCTGAACCGATGACAGATAACGCATTTTTGAGTGGATTCCCGAACAGCTTCTTAACCGGACACTTTCCAGTACTGCTGACGAATAGAAGATAGATGTAGCTGAGGCCCGGCATAAAAAAGCTTTGTGTGAAAATGCTAAATGATAGTCGTGGTGAGATGATGACGTCTTGGCAGGACATACGGATGTTTTTGAAGTTGAGTCAGACAAGCATTGTGAAGACGTCCTCTAACCCTGAGCATCCCATTTTCATCTACATAGCAGGTTAAGGCTGCCAGTTTGTCATTGTCAGCTCTAACAAAATTTTTGCCAGTCACTGCTAATGGTTATTGGCTTCCCTCTGCGAGCTTTAAATCGACGAAGTGCTCCAATAAAACTTTCAGCGCTAGCGTCTCCAACAAGTTCAAGGTGCAAAGCTTTTGTAGCCATACACACAAAAACAGCAATCCCTACTTCGTCGTGAGCGCACCCCTTTTTTTCCTGTTTAGAACAGTTATAGGTCCAGCGTAATCAACACCCACTTTAAGGAATCCTCTGCTAGATGATACGCGGTTTCGTGGTAAAGTACCTATGAGCTGTTTGGACATGGTAGCCCTGAACCGATGACAGATAACGCATTTTCGAGTGGATTCCCGAACAGCTTCTTAACCGGACACTATCCAGTACTGCTGACGAATAGAAGATAGATGTAGCTGAGGCCCGGCATGAAAAAGCTTGTGTGAAAATGCTTAATGATGATCGTGGTATAATGATAGCGTCTTGGCAGGACATACGGATGTTTTTGAAGTTGAGTCAGACAAGCATTGTGAAGACGTCCTCTAACCCTGAGCATCCTATTTTTATCTACATAGCAGGTTGAGGCTGCAAGTTTGTTTGAAGAAGGAATTATTTCTTCCTTGTGAAGAGTCCTTATTTTTCCAGAAAACGTATCTTTTTGTGTATCGCAAATCAAAAACAGCTCAGCGTCAGAAACTTCCTTGATCAAAAGAGATCCATTTAGCTTCAAACTTAAATTGGACTTACAATTACTGATGAATCGAAAACAGTACGCTGTGACTCGTTTCAGTTTGCTCCACGATGAATGACGAGTAAGCAACGACTTGCCGCCAATGCACAATATTTCTAACAATGGTAGATATTCCGTTTCTTGTTCTGGTAGGGCAAAACCAACACACTTTCGAAATATTGTTGTTTGGTGTAAAACGTTAGTAATACGGCTTGATTTCTTTTCTTCTTTGGTAACTTCAGAAGCAATAGTGTTGTCCAGAGAATCAAAGTGAATCGAAGTTTTAAGATATGAAGATAAAACAGTATCACTCTCAGAGAGCCAGGATGGCCCATGCCACCACAATAGATGGTTTGCCAACCTTGAGGGTTGAAGTCGACGAGAAGCTATGTCAGCAGGGGTTTCTACTCCGTTCACGTGATTCCATTGAGAACAGGGAATATGTTTTTGAACTTGGCTTATGCGATTTGCCACAAACGTGCTTCAGCGACTAGGGTGAGAGCTGAGCCAAGCTAGAACTACTTCCGAATCAGACCATGCATAAACCTCACAAGGCACTTTGAATGAAAAGATGGTAACTTCTATTAGCTTTGATAGAAGATAAGCTGCACATAACTCTAACCGTAGAATAGTCAGTACTTGAATAGGGGCGACCCTCGACTTAGAAGTAACCAGGTTGACCTTGACTACTTCTTGTTCGTCAATTACACGGAGATAAATGAATCACCATAAACCTTAACAGAAGCGTCAGCAAATCCATGAAGTTAATTTCTACAAGATCCAACAGAGCTGATGAATCTTGGAATCCTTATTTCCTCAAGACACTTCAAGTCAAAGTGGAATACTCGCCATTGCTGTTGCTTGGAATCAGAAAGTTCGTCTTTCCACCTTAGATTCTGAAGCCAGAGCTGCTGTAGAAATATTCTGCCAGTAATAATTGCTGGAATCATCCATCTAAGGGGATCAAACAATCTTGCCATGACAGATAAGATCGTGCGTTTGGTAATCTTTGTATCTTCATCAATTGTTACTAAAAATAAGAATTTGTCAGCGGCAGGATTTGACTGAATACCAAAAACCTTTATTGTGTCGTCCTCTTTAATGTTAAATGAGACAGCAGTTTCTTGGTGTTCTGGGTTAATGGCGTCAAGCAGTTCAGGTGGGTTTGAAGACCACTTACGCAACTCAAAACCACCAGTGGCAAGAAGGCCCATTAACTCATCCTTAAGCTTAACAGCATCTACTTCAGTAGATGCACCGCTGAGAAGGTCATCAACATAAAAAGAAGTGAGAACAGCTTGAGCAGCCAATGGGTAACGATCGTTTTCTTTGAAAAGTTCTTAAAGACTTCTGATTGCAAAATAAGATGCAGATTTAGTCCCATACCTGACAGTTATGAGTCTATAGTCACACAAAGGCTCACTTGGATCTTCTCTCTACACAATACGCTGGTATTCAGCTTCGTCTAGATCAACTAAAACTTGTCGATACATCTTAGCAATGTCAGCAGTGAAAACAATCTTGTTATGGCGGAACCTTATGAGTAAAGATGTGATATCTTCCTGGAGACGTGGTCCAATCCTAACGTTGTCGTTTAGAGAAACCTAAGTAGATGTCTTCTGTTTTCCATTGAACACGAGTCGAACGTTAATGAAAGTACTGCTTTTCTTAAAGACTGGATGAAATGGTTCGTGGCTTAAGTGAAGTTTTTGCTTTTTTGAGATGAGAGCTGAGAACGAGAAGGTTAGACTTCTCCTCGAGATGAGAATATTAAATTTCTGAATTATCACGTGGTTGTGATAAGTTAAGAGGAATACCGCCAGTTTGGCACAGCGAGTTATTTGACTCCCAGAAATAAAACACTTTAAATACAGCAGGTTACAAAACTAATAGTATATTTATTAAGTAACTGGTGAGTAAAATGAGTTATACACGGTTTGGAATATATACTTAGTGAATAGTTCACTAGTTAGTCACCAGGTTGAGGAGACTAAATAGCTACTGCGTTAGATACAGGAGTATACTGGTAAGTACAGATCTGTCAACGCTTTGAGGAGACAAAGGAACTGTACGAATGACTATTTCAAGTAGTGAAAAGCAAGTGGGCATAAAACCCGAGGGATCGTCTTTTATAAGGAAACCCGGTATACAAATTATAATGTAAGATACATATGCTACATAAACTTTCTAATTTATGTAGCTCTAATATTTACGGAATTCAAAAATGTAAATTAGTATTGCTAAAGAAATTGAGATTAGGGCAACTCGTAGCAATGTTTCCGGTATCTGTCAAGATAAAGGCAACTTGTAGCAATGTTTCCTATTTAACATAAATATTAATGTTATAATTATGCAAATGAGGTGAAAGGGAATTACATATAATTAGTTTAGGGAATGCGTCTGGAATGCGGTCGCACCAAATCGAAGGATTTGGTATGCGACTAAATATTTATGGTGTGCAACTAGTATACGACTGAACACAGTCTTTCAATAATACTCAACAGGCAATCGTATTATTATTGATAAAGTAGGCCTCACAACGTCTGAATGGGTATCAAGTTAAAATATGTCTTCTAATGTCTAAATGTAAAGGTCTTTTCTAGGCCACTGTCTAGGTGAACGTTTTTGCCGTCATTGTGACAAGAGCGAAACCCTAAGTCATGTCCTTGGTAGCTATCCGAGAGGTGATTTAATGCAAAACACAATACATTATAAATTTGGTCTATTATTGAAAGACATTAACGCAAAGCTTTTCCTGGAGCACAACGGTTTTTGAAAGTTCATTGGGAGGTCACCTGTACATTTTGTGTTATGATGAGCTGTCTTAAGTTGGTGACATAAAAGATCCAACAGTGAGGTTTGAGAAAAATTAAGATCAAGCTGGAGAAGCAAATGATTTTTAATCTGTGCATCCCATATTTTATAAAGCAGTATGGATTAGAAAAAATGAAAGTTATAGGATTATTTGTAGGTGCCAGAGGTAATATTACTAAGTTTTTTTAAGACTTTAGGAAACTTAGTATATTGCCACATTCTATGGTCAAATGAGTTATTTTAGCAGCTCTCAGAGGATCAAACATGATCGCACATTGTCATTTACATTTCATAACTCCATCTTAAAATTAGTTACCCTTGATGTATTAAATTACATTGTTCATTCATGTGCAAAAGTTTTTGTAAAACGAAGTATGTTTGTTACTCTGTCGTTTGGGCAAGTACAATTGTGTACCAGTGTAAATTAAATTTTTACGTTCCACATTCAAAATTTAAACCTGCAACAGTTTGGGTGTCCGGGGGTTTTAAAAAACGTCTGATTTGATGGTTTAAGAACTGCGAGTATGTTACATTTTGCAACACCATCCTCTTTTTCGGAGTCGCTCCCCCGTCTGGTTTTGCGAGTAAGGCTTGATTTGTCGTTACCATCTAAGTCACCTTTAAAGCCAGCGTCAGCTTACGTGAATGCTTGACAGCCCCTCACGACTACTCCCTGCAACTGAAGCTTTACCAATGTTATTATCATCGTACGAAGAAAAATGTAGGTTGAGTTTAGCTTTGTCTTCCGTTCTTTGAAATTTAATTCATGGTTTCGACCAACTTTAAAAGCTTTGACATAGACAGTCGCATCACTCTCGTCGCTATTATCTTGCTTACTTACAGTTTTAACTCAAATTAGTGTTATTACTCAATTCAAGTGTCTGATTGAGTCCCTTAAGTGTTTGCAGCAATTGATAGAGAACTCAACAGTTAAATTAGGATTATCAATCCCACACTTGTAGGCTAGTTAAGACAAGTCCTTACTCAACCTTGAGGGTGGCACTCTGCAAACAGGCAGATTCTTTGTTTCTATAAATTCAAATAATATAAATTGTGTAATAAAATTAAAAATATTTTTAAAAAAAATTTGGTAAATAAATTTGTGGTAAATAAATTTTGTTGATCCAACTGTATTATACCAAAATACTAACTTACTGCTTTTCTGGCTTTTTAAAACATCATAAAAATTTATACTCAGAAAAATTAACAAAGACTTGCATGAATGATTTTAGGAGGTAATTTAATGTTGTATACAGTCAAGTGTAATGTTTTACCTCAAATCTATGAGTGTAAGAAATAAAGAATTACAACAAAGTGCGTCGCAGTCATGTTATTATTAATGTTATTAATGTAATTTTCAAAACCAACCCAGTAACGCCTAATTGTGTTTTTTTGTTTCTACTAAAAACAAAATCTTTAGACTATGAAATTCATTAGTTTTTTTCTACTTTATTTCGTATTCTTATAAATAATGATTGTGGTTATTACATGTTGTCGTTGCGGAACAATTAAATAGAAAAATTATCAGAATGAACCAAGAAGCGAGTAAAAAACGTTAAATTTTAATTTCGCAAATTTTATTCACGGCTAGTAAATATTTGCATGACGAGTAATGTTTTTGTTTAGAATCAATGTAGCGTGAAAATTAAATAATTCTAATGAAAAAATAGACTTTTTTCCCAGCGTGTGAAATAAAATTCAATTGTCAACATTGTAGGGAAAGTGGTATAAAAAGAAATGGGCGATACTGCAACCACCAGTCAGAATAATTATGTCTTTAACACTAAAAACGAGTTTTAAGTTACAAAGAATAACTTTATTAGGTCAATGTTGCACAATTGCAATAGCTATACAGCTCAGTATACATACCATCGGTTTTTTAATTGACATGAATTTAAAAAAACGACAACAAAAATAATTTATATTAAGTTTATATCACTAGACTTAAATATATAAATAATAATTATAAATCTAAATTCATCCTCTTAGGGCGAACAGTAAAATGTCATCCAAGACTGTCTGTAATATTTCAAAAGATTTAACCCACGTCTTGAGAAAACTAAATATCGCGCTCCGTGCTCGTACATACAAACCAACGACTTCCACAATATGTAAACCCCATTTTTTATGAAATACTTAACACAAAGTTCATATATCTCTTTTTTTTAAATCTACTGCATTTGCTTGCTGCTTACTGTCCCCATATTAAAACCGTATTGTCAGATCTAGGATATAAACAGTTTTAGAAGATAAGCAATGCGCTATAATATCATTTCTCCTAGTTGTCCCATTTTCAGCAACACAATAAACTTCCTGCTCCACCACGAATCCTCTGTCAAGAAATGCTTTAGCTAGCTTTTCAAAAATACCGTGATATCGATTTTTTCGTATAAAATTCAAACAGACACAGGAAACTAATACATGACTAAGACTTTCTATCTTAGCGCTGCAATGCCAGCACTTGGTTCAGCTCCTCCCTGGAATTACTCTTACACTAGAGACATAAGCATTTGTTTTTAAAGTAGCGACTTATTCAGAAGTAGTAAGGCCACCTTTATGCATAATCAATTTGTTGCTAGTTGGATTTTCGTTGAATTGGCACACCCATGCACCCCGTAATCGCATCTGATTCCACGTTTCAAATTTTTTTTCGTAAGGCTTGATGCGCATCCTTTTTGTTATTTTGATTTAGAATTGTTCAATTTATCTTTTTTTTTATTTTATAAGCTTAATGCTTTTTTGCACAGATTAAATTCGTCTTCAAGATTCGTTGCATCTAGGACACACATATTATTTGAACCTAGTGAAACCATGTATATGTTTTAATTCTGTAAAAATGCTTTCTAATCTAATTTTGTAATAAAAAGCCGCGTTGGTTTTTAGAAGTGCACAGCATAGTAGGAGGAGTATCTGTTAAAATCGCTCAAATTTCTTTGACAGAACTTTATATTATTCGATCCACGTCCAATAGAAATGATTTTGGCAGTTTATGCAAAGGTGTTATTTGGAGTGGGTAGATCAGGACTGGCCAAATGTAGTCATTATTAATAATAATTTTTTAATGTAGCTTCAACATTGTTGTCAATTATTCAACATCTTATTTAAATTATCAATAACTTGGGACAGCACACAGGTGAGCTCAGAATTGAAGTCGACTTCTAAATATTTTACAGTATCACTCTTCTCTTGAGATAGAATAGAGTCGTCTTTTGATAATTGTACATCATCTGTTACTAGTACTTTTTCTTTAATTCAAATGCATAAAAACTTTTAAGGATTATTATTAAGTATTAATATTTCATTTATTGTCCTGGGCTCACCATTGAAATAATTATTAATCAAAAAACTGAATGCCCACTGGGAATATTTTCGCTACCCATCAGCAGCACTTTTACTGTTGCAAATAACACATACCGTAAAAACATCCTGGATCTCATATTTATTGAAAAAGTGGACCCAACTGTACTTAATAGTCTTGGATGGCACCTGCAACCGTCCTTGGACATGAAGAAGTTAAATCAAACGTTCAAAATTAGACTACACAAAACTGAGGAAGCAAAACCAGTCATGTGGACGGATATACCTACTACCCCATGGTTTCCTACCTGGCTCGGAATTATCATTGCTCTCATCCTCATTACATTGGGAATGACCATTTACTGGAGACAACGAGTACAGAAACTTCAACGTACACTCTGTGATAAATGGAAAAGCATCTTGTGAAAGAAACGCAGTCCTGCCTCAACTACACGTGATAATTCTGGAACGGATTCTGGAGATAAAATAGATGTCTTGACTTCCTCCAAGTCGACACCACCTGTTAAAACTCCTCCTCTCCTGGCTACCCGGAAAGTTGGATTCTCCATCATTACAAATTCTGGCACCTTACCCCCAGATTCCCTACCACCGGAGCGGTCATTTCCCTTTACTTCCAGATAAATTCAACCCCTGATGAAAAAAGACCACCATATACCAACATTTAAATTTTATTTTTGGTGATTTCCATGCTCCAGGCTGTCGTTTGTGTTCCAGTTATACAGTGCGTTCTTGCGATATTTGTGGAGCAGAAAGAGGGCCTTTCGTTTGGCTATGCTGCATTCTTTGTCAAACCACTTAGGTCCGTGATTTTTCCTTATTTCAGCATTGGTCTTGATGCGCATTCCAAATTTACTTGCTGTTTGGTAGACGAGATTGCTCAGGGTATTAAAGTCACAGTGTTGGAAGTTTAGGTTTTTACTATCTGCTTTTAGCTGCTTCTGAAAGGCCATGGCCTTCTCTTTGTTCCACGGTATTTTGTCCTCTACTTCACTGCGGGCAAAGGTCTTTTTTATAGTGTGTTGTGCGAGCTTGATCACAATTGGGAGGTGGTCAGATTCTAGACTTTCAATTATTGAGAAGTCTTCAACTTGGTCAATTGCTTTGTCATTACATATGCAGAGGTGAATTAGGCTGCTGCCGTTCTGCCCTATGTATGTATGGTTGCCTTTATGATCAGAAGAAGTTTTGTCATTTAGGACTTTGAGTTGCTGTTCTGTGATGAGTGCCATTAACTTTTTTCCTCTTGTATTACAGATCGGGTCTAACGAGTTTCTGGTTTTGCAAAAATTTTGCGTTGCGTCTGATTGGTTCTCAAAGTTGCCAATCCGACTATTAAAGTCTCCAATCAAGAAGCACTTATGTCTGATTAGGTGAGGGATGTCTTTAAGAAGGTTGTCGATTTCATCATCATATTGTGGTGTTGGCGGTATGTAAGCAAAGCATATATAAGTTGGTTTTCCTTGACAAGTATATTCGATTGTCGTTTTGTATTGATTTTGGTGCACAATTTTACACAGTTTAGTAACGCTATTTCGCGTTCTCACAAGAAGTCCTCCGCATAATGTATATGTATAACATATAAACAAATCAGTGGGATATCCAGGATTTGGCCATAGAGAGGCTAACAATGTTAGGCGGCAATCTTAGTGAATGGCCGCTCCCATCTCCAGTATGTTAAAAACTTAATTTAAGGGGAGATGGGGGGGAGGGAATTTTGCCTCATCTGGATCCGCGCTTAAAGCAAATAATCTTGCTTACGTCATTACACTTGCGCCAGATTTGTCGACCGGGGGGGGGGCCTGAAGTAGATGCTGAGCTTCCAAAAAGGCGCAAGATAATTTATGCAACGCTAAAAGATGATATAAGATTTATGAAAGCTCCCCTAGCATGAATAAGCCATATACAAAGGTAAGTAGCATGTAGTTATATATAGCTGGAATCTTTTTGAGAATTACATTATTTAAATATGACGTCATTTATGGAGCCTCCCCTACAATCAGTAAGCTATATACAAATGTACGTTGCAAGCAGTTAAACAACAGGTTGAAAAAATTTTATTGTTGAAAAAAGGGGTACTAAAAACTTTAATATTTAAATGACGTCATTATAGACGATCCTTTAATATCTATTTTCTATGTGAGTATGTTATGAAATGCTGATAAAATAGGTTGGAAACAATTTTAACGTTGAAAAAAGGAGTACTAAAACTTTGATATTGAATGACGTCAATTAAGACGATCCCTGAATATCTGTATACTATATAGGTATATTTATGACATTTAGTTAAAGTGGGTTGGAAAAAAATTCCAACTTGAAAATAGAGGCATTAACAATTAAAAAATGTAAAGGACGTCTTTATAGACGATCTCTGAATATCTATATTCTATATAGGTATATTTATGACATTTACTTAAAGTAGGTAGGAAACAAAGTTTAAACTTGCAAATGAGGGTACTTAAAATAGTTAAATGTGAAGGACGTCATTAGGGACGATCCCTGAATATATATATACTGAATAGGTATATTTATGACATGTAATTAAAATAGGGTTGAAAAAAAATCTAGGTTACAAATGGGGGGTACCTAAAACTAAAAATTGTAAAAGACGTCGTTATTGACGTTCCTCAAATATCTATATAATATATTGGCAAAATGACATGTAGTTTAAATAGGTTATAAAAAGTTTTAAAGCTGATTCCGTAAAATGGTAAGGAAGGTGAATTTCGAATGCCTGAGCTGGTGTTCGAAGAGTGGACCCCCGTTTTGAGAACGCATAGTTTCCAATTTAACATTGCAGCTCCAAACCCACGACAACTCTACCAGTCTGCCCTGTGAACGTACATATGTCAGCAGTACATTTACTTGTACTGAATATTGGTGAAAATTTTCCATATGTATTTTCAATGGCGAAAATTGACAAGCTCTCAGCTTCGTATGTACCTCCATGTATTCTCAGCCCTTTTTTTTATCTTGAAACATTGATTTAATTCTTGGTCGGTTTAACTGCTAATTGCGAACAAACTATAACTTCAATAATAATAACCAAAAACTATACAGCACTTCTCCCTCGCTTTTCTGGGCGATTAAAATTTGTTTGAATTTAATCGCTCCAAAAATTCGACCTGTAGCGTGCGACAGACAGACAGACAGCTAACACCAGACCAATAGATGCTTGCTCAGCATTTAAAAATTACGAAATTACCTATATAATCCTAGTACTCAAAAAACAATAGCAAACGTAGGCAGATTCAAAGCTCACTAGAAGATTCGAGAGGAAGGAAACTATATGTGGTTTTGATTTTGATGGCAGGGATTTTCAGGAAAACTCTTTCTTAAAGTAGTTAGGTCTGGGAGATTTTAAAACTCTGCGAGTTTTCCAGCAGTGAGTAATGGGAGTTTTGGGAACTTTAAAATTCAAAAATGGCATACTCGTGTTTTTAATTTGCAAAATATGTAGCAAATGTACTACTCACTATGATAAAAATTAAGACAGACGCTGTAGATTGTAGGCAATACTACTTTTACTGTTTTAAATTCTAATCGTATTCTGACTCAGGAAAATATTAGTTATGTGAACTACCAAAGGTATAGCTAGGTAATTAGACGATATATAAGAATGAAGATGGTAGTAGTAAATGTAGCTAAATCGGTTTAGAAGTATGGGCAATATGGTTGTGACTAATTTGAACGTTTCCTAGTAATCCATACCGTTACGAGTTGCGTGACTTATTTGCCATGTAACGAGTATGAGTTAACTATTTTGTTTAAAAAATGACTTCTCAAACATTAAAGTCAGATGAAGTTTGACATGCTTAACATAAGTTAGATTTAATTAGGCCTCACGATGCCCTACTTCCTACATTTTTTTTCTCTTCAACTTTTATTCCGCGACGTTTTTATAGAAATAGTGCAGTTAATTTCTAATAATGTAAATGTTTTTCCTTCAGTGCTATTACTCGACGGTTTTTAATATTCAGAAAAAATATTTTTTATTTAAGTGCGGTAATTAGTAACTCTATTCTTCAGAGAAAGCTTTAAGTGACCAAAACAAAATTATTTAAATCTGCGATGGTACTTTCTTCCCATAATATTATTTTGATTGTCAGTAAGGTCACCGTTATTATGATTTTTTCCGAGTTACCTAGGCCAACAACATTCAACAAAAATTTTACCAGCACCATTTAAGACAGTACTAATATTACAGAGCCTATTCGTACTAAAATCGTTCCTACTGTTCCTATTTCATACGTAGCCAATCATAAACAGCCAAACTGTAGCTGTGGTAATTCTACTGAGAGCAATTGTGCGGGCACCCTTCGCGCCCCACCCACTCATGTCATCAACACTCGTACCTAGCTCACTCGAACCGGCGTTATTCTATCCCAGCCAACTGGAAAATGCAGAGCTTGTACCCTGTCTACTCGTACCAACAGAGCTCGTACCTAGCCCGTTTTGACTGGCGCTAACGATTTAACAAACTCGCTGAATGTTGAGAATCTACTTCGGGCCCCCGTCCACACAGTTCTTAGAACCTCATGCTAAATTATGCTTTTTAATGCTGAGCGTGAGCATCTATTGCAATGGTCATGTCCGTCCGTCTGCCTGTCTGCCTGTTGGCCCGTCGCTACAGGTCAAATCGTCTACTCGATTTACTTGATACTTATTTTAAATATTCACAAATGCAGGCGGGCAGGTCTGTATTGTTTTTTCAATTTGATCGGACTGGCCATTTTTTTTACAATTAACAGTTAACTGAACCCATGTCAAAAATCAGAAAATTGAGCTATCCAAAAACCAGTAGATAGTGTAAACAAACACAGAATGTGCATACATACGTAATTTCAAAGTTCTGCGCGGCGAATACAAGTATGTAGCAATATAACATAATTTCCTGTGTCCGCGATTTTGGCATTTTATTGTTAGTATCGTGCGTGAATATTGGCTTATATCAACATAATTCATAATACGCATCGGATTTGGATCATTGCATCGCAGGGATGCCAGATTTGAATATTACCATTCCCGGACATCACCCTCACCTGTATTAGAAGTTACATATACTAAGTCATGGTCAGAACAGCCAAGTCTAAGTACCCCAGAGGAAACAGCTGCATTGATGTTACTTACATAAACATGGTTTATGTTTATTTTTCTTATAAGTCACCCTTGTATTGTCCACAATAAGTTAATAAAAGCCATAGCTACTTGCTTTATTTGAAACATTAAGCGCGTCAGTAGTTTTGTCATTTAAATTTATGTTAAAGTCTCCCAAAACTATTCTATCATTATTGTCAACCTCAGTTATTAGAACTTCCCAACTTTCTAAAAACTCCTAGACTTTAATATATGGGGGTTCATAAACAGAAACTATTGTGAGAGGAGCTACAAATTTTCTGGAAATTTCGAGACAAATGAAGTCTAGCTCATTAGGTATGTTTGGTATTTTTACTAAATATTCTACAATTTCCAAGTAGTTACTTAAATAGGCAACAGTGCCGCTACTACCTTTGTGTTTCCTATCTTTTCTTAAGTAATTGTAATCTTTCACTACAAAGGGTCCAAACGGTATAGTTGACTGCAGCTTACTTTCAGTAATGCGAAAAAAGGCCAGCTTAAACGATTCTAAGAGGTTATGTATATCTTTAATCTTCAATTTTAGAAATATTAAAACCATTCAAATCAAGGTGAGCTACTTTCAACCCCTAAGTACCTAGTCCTGTTTAAACTTTGTGATTATTTAAGCTAGTAGCACCGTCAGTAGTTGAAATATTATGCAAATCAGGACTTGGAAAGATACAGCTCATGCAGTACCAGTTACTACTTTCACCTTGATTACTGAGGACGACGTCTTTGTTACATTCCGAACAAGCACTAAGAACTAAATTATTTTTACAATTTTGACAGTATTATAAATCTGCAGTACAGCCATATAATATTGATTTGGTGCTTTGAAAGACGCAGGATGAGTAGAATTCCAGCTTGTAGTTGCAGCAGGAGGTCTTTTGTTGATGTCTTTTAAATTTATAATGGCACTAGCCGCATTTTTTGGGTCGTGGTGTGAGGACGTAAGGTTAAATTCAAGCTACACTGCTTTAGTACAGCCCTCATCGCTTCCAAGCACGAAAAACGGTCTCGCTTAGTCGATACAGGCTGATCTTTAGCTGTAAATATTTAAACACCGAGCCACATCAGAAATATCTCTCAAAACACCATCTCACACACATATAGGATGTTGTCGGGTTAAGCTCATACTCCACAAGAATCAAATAGAACCTGTTTCTACTTTTCAAGGCCAAATTATATTTGTCTCTACATATTTTTAGATCCAACAGAATATAAAGTTCAATGGAACCAGCCTAGCACAAATAAGCAGCAGCTCAAATTACGTCCGATTTTGTTCTTCCGGAATTTACAAACTACCACTCGAGAATGGAAACTTCTCATAATTATGCATAATTATGCATAAACAATTTGATACAACAAATTTCATCAAATTTAGGCAGTTGAAATATGCCAACTTTTCCTCGAGTTTGTAAAAAAAAAAGGTTTAAAGAAATGTATACTATCTTGTGTTAAGTTGAAGGATTTCTTAACTCACGGCCGATGTGTCAGTCATCGGTGGATCTAAATGATTTTGAAGTAATCACACCAGGACATTTCCTTACCGGTGCTCTGTTGAATGTTGTGTTGGAACAAGATCGAACATTCAAAGATCTTGTCACTATCAGAAAACATTAGGACATTATTAAAAAAATTCATCAAGAATTTTTGCGTTGCTAGAGTTTTAATTTTAAATCTCGACTCCAGCAGCAACTAAAGTAGTGGATTGCTCAGAAACCTGTCAAAGTTGGAAGCATCGTCGTAATCAAGAGGGAAAATCTTCCTCCTCGGCTCTGGAGTTTAGCAAAAGTCATTAAAGTTCATCCAGGCAAGGACGGTCTTGTTTGTACTGCGACGGTAACGACTAAGTTTAGGTGAAAATTTGTAAGACTTGTAGGTAAATTATGTATATTGTCCATGGATACTACTTGTAATAATGCTCGAATTTAAATGTGGTGTCTAATCATTTTGTGAAGGCGTATGATGTGAAATTAATTAATTAATATAATTGATGTACTTTTTAGGTCAATATTGGAAAACTTTGTGTGCTATTCGTGTGTGTGTGTGTAATATTTTGTTGATTATACGTGAGTTATGTAAAACCAACCATGTTGACTCTTAATGTAGCTTATAAATACCGAAATAAGAATGCTTAACATGAATTGCACTTATTTATTGTAATTTGTCTATTTTTATCTGGAAAATAAATTTTTACCTCTTCCTATAGGCCTTGTGCATCTACAAAAGTGTATGTGATACCTACCTAGTCAACGTGTAAGCATTGTGGTGACGCATTGAAGTTGTAAAATCCAGTTTGAAAACCGTCTGGTTGCAACCTCATCGATAACCTCATAAAGGTTACCGGTAACTAATATTTATTTATTTTTTATAAATAAGATGTAAAACTATTTTTTAAAATAAATTGTTTAGGCGCAAAATAGGCTGAAGTAGTATATACATAGTCATTTTAAAGACAACGTGTGAGTAAGGCATCAAAGTTAAAAAGACTCGGAAACTATCTGAGTGCTTACTAGTCAAAACCTGGATAAAGGACCTTGGTAAGCAATATTTAAGACTTTATTAAAAACAAAGATGTACAAATAGTTTCTAAAAAAATTTTTTTAAGCAAAAAATATTGTTAAACCAATTATATCTATCATATTATGTATGTCAAGACCAATCACAGTAGATACTTCAGTGTTTTTATGCTATACAAATTTTATTAGGTGAAATTTGTCTCGACACGTATTCGCGTTGAACAAACAAAACTCAACAACAGTAATGAAAGTTAGGCTGCTCGTAGACTAAAATTTTCTGCAGCGTAAAGTTATACAATGGTATGTTGTTATTTTTGGCTGGCATCTGACAGGTAAGTAGTTTAGTTTGTTTTATATTGTTACTGCTTGCTATTATTTTAAAACTAAAATTGATTCGCATTTTAGATGTAACAAATTTTGCATCTATAAATAAAAATAATAAATATAATATTGTATTTGCACTTTTTCTGCTAAACTCTGCTCCATATGTGCCAGATGTACGTAAATGACACAAAACCTCTTAGACTGTAGCTTAACTTAACTGTAGAATTAATAAAAATAATTAGTAAATAATTTAATTCTTCAGATCATATGCCATTATGCCCAGCCCTTATATTCAATCAACACACACCAGTTCAGCTAATGCCTACACAGTTGCCATGTCCACTTGGACAGTAATAATAATAATACTAATAATATTATGCATGCCACGTTACCATACTAAAGTCCCGAGGCCAAACCTATGCGCCGATGTCGGTATGCGGAATTAAAAATAGGATAAAAATCAGTACGGATGGATGCTGCCTCGTTGAGCGGGGCCTTAATTGTATTTCTTAACCAGGATACAATTAAGTAAAGAATTCAGTGGTAGTCAGTAGTCCGTATTATGTGGCACACTTTTTAATAATTTTATTAAAAAAAGAAACTGAGTCAAAATCCCAAATCAAAATCAAATAAAATACTTTTCACACTTAATTATGATAGTAGGAGATGATTAGTGAGTAGCAGGGATCTTAGTCAAATTCTGAAGACTCTGCTGAAAACTAAGAAGGGAACGGGATAGAAAAGCGTGCAGGTCCACACAAACATACACAAAAACCTCATGCATATATGTTATACAGATACGAATGCTGATGGTGGGGTTGGCCTGAAGAACAGAAGGAATGAAAGGGGATGGCTGGTTGTGACGAACTAGGGGGTTCGTTACGCTCTTTAGGGGGTAGAACAAAATTGTTCATGAGTTTTAGAAGGTAAACAAAAAACTAGTATCCACTAACACGACCTCGAGCTCTTCGCTGCTGGATCTTTTTTTCACCGCGCTTCTTCACTTGCTCTCTCCTCTTGTGTCATCTTAAGACTGCTAGGTATCTGTCCCACGTTGCAGTCTTTCTTCTTGTGCCCAATCAGATAACAAGCGTTACATCTCACAAAGTATCTACTAGTAGCCGCTTCCGCCGCGCCTACGCTCACTTGCAGATCAGCTTGATCCTGTGGTTCCACAAGGTCGCCAGCGTTGCTAGTCACAACGCTAGCTTCCACTTCTTCATTCACCTTTACGATGTCTAGATCCTCATTAATCTCTATTTCCTCAACTGTTTCTTCCTTGTAAACAACAACTGAAAATAGACCATCATTTAATATTAACAAAATATCATCTTTGTGGCTCATCAAAAATTTTGAAATATAACTACAATATGTCAGTCGATCACCGCAAACTGGGTTAGGAAGCTCAACAAGTCTAATAATCAGTTCATTATCCATAATTTGCTTTAAGTTCCACATCCTGCTCCTTTCCGCTTTCAAGCCTCAAGTTCAACAATGATGTAACAATTTTTCCTTTAGTCAACTTTTGAACATCAATTAACCTTTCTATAATTTTTCTATGTTGCTTCTGAATGTCAGTATCATAAGAGCACGGCTTATATCTATTCTGCTTAGCATTTATCCTAACGGCCCAAGATTTCAAGTATTTAAACAAATTATGCATATTATTGGCTTGTTGAGCAGTGCATTTAATTGCCTGCCAAAGCTTAAGAATGTTACGGCTCTTTTCTTTAGCATAATTGATAAGTCAGGATGTAGGAAACTTCTAAACTAATTTGCCCACTCACCCAAATCCGACCAGCCAGTTCTTCCATACGAACCAAATAAGACTGGCAGAGTGAGCCTTTCCGAGTCTGATCTTTGTCCTGTAACAAAGAAGCAAGCATCCTGAACATCTACTAATATAATGAATATAATGAATAATCTACCTAATATAGGCAATTCAAATTCTTGAAACACTCTGCTGGATAACCGCGATGCCCCATGCGTAAATTTTAGTACTAAGGGATTTTCTAATATAAATTTTATTGCCGCAAGAGCAGTAGCTTTCTCTCTTTTAACACTGGAATGACATAGTCCTGATACTGAGTTGAGATACTTACGAGTGTTATAAATTAAAATTGACAACTATATTGTTTCCATGTCTGATAGCTAATAGCGATTTTTTCATGCTTTATCACATCATCTAACATTACTTTAATGAGAGAATTTGTTGAAAAGATCATGAGCGGAGGCGATACTGATATAGAACCTATTCTTTTTCTCTAAGCTTCAGTAAATTTCCATGAGTCTATAGCTGCTGTTTGACCTAATGATAACTGTCCACACTGAAATTGATTGATTTTCTTCATCATGTCAAATAAAAACGGAAACTCATCGTAAGGTCTGGAGTGCTGACGATTCCCAAACCTTTTATCTGCCTTAGCTTGCAATTCCGCTGAGCTCATTATGATACCAGCAATTTAATCCGAAACGCTAAAGTATCTGTAATATATAAACAAAAGAAACAAAATCCCAATAGGTAAATAAATAAAAAACAAAACAAATATATTATTACTGCAGTATACACTCAGTATATAATATTGTAGTGAGAAAAAATATATATTTCTTAACCAAAAACTTTAAAGGTGTTATACTTTCCTAACCTGAGTTATAATTCAAACAAAATAACCCCAAAGAAAAAAAACAAAACAAATACAAATATTTAGCATTCAAAAAAAAAATCTTACATAATGTTATTTCTGATTTAGTATTAACAATTTTCCATGCTGATTTAGCTTAGCATAATCCTTTTTAGGTTTATTTTTGAGAACATGGCCACTGCTCTCTCCTAACTCGTTATTTACAATTTACTCTAATTTTTTCTCCTTCTCTTTCTTACGCAGTTTCTAGTCACTATTTCTGTTCTCTAATAATTCTGCAGAACCAATGTCTTTATCAATCTTTGCTTTTGGGTTTTTTTCCCAGACATTAGAACGTGGTTCATAAGAATCATAAAATGGTCTTAAATCTGCAACATGGTGGACTTCATGACTATTACAACTTTCAATATGGATAAGTTCAAATGTTAAGCCTTCAACTACCAATTTTTTAAGTAAAAATGGACCATACCATTTCTTTGCAAAGTTTTTAGTTATTTTCTCTTCTGCATCTGAAAGGATGTGTGTTCTAAGTAAGACTTTCTGGCCAACAACAAAAGTTGAGGGCGTTTGTTTCAAATCATAGTACTTTTTCTGTACAAATTTTCGAATTTTCTTTTACTCTACAGGTAAAAATCCTGCTATTTCCGCTGGTGTAGATTTCAAATTTAATTCCAATTCACTATCGATAGGTCATCTTAAATGTTGTTCTAGGTTGAGCATGTCTGCGCTGACTCCTATTGAATCTCTAATCATGATTCTTAAACACAACGCAAACTTGTGTAAGTGCACATCCCAATCTGAATGTCTATTACCGCAAAATGATCTTATCATTGTTTTTAAATCACGATTTGACCTTTCAACTTGATTACCTTGAGGATGATAATAGGAAACCTTTCTGTGACTGACACTTCAGCGTTTACATAACTAAGCGAATAATTTACCTTCAAACTGAGTACCATGATCCGTTATTAACTTTTTTAGAAACCCAAATCTACAGAACACTTCATCTTAAAGAAATCGTTTGATGGTAGGGGCGGTTGAGTCGCGCATAGCGTGAAACTCAACTTACTTTGAGAACTTGTCTTGAACCACTAAAATAAATTGATTTTCCCTAAAACTAGTAGGTTACACTCTAACAATATCGACAAAAATAGTTTCCATTACTTTCGCTATATTTCTGTTAGAGCTCATCTCTTCTTGCTGAGCTACATTCAACGGTTTGCTTCGCTGGCAAACATTGCATGTTCTCACAAAATTTCCGATGTCCAACTTTTTTTTTGGCCACCAGAATCTACTACAGATTAATACTTGAGTCTTTTGATATCCCAAGTGAGCTGCTTCCAGTAGGTCATGAAAGGATGAAATGATATCAGAAATCATTGACTTAGGTACTACTGGTACATACGTAACCTGTTTGGTTTGCGTGCCAACTCATTATATGATTTTTGCTGTCTATTCTGGCGTCAATTGATTACTTTTTTGAGTGACAAAACCTGATTATTTAGGATATCTTTCGCAACAATTTCTGCTTTGCGAGTGGCTATTATTTTCTTAATACCTGTTAGATTTTTATTCTATTATTAGAATTATCCTCATGCTGACTGTCAGGACATTTCTTCTTATGCTGATTTGATTGTAAATGTAAAACCTTTTTTGATGTGCATCTCATTTTTCTTATTTCAGTCATGCAATATCTAAAATTTCTCTACAAAATGGATCATTAAATTTTATACTTTTTTAAATCTACATCAACCGCCTCAAAAGCGTCCTTTCATAAGGTAATGAACTTTATTTAATAATTATCTCAGACAATACGGAATCCTGTTTCTGTTTTTTTATTATAGTGTCTTTCTTAATATATGAAGCCAAGTAAAAGTAATGCATATAAGGTACCATTTCTCCTTCGGCTATGTCATCTAACAAGTAATCAGTTTGTTGATATAACCTATGTGCCTTACTTAATGCGTCTGCTAGAATATTATTTTTACCTGATATATGTTCTATCTTATACATATACTCTTTAAACTCATTACTTCAGCGTTTAACCTTTTCCGATCTACTAGGATTTCTTTTCATCCATGTGAATGATTTATTGTCTGTTTTCGTCAATATTTTGTAACCTTTTATCAATTTACTAAATTTTCATAAAGCCCTAATGATAGCAGAATTCTTTCTCGTAAGCTATCCACTTTATTTGTCTCTTATTTAACTTTTTACTTCTACATTTAATAACTTTCTTCTTGCTATCAATCTCTTGTTTTAGTACGGCTCCCAAGTTTATACCAAAAGCATTTTTTTCTATGATAATTAAATGATTATAAACTATACCTTGGAGTAGAACCTCCTCAGCCATTAACTTCTTAATAGTTTGAACAGCATTTTCTTGCCGATCAGTCCATATAAACTCACGGTCTGCTTTTAATAATTTATACAATGGAGCAGCAATAAACAAAAAGTCTTTGATAAATGTACAGTACCAACTAGATTTACCTAAGAATCTATTAACGTCTTTAGTCTTTGTTGGTTTCTGAAAATCTACTATTTCCTGGATCTTATCTTCGCATTTGCGTAACCCTTGAGCTGTTACGAAGTGACAGAGAAATTCAGTCTCTTGAGTTGCAAATAAACTTTTGTTTATGTTAAGCGTAACTCCAGCTTCTTGGAGTATTTGTAAAACTATTCTAATGTGCTGAGGGTGCTCTTTATATGTTCTTCTACAGATTAACCCATTATCTTAATACACTAATATGAACCTATACAAATGCTCTGAAAATGCATAATGCATAAATTGAGAGAAGGTCATTGCTTCAAATTTTTATCGTCAATTTTTTTCCGTCTTTTTCTGATTTGGGGGGGGAGGGTGGAGCTTATTATTATTATTATTTCTGCGCAGCCCACACACCTCGTGATTTTAAATCTAAGGATACATAGCTATTACATAGGTATACATAATATTTTTAAAATGATTCCGAAATGTAAAATTTGCAATAAGGCTAGTTCTAGTAAGAAGCTAGAGTTATCTTGTAGCCAGTGTAATAACTTATGCAAGTGAGTATGCATAGCAATTAATTTAGCTCTATTTCGATCCATGGATAAGGAAAGCTGGAAATGTACGGATTGTAGATTAAATGCCTTTGTTCATAATTGTCACTTGTGTGGTGAGGCTAATATCTTTTGTGCTACAGCCAACGCACCTAGATCTTTATGTATAGGTTGTATGTTAATAACTTCGGACATAAATCTTTATTTATATGTAAATGGTAATTCTTTAGAGGCGACTATTGATGATTGTATTGTACAAGGTAATGGTAATGTTAAAGTCAAGCGGGTTTAAGTTCTTACATTAAAATATTAATGCGTTAAACAGTGCAAAGATTGAGAGTGTTAAGGTCTTGGCACAAAATTATAGGTTAAATGTTGTTTGTATTACTGAATCTAAACTTACTGAAAGCATGGTCAATAGTCTAATTGTTATTGATGGCTGCAATTTGTATAGGCAGGATAGAAATACTGGCCTTGGTGGTGGTATACTTGTTTATATTAAATCTTTTTGTAACTATGTACCTTAGTCAACTGATGAGGTCAGTGTCTCAGCTGTACCGCTTGGTTTGGAATTTGTAACGCTTAGGTTGTTTTCTCCCTATTCTAAGCCAATTATACTTTTAGTTGTTTACAAACAGCAAGTTATGGACAAAACTTTGTTCTTAAATTACTTTGCTACCTATCTTTCTGGGTTGAATGATTTGGGCAGTGAGTTAATTTGTACTAGAAATTTTAATTTTGACGTGAATGTGAAAGACTCTAAGTGTATAGAGCTGTTGAATGTATATAGTAGCTATAGTCTAAAACAGCTTATTGATACCCCAACTAGGTTAACAATAGACACGCACTCCATTTTTGATCATATTTATGTATCTAACCCGAGTTTGTAAAGCGGTCACGGTACAATTAATGTTAAAATTTCTGACCATTATGCTGTTTTTACAGTTCGGAAAGCTACAAAAATTAAGTATGAGCCTAGGGTTGTAGGTTTACGTAGATTAACCAATGTTAATTGGAAAACAATGTGTATTGACTTGAGTCATGTTCCATGGTCTACAATGTGCATGTTTGACGACTGCAATGACATTCCTAATTTTTTCGAGTAATCTATAAATAGTGTTATTGACTTGCATGCACCTATTGAAGAAATGCGAGTGTGTACTAAGCCTTCACGATGTGTGACAGCAGACTTAAAAAGGAAAATACATACTCGGGACAGCCATAAGTTAAACAGTATTAGAAATTAAGACAATACTTTATAAATTGAGTACAAGTCAATACGCAATGAGATAAATAATGAAATTAGGTATGCTAAATATAATTATTATAAAAATAAATTTGCTGAAAATCTAACATCAATAAATGCGTGGAGTGTATACAATAAGCTTGTAGGGAAATCAAAGTCAGCATTCGGTATAACATAATTAAATTGTAATAGGTATGTAACTAATGACACTGATATTATGTCTAATGAGCTAGCTGAAGCTTTTACAGTCCAGCCGACATATTGTAATGACCCTGATGAATTTATTCAAAGTGTCGATTGTAATGGACCTTCTGGGCCCTTTACTGAGGATGAAGTTAGGTATGCTTTTTCTTGTTAAAAAGGAAACTTCAAAGTTGTCATAGATTTCTATATACTGTTTTGAATAACTGCATTGATGCTCTAGCTTTACCTCTTGCATTGATGTTTACTCAATTTTTATCTTTATGTAAGTATCTAACTTATTTTAAGACTGCTGTTGTAACTCAGCTTCATAAAAGTAAAGGTCACAGAAAGGATCCTTTTTATATCGCCCTATATCGTGCCTATCAATTTTAGATAAATTGTTTGAGCAATTGCTATATGCTCGCATTAGGTCTAGCATTCAACTATGTGACCAACAACATGGTTTTAGGAAAGAACGAGCATGCCAATCAGAGACTTTGGAATTTATTCAAGACTCTTTTAGGTACCTAGACGTAAAATGTGGTAGAGTACTTGCAGTTTTCATTAATGTGCAGAAAGCGTTTGATTCTGTAAATCATAGAAAAATTTTAGTTAAAATGAGAGATGATGTCAGTATAATTTTACATTCACTTAACCTTATAGCTGATTTTTTTTGATAATCGTCAATTTAAAATAAAAATTGTTGACTTTGTTTTGGATGGTTACGATCTAAATATGTGAGTTCCTCAAGAGTCAGTATTAAGACCATTACCATTTATTATGTATATTGATGAAAAAGGTGATGCCATAACTAGTGGCGTTAATTTTTTTTGTATGCTGACGACTTAGTTATGTGCTTTGCAAATTGTAAGTTTGAGGTAAGGTTAAACACAGTTCAGACTTGTTTAGATTCCCTTAATGTATGGTTTAATATGAATGATTTGTATATTATTATAAACAAGACTATATTTATGTTACTTCATAAGTCAGGTGACTCAAATATTTCTGAACCTGAAAGGGTTGTCTTGTCTTGTAATGGTCAGGATATAGAACAAGTGTATACATTTAAGTACCTTGGTGTAAATAATGACTGCAATTTGAATTTTAATGAGCACTTATCGTATGTAAAACGAAGAGTTAATGCTGCAATAGAGGTAATTTGAAATATTAAACGGTATTTAGATTTTGGTACTTTTGTTGTAATGCTTAATGCTTATGTTCTATCAGTTGTGGATTATTGTGTGATTATTTGGAAATCTAGATCTAATGCAGAGCTTCAATCGTTACAGAATAAACTAAGTCGATCTATTATTTCTGTCTGTAGTATAAGACAGGTGAATGTTAATTAGAGTGATTTATTAGAAATGTGCAATGTATTGTCAGTAGTGAAAGAAGTTTGGTTCAAGTATTATTTACTTTAAAAATATTTCTAGTCTAAAAACTTCAGTAAGGCAAACAAGATCAACTAATAAATGCTTGCTTGATTGTTTAAGGTTCAATACGGAAAGCTTTAGAAACTCGCCACTTTATTGATGTACTGCTAAATGAAATAATATTCCTGAGGAAATTAAGGGGCGTGTGTTGCTAAAAAGTAGGGAATTTGAATTGTATAACATTGGTGCTTTCCGGAATAAGTTGATAGAGTATATAGTAGCAAGTAGGGAAGATTATATTTATAGCCCTTATATTCCGCCCTAGTATTTGTGTTGTTTTCTCTTGCTTTCACGGCTACTCACTAATATTTTCTTGGCATTGATGTATCTGATGTATCTGTATTATTTTAAATTGTGTGAAATTATTCGTATTTGTGTGCTATTATTAATTTAGTGTCCGTGATTTGATAACAGTATATATATATACCGAATTTTCTGAAACTTTCATAAAAATAAACTCAAACTGAAACTCAAACTCAAGAGCATTGACCAGGCCAAACGGCTTTTTAACAAATTCTAAATGACCACCACCAGGTATAGAGAACGCAGTCTGTTAAATTGACTCTGAATTTAATTTAATTTGAGAATATTCATTTTATAAGTATAATGTAGAGAACCATTTGTACTGTGGAATTTGCATAAGCATATACTGTATCTATGGCATAGGCGCTGCATTTTTTGTAGTTATCTTATTTAGCGGTTTTAAATTGATGCATAGACGTGAACTCCCATCTTTATTTTTTGCAAGCACAGCATTAGAACTATAGGGAGATTTTAAACGTCAGAAGGTTTTACTTAATTTATAAAATTATAGGCAATAATTTTTCTACTTATTTAATTATTATTGCTGGTTTAGCTGGCGGAAAGCCGTGAAGCTTAGCTTTAGGGATAGGATCATTTGGGCAGTCTATGTGGTGAAATACCTAATCCGTACACTCATATGTACCATCTTTAGGAGCAAAGTCTGAAAATTCCTCTTATAACGTTTTTATATCTCTATCTAGCTGCTATTGTGAAGGATTATCCTCAACTGATTCGACTACTGCAGTTAAGCAAACGCCGCGTT
Organism: Dicyrtomina minuta; assembly: GCA_949802685.1. Classification (NCBI taxonomy): domain Eukaryota; kingdom Metazoa; phylum Arthropoda; class Collembola; order Symphypleona; family Dicyrtomidae; genus Dicyrtomina; species Dicyrtomina minuta. The sequence continues at coordinate 39,362,285 of OX461809.1, read as the reverse complement.
CGTTTTTTTTGCTGATCAAAAATAGATCAGCTGAACACTCTAATCCAAACTAAAATTTATTTTGCGCTAAATTGAATGTTAGATCATTAGCTGCCAATTAATCTGAACCTATAACAACGTCTGTCATAGTTTGCATTACAGACAATATTGTGAATTAATGCGTAACGTATCTATCACTTAACATAAACGTTAGATTTACTCTGCCTTGACTCTTAATAGTATTACCATCAAACCTGGTAAAGTTTTTCTTTCTACTCTCATCTACTTTTAATTGCATTTCATGTACTCATTTGATTGTGATGGCGCTTTTAGATCAACAAGAGTCTACTAATGCTTTAATATTGCTACTGCCTAATTTAATAATAGTACTAGGAATAGAATTCGTAGAATTAAACTTAAGCACCGGGGCGACCAAAAGAAAATTCACCGACCGCTTCTTTTCTAGTTTCCCAAGTCTTCATTTTCTTCTACATAGGAAAAGGTACACTGATAAGCTCTATGGCCTTTACCACTGCAGTAGTTGCACTCAATCGGAACATCAGAGTGATATTTCAAAGCTAACGCAATGCCTTTATTCCTTATACAATCCTTAGCTATATGAGCAAAGGTATTACAATTAAAGCATTTTACTTTCATGTCAACCTTTGGCTTTGACTTGTCAAAACCATGGTTAGGTTGTTGCTGTTGCTTGTTCTTAGTTTGGTCATTAGTTTGTTGTTTGTTATATGATCCACCTCTGCCTCGGTATGAACCACGATTATTACCTCTGCCTTTAAAGTTCCCTGAGCTTCCATTGCCGTTGTTATTGTCAGAGGTATTTAAATTATTATGACATCTACCGTTTCCTTCTTTGTAGAATCTATTGTTTCCTGTCTGACCTCGGTAGAGTTTATTCTTATTATAATTATTAGTATTGTTTTTGTTTCATTATAACTATCATCATGAGTGCTGTTATCTTTCTTGTCCTCTTTGCTAGCTACTTCTGGTTTATTGGCACCTAAAGGAGGCCTTGCCTTTGGCTTCAACTTTCTGAATTTTAATTTAATTCGAGAGAGCAGCATTGTCTGCTGCAATCAGACCCTCAGTGGTCTGTTTATCCCAAACTAATGCATGCTTAATTCTACTATCTAGTGAATCGTATGCACGTAGGAGACTGCAAGCCATTGGCTCACCCTTATTAACCTGATTAGCCAGAAACAAAATTAAATAAACATAAGAGGCCACTGACTCATCAGGACCTTGAACCTTATTTGTCAGTTGTCGTTCTCTCTTATTTCTGTCTTCATTTGTGTCAAACATTAATTTGAATAAATCCTGCAGCTGCTTCCAAGTAGTACTAGACTTAATAGTATTCTCATACCAGAGCTTCAGCTATCCATCCAAAATAGTACTATACATGTACACGAAGTTTTGCTTTTTGTAGTGCTAAGACTTCAGGTATTTTTTAACCTAAATGAAGTAGTAATCAGCAGTCATTTTTGACTTATCATACACTGGCTTGTCAATAGTGTTGTTTGCTAATGTGACTTTAACTTGAGTTTGGGAAACTAATTGAGCATTATGTAGTGCAAGTGCTACAGCATCACTTATTTCCTTATCCACTGCAGCTTGCTCAGCAGTATCCAACTTATCTTTGTAGGACATACTTCTAGCTTCTCTAGTGACCGGTTGCTTCGTTTCCTTTGGTTTAGCTTTAAGTTGCTTAAATATTCCACTTTCCGAACTCAAAGAGCCACTGTGTGCTCTTCTTTCAAAAAGCCTTCTAGTCATCGAACTACTACTGTCCAAGTCAGCTTCTGTATCTGATTGATCACTGATTTCCTTATCAGCTGTTTGTCTTTTGCTCATTAATGCACAGGGTAGTATTTATCAAAACAAATGAATAATTATTACTGTACTACTCCAAAGGTAATAAACCAAAGAAAACTCTAGCAACTTCACGATCCTTGACTTCAACTTTAGCTAGGATACCTACTACTCACTAATTTAACTAAATGCTTAATTTATTTCAACCATCAACTTGTTAAATATTCATTACCAGCGTATGAGTAGAATACCAACAACCAACAAGGTAGCTAGTTTTAAGAACAAAAACCACTCTACCCTCAGCCTTGCCTACATACATACATCTACTAGTGCAATGAACTCAAACTTGCCTAACTATACTGCTACTAGGCTAAGTAAATTTTAAAGTGTAAATTTCCTATGCCACATAACCACTTACTTGACAAAAATACTTTTCAAAAAAAAAATCTAATATCCTCATTAATTTTGATTACCACATATTTTTAAATTATAACCGCATTACAAACATTGGCATTACATTACAATTACATAAACATAATGCTCAGCGTTAAAACACAACGCTTTTTCGGCTCGGCAAACACCAGGCCAAAATAAATTAATGTAATATTTTTTTATTAATATTTAAATACTCAAACCAAAATAACTAATTTCAGCTCAAATTGACCAATACTTCAAGTGTTAGGTAGTTGCTGGTATGGCGATGACGTATAATGGACGCTAGGTGTTAAATACCAAAAATAAATCACCAAAAGACAAAGACGGCAGGTAGTCCGTAGTCACAGTCGTCACTTATGACAGATGCACATAAATGACACACAACCTCTTAGACCGTAGCTTAACTCAACTGTAGAATTAATAAAAATAATTAGTAACTAATTTAATTCTTCAGATTATATGCCATTATGCCCAGCCCTCATATTCAATCAACACACACCAGTCCAGCTAATGCCTACACAGTCGCCATGTCCACTTGGACAATAATAATGATAATACTATTAATAATATGTATGCCACGTTACCATACCAAAGTCCCGGGACCAAACCTATTCGCCGATGTCGGTATGCGGATTTGAAAATAGGATGACAATCTGTACGGATGGATGCTGCCTCGTTAAGCGGGGCCTTAATCGTATTCCTTAACCAGGATACAATTAAGTAAAGAATTCAGTGGTACTCAGTAGTCCGTATTATGTGGCCACACTTTTTAATAATTTTATTAACAAAAAGAAACTGAGTCAAAATCCCAAATCAACATCAAATAAAAGTACTTTTTACACAAAATTATGATGGTAGGAGATGAGTAGCGAGAAGCAGGGATCCCAGTCGAAGTCTAAAGACTCTGGTGAAACCCTAGAAGATAACGGGATAGGAAAGCGTGCAGGTCCACACAAACATACACGAAAAAGCAGGCGTGCTTGGGTGAGCGGTTAGAACTGCAGACTGTAACGAAATTTACAGCCTTAGACCCGGCTTCAATCCTCGGCCACTGCTAATCGTTTACGGCTCGGTGTTGTACGGTAAAAGTCACTGGATGGTTGATTGAAACCCAATCTCTTTCGGTGCTCCTTAGTGACCACTACTTTTTGTAGGGGCCTAGGGAATGCAACTCCTTTACTGTGGAGGAGTAGACGGGAATAGGTAAAAAGCTACAAAGACCGAGACGATCTAACGCGGTAGCCTTCTATTTCCTCACCCACAGTGACTGGTTGAGTCTGGTTGTATGAACTTTGGTTAAATCGACCCAATGAATAAATTATTATTATTTATTACATACAAGAAAACCTCATGCATATATGCCATACAGATACGAATGCTGATGGTGAAGTTGGCCTGAAGAACGGGAGGAATGAAAGGGGATGGCTGGTTGTGACGAACTAGGGGGTTCGTTACACATAGTTTAGAGAAGCTTGCTTTGTCCTTAATAACCCTCAGCGGAGTTTTTATGATTTGTTAGGGGAACTGTAGCTGACAGCCAGTTTAGACTTTTTTGCACGAGAATGGCACAATAGTAATACGTGGATTGGAGAGCGAAGTTCGAGATTTGAATGAATGTTTAACGCTGTTGGTAAGTTGTTGTTTCTATGTATCAGTTTACTACTAATGGCAACCGAAGCGATAGCAATGAAAATACGACATAAGTATGCTCACTTTTGAGTGTATGCATGAACGTATATGCCAATATAACATATCTTTATACATACACCACTCTGCAAGAAGCTGCTGCTACTTTTGCTCGTAGAGGAGTAAAGGGCTAATAAGACTTCCTATTTCACGCTCCGAGGAGAACTAACTAGGTGGATACGCTAGTAAAGTGAGGGAAAGATAGTTAGCCCGCCAGCCATCTTGCTTTATATTTATTATATATATATTTATTTATTCTCCCTCCTATTCTTCTCCTTCGGAGATTTTATTTAATTACCCGAAAGGGAATAATATTGTGTATAAGTTAGAGATCATTACGGATTATTTGTGGAGTGAGTATATGTACATTGTGTGAAGTATCAGCGAACAGTTGCAGAGTTCAATAAAGAACACTCCCAAAGACAATGATTTTGTGCTGTAAACATTAACATTGCATAGGCATTCATTAACCGACTGGAGCCAGCACCGTAGCATTATAGTGATACTCCCAGTTCACCGGGTACCGGAGTATAACGGTCATCTTTCTCATACTCCGGGTGTGAGTGTCGACGGTCATACCGACACCTACACACCGGGTCATTATAATCGTGCATCCCATCCATTACCACGGAGCCCCTACCGAGTCACCGAGTTCTTCGTAGTCAGTCTGGAGTAGCGAGACTTCGTGAGCAGGAACTTCGCAAACGCGGTCGGCTTTCCCCGGTCGCTCTCTCTGTAAATAGCGGGCCGAGGACGATCTCGCCCACCGCGGACCGCGTCGTCCACTAATCGCGGTCGGGGAAGAGGAAGAACTCCCACTGAAGAGACCGACCTGGTCGCTTTCCTGTTCCAACCACCTGTCCCGGTCGTGGTACGAGGGAAAAAGGGAGATATTGGGAAAATCCAGTCTACACTGGCGACCCTGAAGGACACAAAACTTTCGTTTTGTTCAAGAACCGAAGACAGCACTATCAGGTGAGAACCACCAGTTAGAAACCGGGTCCGGGCTGAGAAGGAAAGGGAAACATATCGGCCGTGGAGTCAACAAGACCGAAGCAGAGGCCGAGACCGACAGCCGTCCCAAGGGCAGCGGAACCAGCAATGGAACTCAAGCGACCGCCAACGTAGCAATGAGCGAAATCCTGGTCCCGGTGAGCGCAGGCGTGAGCAAAGTAGAAGCCCACAAGCACAGAACTCACCGGGTCGGTCAGGTCCTGTACGAGACAGATCGGCCAGCCCACAAGGGAGACGAGAATCACCGCGTCGGGATAGGCAACCGGAGCGGAGAACCGGGAAGTGGTGTCACGTATGTAGTAGAAACACGCACAACACGGAAGATTGCAGATCAGCTAAGGCCAAAGTCATGGCTTTGAAGATACTGGCTCAGGCGTGTACCGAAGAGGAAGCCGCAGAACACCAGACCGAGACACCACCGACCGTGACACCGGAAAGCATGCAAGGCTTACAGGCCTCAGCGGAAGACGAAGAGGACCCGGACGAGAGGCAATTATTTAATGCGTTGCGGACCGCGAAGAACAGGGAAGAAGGAAGCGTGCTGAGGCGAGACCGGGACCGACAACCAAGTCCCGGTGAAGACCAGGTCCAGAAGGCGATCAACAAGTTGGAAGCCAAATTCGAGCCTTCAGTACTACCACTGACTTTAAACTGGGTTCAGACACGGACAGACGAGGGGACCCGTGTCTTCTACACCAGATAAACAAAGCCTCTTACGCCCTAGTAAATATAAAGCATAAACAGAAGCTATTTCCGTATTTCGCGTTAATAGACTCATGCTGCACCGCGCTCGCTATTTTAAAAAAAGAGTGCGATAGACTAGGGCTACAGATAAGAAAGTCGTCAGTAAAGATGTCGGGGTTTGATGGTAAGGTAGTTACAGCGGGAGGTGTAGTAACATTAGACATGAAGATCGCGGGTCGGTGGTTTAGAGAGGATTTTCTGGTCCAAGAGGGACTAATGTGCCCTATTTTCATCGAAAACAAGTTCCGATGGAAGCATGGCTTGAGTTTTGACGACGTGAAAGGCGAGATGCGATGGGATGTCCCGACCGAGGAAGAGAAGGAGCGAGATGTCGGGTACTTTGTCCGTGGTTTGTCAGTAAGAACCGCGAAAGACGTCTGTGACTTGTCACTAGCGTCGACCCCGGACAGGTACGACCGGGCAAAGCTGGGGACATCGTCCGTCCAAGTGTTCGTCGAAACTCTAGTCAAAAAGTATCCCGGGGTAGTACGGAGCGATGGTAGGTCTGGGATCACGAACGCGATCATCCACGATTTGCGTATTCCAGAGGACTGCCCGGTGATACAATGTAAACCAGCTTGAAGACCACCAGCGATAGCGACATGGGAAGACGAGACATTGCATGAGTTAGAACTGCAGGGTAAGATACGGCGATCGACTTCGGCATATTCCTCGCCAGTACTAATTATACCGAAACCAAACGGCGATAAGCGAATGGTGGTAAATTATAAAGAGTTGAATAGCTATACACCGAAGATACAGAACCCGATGCCTATCATACACCAGATCTTGGAGAATCTTTCACCTAACCGAGTCATGTCCAAGCTGGACTTAAAGTCGGGCTTTTGGCAAATCCCCATAACTAAGAACTCCAAGAAGTTCACCGCGTTTCACACGCAGAATGCATGTTATGAGTGGAACGTGATGCTGATGGGGTTGAAAAATGCTCCAATGATTTTCCAGGATCTCATGAACAGGTTGTTTGGTAAGTTTGTGGGTGACTTCCTGCATGTGTACCTGGATGACATTTTTATTTTTAGCGAGACCGAGCAACTGCACAAAGAGCACTTAGACTTCGTGTTTGAGACACTTCATAACTTTAACCTTACTCTAAACTGGGCTAAGTGCGAGTTCGATCTACCGGAGGTCGAGTTCCTGGGCCACATTGTCACGCGCTTTGGCATCAAGAAATGCCCGAAGAAGGTAGCGGCGATCCAGGATTTCCCATCACCGAGAACGAAGAAGGAAGTTCAGCGATTCTTAGGGGCCATTGGATGGTACATGCGGTTTATACCGCATTATGCCACACAATTGGAGCCAATATTTCTAAAGCTGAAGTCGGAGGCAGATCCGAACTTACCGTTTCGGTGGGGAAAGAGCCAGCAGACCGCGTTTGAGACAATTAAGGCGGAAGTGGCCAAGGAAATTACGTTAAACACAATAAATTACGACCACCCGTTATACGTGTACACCAATGCAAGTGATGTAGGGCTGGGAGCTATCCTGGCTCAAAACTATTATTGTGCTTTGACCGGGGAAGACAGATTCCGGGTGATCGAATGCCGTAGCAAACTGCTAAATGCAGCGGAGCGCAAGTATGACGCGAGAGAGAAGGAATGTTTGGCTATCAGGTTTGCAAACCGAGTGTTCGACCCCTTCATCAGGTATCCAAAGGACGTAATTTTCAGATGTGACAACCAGGCGTTGACGCATCTGAAACATGCGGCCATCAACGATCACCTCTATAACCGGCATATTGTCAGGTGGGCAATTGAGTTGGGTCATGTTGTCAATGACATAGACTTCGTGAAGGGAGAGGATAACAAACTGGCAGACTTGCTCTCTCGCGGCGCGCTACCGGACCCCAAATATGATGATAATCCGGATGAGCTGAACATGTGTGTGGAAAGTGCTTGCGTATGCCTGGCAACGTTCACAAACACCAGGGAGAGAGTGGAGGTGGATATGGACATGCTGAACAAGGACATGCTGCGGGGCGTGCAGAGAGAGTGCGAGGCACTATCCACTATTACCAAGAGTCTTAGCCGAGTCGGGGAGCGGTCTAGGTATCGCTACGACTACGTTATCGTGGAAGGAATCCTCTGTAGATATGTTCCATGTTAAAAGCAGACCGCGTCGCGGTCGATCCTGAAAGAGAGAACACCGGAAGGGGGCTTTTATAGCAACCAGGTAGATAAGTTGTGGGAACAGAGACTGGAGAAAGACGAGCGGACCGGACAACCAGTGCCGCCGGTAAGGGTGCGACCGTCTATGCTAATGAAGAAAGGTAAGCATATTAAATGGCAGCATCCGTTAATTCAAGCGAGTTTCTTAGATCCGGAGTCAGTCACAGCCAGGAAACGCATAGTCCCGGTCATACCGCAGTCCATAGAGCGGGATGTCATAGCGCACTTTCATGATAGCACGATGGCCGGGCACCAAGGAGTCGAGCGCACATATGACCGGATTAGGAAAAGGTTCTGGTTCTACAATATGCATAAGATCATAGAGGCATATGTAAAGACTTGCGCGGTATGCCAGTTAGTAAAAGCTTCAAACCAGGCGCAACAATGCGCAAAAGTGGGCATTCACTCATACCGGAACAACGTGTTTGAGTGTGTGCATGTGGACATTGTCGGAAAATTGACCGCGAGCGCGGGCTTCAAGTTCATTGTCGTCTGTGTGGACGAGTTTTCAAAGTGGGTGAGTATGGAACCCTTAACATCGGTATTGTCAATAAAAATCTTGAAGTTCCTGCAGAAGGTGTTCAATCAGTTTGGAACACCGAAGCGTATAGTCTCCGACAATGCGTCATATTTCTCAGGCGACGATTGGAATGACCAGCTGCGTCAGTTGGGAGCTACATGTGTCCATGTGGCACCCTACTATCCCAACCCGAACCAGTCGGAACGGGCGAACCGGGATATCAAAAGCATTTTACGCGCGTTTTGCATGGCGACCCAGACAATGTGGGCGAAGCAGTTAGGTGATTACATGGTAGCGCTTAACACCGCGAAATCAAAGTCATCCCGGTATTCTCCGTGCTAACTGAACCTGGGTAGAGACATACTATTGCCAATTGACCGCAAGCTACAATTATTAGAAACGATGAAGGTCACGGAGGAGGAGTACGGGCGGCAATTGCTTAAAGATGTAACTTTCATCAGAGACTAGGCGAGGTATAACTTGAGGGAGGCGCAGTTGCAGCAGAAAAAGTACTTCGACCGAAACAAGAAAGATGTTGTGTACGCGGTAGGCGACTTAGTTAAGATACGCAATAAGAAATTGTCCTCAAAGGAGGATAAGTACGCGAAATTTCTTGGACCGCGTTACACCGGGCCGTGGAAGGTAGTAGAAGTGCACTCAGATTGGTCCTACAGTATCCAGGACCCAGACAAACCCAATAGCAATCCAACGAGGTTCCACACTTCACTTATGTTACCTTACCACGAGAAAGAGGGCGAGGACCCGATCCCGGTAGAGGAGTCTGTAATAAGTGCAGACGGAGAGTCGGGAATGAATACCAATGAACGACCACAGCCAGACTTGGTAGTCACCGAGTCTGTACCATCACCAGATACCGAGACGGTACCAGATTCCGGAAGGAGTCACGGTAGCGCGGTTACCGCGACCGGGGGTACGAACCAGAGCACAGGTTGGAGAGGAGGTTTTGGACCTATCGACCTGTCTGATGACTATGAAGTAGATATTGATGACCCAACACCACCAAGGCGCTATCCCGGGCGAGATCACAAACCACCTGTGCGCTTGGCTATCAACTACGCGATGACCGAGGAAGACACTGGCAGTGTCCAGGAGTTCTTGATGCTAATGATTGAGATATCCAGTTTAATAGAAACTTTTAATCATTTTTGTTTACTCAATTTTTTATCTTTTCGTCTTTTTGCATGGCGTGATACTATAAAAACTTTATAAAAACCGAAAAAAATCTTTTAAAATTTTTACAAAACTGAAAAAAAGTGTGGTTTAGGTTAAGGTGGGAAGGATAGGGATGTCTTGGCGGGCACAAACCTATTCTTCCTCACGTCCTATGGTGTGTACGACGTTAAACTGCGCCTCACGCCTGTCCCGATCTCCACCGTAGGGGCAGGCATAGAAGGTAAGATCTGAACGTAAGTGAAGGTCTTGTACCATCGCGGAAAGGAAGTCGAGAGGAGCAAGAGGCTCGGGCTCGAAGCTGCGGGAGCACATAAACCAGCCGAAGTGGAGCTCCATACCCCGAAGACCATCGCCAACGATGCTAGTCAGGGGATGCCGTGAAAGTCGGTCTAGCTCTGAGCTGTGAGCGATCTAAATATCAGCAAAAACCAACATCCCGTAGGCCTTTGATATAGATGCTAGCCAGGGGTGAGTCCGTAGGCCCGCATTAATTGCGCTAGGTCAGGACAGAGCGAGATAGAGTAAAGGATGGTGTGTACCTGTTCCAAAGACCATCGTAAGATGCTAGTCAGGAGCGAGTCCTGGTACGCGATAGTAAGGTTATCAATCCCGTAGGCCTTCGTAAAGTTGCTAGCCAGGGGTTTCGTCAGAAATATGGTGTGCGCCCGTTCTGAAGACCATCCCAGATGCTAGTCAGGAGCGAGACCTGGTGCGCGGTCGTAGGACCAAAAAAATCCCGTAGGCCTTCCTATAGAGTTCTAGCCAGGGGTTCAGAGCGAAGTATGGTGTGTACCCGTTCCGTAGACCATCTCAGGATGCTAGTCAGGAGCGAGACCTGGTACGCGGTAGTAGTGAGAGCGGGCTTGTCTCGTAGACCACCGGGGTTGCTAGTCAAGAGGCGAGTCTCGCAGCGGCGGTAAGAGAGTCGGGGAGATGTCCAGGTTGTAGACCATCAGGGATGCTAGTCAAGATATGGAATCCCGTAGCAGCGCGATGCTCAAAGCTTTGCGAGGATAAACTAAGCCAAAACCCGGACCGCGGTCTGAAGGACGCGGTCATATGCTAGGTTAGTTAGGCATAGTTGAGATCAGGGAGAGTAGAGGCGCGGTCGTACTGACCGCAGTAGGGACGAGGCCAAAACAAAACTATGGGACTTAGTTTTTCTTCTTTTCCAATCAAGTCTGGCCTCAGTTCTTGTGGAGTTAGGCACCGGGAATAAGGTAGACAAACCCGGTGCGGGCGCGGTACTCAAAGCTTTGGGAGGATAAACTAAGCCTAACCCAGACTTAGTCTGGAGGACGCTGGTGCAAATTAGGTTAGTAAACGAAAAAGTCAGCACGACGAGCGGAGACGCGGTCATTATGACCGCGGAGGATGTGGCCAAAACCTTCCATGGAACAATTGGCCGGCTTCGGATTTCGAATAAACAGCCGCCGAGAACTTCCCGAGCATTAATAAACTCGTAAAGGCTCGTATCGAATTTGAGGCAAAAAATAGTCGCGGTCAGTCAGGGACCGGGATAAGCAGTAAGCAAGTTAGAGAAGCGAAGGGTAGGCGCGCGTGGCAGAATAGACCTCTTAGTACATCAAGTGGAATCACCGGTAGAGAGCCGCGTGTATAAATATTAAAACTCAACCTGAGTGGGGACCGCTCGGAGTGGGGTGTTGCGGAACCGAGAACTCGACAAGGGTACCGTTCAGGAGCAGGCGATCGAATGCCGGAAACCGTGGTGTGGTGTACGGTCACAGTTTAAAGTTTTCTGTGGGTAATGAAAAAAGGTACGTGCTTAAACGTTAAGTATTTGCTCAATGCATCTTAGTTCGCACCAGAACACGTAGGGTAGAGAAAACGATCGGAGTGGTTTCAGACCATCCAGAAGTAGCGGGGAGTATAGTGGCGGGACCGGGCGACTGGGATCGCCGCACTGAAATTAGTTAAGTTTTGTTTATTCTAAGTTTTCGTTGCGGTACCACTGGTACCGCGGTGGTGGGATCTGTTATTGTTTTGGCCGCGCTTTGGCGCGGCCACATGCATGAGTTTTTGGAAACACAGCGAGACGGAGGTGAGGGGAATCTCACTTAGACATTGTTTAATCTGTGGTTTTAAATTTTTTTAGCATGGAGGCCCCACCGCAATGGGAGCTGGACGTCGCACAGGCCTATGGCACTGTGTCGTGGATGGCTGCATCATGCAGCGAAGGATTGAACGATAAAGCGTTCGTATCGGGATTACCTGACAACCTGGTAGATTTCGGGTGGCTTTCGCGGAGTGTCAAGGCGGAGGCGCTCGAACGAGGTACGACTCGGGTTGCGGAGCGGCCACAGGATCATGAGTCCTTGAAGGGCTTAACGGAGGCCTACCGGCTACAGGCGGTAAAGGAAGATGCCTTCAAATACAGTACAAAGGAGGATCTGCCGGCGAGGCGATTCACTCATTTGTGGAGCGGAACGGGTCTTGGGACCAGAGATCGTTGGACACGAAACCGTCCCAGACGAAGAGGTTGGTGGTGAGCGCGGACACCAGTACAGAAGAAGAAGTCAAAGCCGCTTTTGACAAGTTAGCGGGGGCGACACACGTTGGAGTGCACGTGTGGAGGGCTACCCGCCACACAACCAAAAGAGGTTACATATCAGTAATCGCGGTCACCGATAGGAATAACGTGGTGATCATGGGGTTTGCCACTCTACCCCACACAGCCAGAGTGTATGCGTTGGAGTGGCCTTTAGAAGCACAAGGCGACGAAGTGGTTCTACGGTCTGGGAACACAGTTCGAGCTGCTGAGACATTTTGCAGATACACGACCGAGACACGCGGTGGACGTCAAGTACTTGTGGCAAAAGCTGTGGTCGGCAAGGTACAAGCGGGACGCACCGCGACAAGTTGAAGTGGTGATGTGCACGGTGTTCTTGGGAATACAAGTGTCCCAGGTGGACATGGCGGAGGACACTAGACCGTCAAGAGATGAGGACAGAGTGATACTCCGGAACATGCAGGTGGAGTTCATGTCAAAAGTGGTGTTAGGAGTGTTAAACTTGGGGCGGTTGTACGCGGAGTCCTATTCAATGCCGCGGATGGGCTACGAGCGGTGGCTAAAGGCAGTGCCGGACAGAATAGACATTTTAAGTGCACGGATGCCGATAGTCGCGCCTCAGTTTACGGACGCGCTTCTAAAACAAGATGTCCTGATGGTGTTAAAGGAAGTGCGCGGTCTAGTGGACAAGAAACAGTTCAACCTTAGGCAGAGGTTCGACCCGAGGGGTCTTCTTTCAATTCTGCTGGTGCTTCGTAGGGAGTTCGCGTATAGATTAGACCTACAACCGGGAGAGTGGCTCTCGATGCGGTCCATAGCATGGATGATTTAGGTACCGCTGATCTTGGGCAAGTGCAATAAGTTGAAGACCCAGGATACTCCGTCTAAATGGGCGTCCAAATACCGGTGCGCGCAACAAGGAGAAGTGCACGCGTATTTTAAGGACGCGTTCAGTGCCTTTGCGGAGTTCATCGATTTGTGGAGTGTAATGGACACCACCGGAGTAAAGGAGAAGGACGCGGGCAGGATGATGCAAGGGAAGAAGAAGCTCGAAGGTTGGGTCAGGCTTAGGGAACTGCAGAAGCCGGTGCAAACCCTGATGCACATGGACGCGATCAGTCTGTTGGACTCGACCGTGCAGATGATTGACGCAGATGGGTGTGAGTCTAATGCCTCCGCGGTTAGGGATGTGGACTGCCGGCTTAATTGCAAATGAGTCCCAATTTATTTTTATAGTTAGTGAAATGGGTAAACCTAATTTTTTAAATAGAAAAACAAGCAGCCTTTGAAAATTCTAATTTTTCAATAATTTAAAATGGCCTAAAAACCGATCTAATTGATTTAGTAGGAATTTACATTACAAGTAAATTCACATATCTATTTACGTTTACAGGGCAGCCTAGTTTTGTGGTGTTTTGGTCTGAAGTGTGAAATTCAAAAAATCTTGAAGCTCAGGTTTGCGCTCTAGGCTTTTATTACCACCTCAGCCTTACGGCATCTAACTTTCACTCTAAGTGTCACGTACATACGCTTATACGTCATATATGGTAACGGTTTGTCCGTTTGTCGTTCAAATATCAACGGATCCCCCTTCATAACTACATATCACTGACATAAGTAATTGTCTCTTACATGGCAAAGCGTTGCTCGTGAATAAGGTCATTCGAATACCACTATTCAGCTCATTGTTACTAGAAAAACGTTTATTTAGCCTACTTTTACCGGCGGTGCCTGCGTGAGCTTCATTTTAGCCTTACAACAAAATAATTTCTTACTAGTGATCAAGCAAATTTGCTGTAAGCTCAGCATCTACTTTGGGCCCACAGTCGCCAAATGCAGCGCATCGTGCCCTAGTTTTATACATCTACATAAGTATCTGACGTCAATATTTGTCTTAATACACCACCCACTTACCCCTACTATACCTTTTTCAGTTGGTGTATGCCAATAACTATAAAACTATAATATAGAAATATGTATCTCCAAAACAGTCCTTCATTTCAAACTTTTCTTTACATTATCAAGGAGCTGACTTCAATAGTACTATGTTGGCTGCTGTGGTGCTGTTTTTCAATAGCAAAAACACATAAGAAATCAATGTTTTTGACCATATTTGTTTATTTAAAGGTTTTTTTAAAATCACAAAAAAAGCTTTGTAGACTACTATTATTGAAGTTTTGAAGTTACTAAAATACATTTACACGTTTTCAGAAAGTTGCAAAATCACGTAAGAAATGAATATTTTCAGCAATATTTATTAATCTTTAAAAGCCACAAATATAAGCAGGCTGTATAGACTGCTGTAGTGCATGTTTAAAAACACTAACACATTTTAGAGGATAACTAAAAACACGTAAAAAATCACTGTAGTTAAGCTTAAGTAAGTAAGTTATCTTTATTTAGGCTTCAAGTTCATCAATGCAAATTCACCACTCTGAACCGATAGACACCAATATAATTACCTAATATAAAATTAATTTATATTTAAAAAATATTTACTATCAAAAATCATTCCAAGTAATTAATCGTATTATCACATTTATACTCAGGATGGATGATAAACAGAATATTTAATAGAAATTCTTGAGATTATTTAGTGTTAGGGGAGTAATGATCTACAATCACAAGATTTATTGAGGCATTTTACAAAATTATTCCATTTCATTCTGACAGCAACTGTCCTCATTCTGACAGCAAGTGTCCTCATTCTGACAGCAAATGTCCTCCAAGACGGTTGTGTGGTTGAAGCTTGCTCGTGCCACATTATAGGGTTCCAGCCTTCCAGGCGTCCCTTAAAGCCATAGAGCTACTGGAAGCTCTCACCTTTAAAGCAGTTAGAGGGGCCGGTACCTGACCAAATTCAGCGAAGGCATCTGGGAGTGTTTCTAAGTGGATTCCAGCGAGACCGCGTGTTACCACGGAGTGCTTGGGGGATCATTTAGACTAATTCCTGCTGGTTTCGTCTTCAGTGACTACACACATTGACAAGCAAACCAAGTCACAAAAATGAAGAAAAGAAAGAAGTGTTAAGTTTGCAGCCAGAAATTGGGATCGTATCAAATTTATTACACGTGTTGTAAGTGTCATATTAGTGTACATTCTAATTGCGCCTCCTCTGGACTGCCATCAGACAATATTTCCACTACTACTACAAATATAAACTCATAGTACTGTTTAGATTGTAAATATTCTTATACTAATTTCTCATGTATTGTCTGTAAGATAGGAGCAGAGTTTAAAACATCTACTAGTAGTGATTCTAGAATATGTATGAATTGTGTATTGCCGCAAGACTTCGGAGATGTAACTTCTTCTTTTTATGATATATATGTAGTCCCGACTTGTAGCGACTTGACTGGCAAGGGTTTAAAGATATCACACATTAATTTGAATGGGTTATCTGTATCTAAAATTGAGGATGTTAGATTATTTCTTGATACGTATAAGGTTGAAGTTCTATGCATTACCGAATCCAAACTTCAATTAACCATGTCAATAGGACCATATTTAATTAATGGGTACAATTTTCTTAGTATAGACAGAAATACTAGGAGTGGTGGTGGTACATTTATTTACATTAAAGAAGGTAAAGACACAGTAAAACAAAATATATGCATCCCTACTAAGAATGCAGAATTGGAAATTATTACAATAAGGCTAACTAAGAAACTTTGCTGACCACTTTTCTTATCTGTAATTTATAAGCCACCACATATAAAAACTTCACCTTTCCTAGACTGTTTTGAAGCCTTATTGTCTTGCTTATCAAAACGTAAAACTGACAGCGTAGTCCTAGGTGATTTTAACATAAACCTAAATAGAAACATAGGACAGGATGGAAAAGACATAAACACTATTTCTTGTAGCCTTGGATTTACTCAATTGATTAATACAGATACAAGGATAACTAATAATAGCAAGTCCCTAATAGATCATATTTATGTTAATAACACTGATCTTGTGCAGAGCTCAGGGGTTCATACATCTGGCTGCTCTGACCATAATTTAATTTACATAATAAGTAGAATACCTAAACTACAATTCTCTAGAGACACTATAACTACACGTAGCTTTAAAAAAGTGGAGTGGAAATTAGTTTGCGCTGAGTTAAAGTTAATTTCTTGGAAAGTACTTAAGTGCCTTTGGTCTGCTGATGATACGCTATCATCTTTCCTTTTAAATATTAACTCTGTGTTAGATAGGTATGCTCCTAAAATTACAAGGTCAGTCAAGCACAAAAGAAGTGACTGGCTGACTGGTGATTTGAAACGTAGAATGCGTAGGCGGGACTGTGTAAAAGCTATGAGCATTAAAACCTTTGATAACGGATTATGAAATAAGTACAAAGATCTGAGAAATTATATAAACTCGGAAGTCAGGGCAAGTAAGCCTGCCTTTTTTAAAACTACTTTTAATAAAAATTTTACATCGACTAATTTATGAAATACTTATAACTACTTAACTGGAAAAAACCAAAAGCTGCAAAGGATAACGGAATTAGATTGTGAAGGACAAGTAATACATACAGATGCAAATATAGCAACCAGTTTAGCAAATGCATTTATTTTATCATCTGAAAAGTCACATGCTTTATCTTACTTTTGTGACATTATGCGCGTAAGTACTACTGACATTAAACCAATAACTGTTGGGGAAGTAAGAAAAGCGTTTTCTAAAATAAAGCCGAAAAACTCTAACTCTAGTAAAGACCTGAGTAACTATGTACTTAGCAACTGTATAGACGCTCTGGCGTTTCTCTTATCTGTTATGTACACACTTTCTTCACTTATTTTTGTTTTCTTCGGCCTTCAAGTCAACTATCTTACAACAGTAATGCCAGGTTGTATTTTGTCTATAATGTATGTAATTAGCTTTGCACTGCAATGTTTCATGTATTTTACAGTTGGCGCGCAACTGTTACTATATAAGAGATTCGATGCGCACCTTGCTGCTTTAGTATAAAAGGTAACTAGAAAACATTTAAGTTGTAAAACGTTAAATAACTAATATTGTAAGGATTTTAAGAGTCAGTTATTAAATTAAGAAATACGTGACTTTATTGTAGCAACAATATACAATTAATTTCTGTGGTCGTGATTTTAAACTTTATTGCTAGAATCTTACAATAACTAACATTATAACGACTTACAATTATTATCATTTATTGAAAAAATTTCATCAATTAGCCGCCGAATTTCATTTTCAGTTATTATACTCTTCCAGCGTTTTACTTTTTAACGGGTTTAAGAGAAGTTTTTAATTAACCACGATAATTAGTAATTGTCTTTTGCAGAATTATCATCGTCATCAGTCGCAAAAAACCCGACAACACATACCAATTATTAGAATTATTTGAAAAAACGTGCAATTTTTGTACAGCATAGAAATAATATCTACATTAATGATAAACATTAAATGCCCCAACGCTGAACTTTGAGCAACACTAACACTCAAGTCATACGACTCCGAAACCACTAAACTATTTTTTATCGTAAATTTTATATTCCAAAGGTAGTCAGTAAAAGTCATTGGCAGGGTCATCAGAGTCAAAGCATCGTGTCTTGTAGACGAATTAATTTGTGCTAGTAAAAGGTTTTCCTTTTTTGTCTTTTGTGTGGTAGTTGTGAAAAACCCCGTGGCTGAGGGAACATAAAACAAGTACAAAAAAACCAGGAGATAAGTTCTGCATTTTTGTAATAACTCCCCCTCAAACCTGTTTTAAGATGCTCAGCTTTAGCTGAATCTAATAATATGGTCAAGTCTGTCCGTCTGTCTGTTGGCCAGGCGCTACAGGTCAAACCGTCTACTCAATTTACTTGATACTAATTACCCCTGGGTAGAGGAAACCGCAGCCGGCAGTCAGTTTAGACCCATTCGCACGAAAATGGTACAGTGGTAATACTTGGCTTGGCAAGGGGAGTTTGAGAGTTGTATAAATGTTCAAGGTAAATGAGTTTGCTTTGGTTTATCTGTATCAGTTTAATACTGATGGCGACAGAGGCGATAGCAATAATAGACGACATGTGTCTGCTCAATGCCGAGCGTAAGCATGAACATAATAAGCCAATTCAACATATCTTTTCAATCCATCCTGCAAGTAGCTGCTGCTACTTTCGCTCGTGGAGGTTGGAGGGCTAACTGGCGGGGTAAGCGAGCGGACTTATTTCATCTAGTCAGAGAGTGATGACCTCTGCCTATTTGTTAGATATCCAACTGCCCCTATTCGACTAAGAGTAATCTTATCGGAAAGCAACAAGTAGTAATGTTTAATTAGCATTGAAAATCTAATGAATCGCATAGTGGTACGCGTATAAGATACTACGCATACTACATACGCGACGAAAACCAAATGCTTCAAGTGTAGGTAATTAAGTGAATGATGCGAAGCCCAATGCGATTTAGTATAATACTACTTCGTGGGATCCTTCAAATCACATATTAAATTGAGTGAGATATAACCTCAAGGTTGAAACTCTAAACTCATACATACATACATACATACATTTACTTGATACTACTTTTAAATAATTACGCATGCAAGCGGGCAGTTCTGTATTGTTCTTAGATGGTGAGCAAGCATCTAATGAAATGGTCATGTCGGTCTTTCCGTCCGTCCGTCTGTTGGCCCCACGCTACAGGTCAAACTGTTCACACTAATATCTTAGAACTTTTTTAAAACAATCACAAATGCGACCCGGCAGGTCTGTATTGTTTTTTTACTGTAATCAAACTGATCATTGCTTAGCAATTAAATGTTGAACTGACCAAGGTCAAGAAATTAAGAAGTAAGCACCATAAAAACGGGGGTAGCGATAAACATACCTGAGCGCAAGACATATGCCCAGCTATGAAACAAAATAACAAATTTCTTTTAAACACCCCCACCCAGCTGCTATTGCATTCACATTTAGTAAGCAGGCCAGGTGTGACGCGCAAATGACGTCACGTAAAAATTTCTTCTAGACACCCCCACCTAGCTGTTATCGCATTAACATTAAGTAAGCAGGCTAGGGGTGACGCGCAAATGACGTTACGTGAAAATTTCTTCTAGACACCCCTACCCAGCTGCTATTGCATTCAAATGTAGTAAGCAGGCCAGGGGTGACGCGCAAATGACGTCACGGTAAAATTTCTTCTAGACGCCCCCACCCAGCTGTTATCGCATTAACATTGGATAAGCAGGTTAGGAGTGACGCGCAAATGACGTCACGTGAAAATTTCTTCTTAACACCCCCACCCAGCTGCTATTGCATTCACATTTAGTAAGCAGGCCAGGTGTGACGCGCAAATGACGTCACGTAAAAATTTCTTCTAGACACCCCCACCTAGCTGTTATCGCATTAACATTAAGTAAGCAGGCTAGGGGTCACGCGTAAATGACGTCACGTGAAAACTTATGTTAGACAGCCCCACCCAGCGTCTTTTGCATTCACATTAGGTGATCAGGCTGGGGGTGACGCGCAAATGACGTCAGATTAGTATCCCTTTCAGACCACCCCACCCATCTGCTATTGCATTCACATTAAGTAAGCAGGCTAGTGGTGACGGGCAAATCACGTCACGTGAAAATTTCTTCTAGACACCCATACCCAGCTGTTATCGCATTCACATTAGGTAAGCAGGTTAAGGGTGACGCGCAGATAACGTCACGTAAAAATTTATGTTAGACAGCCCCACCTAGCTGCTATCGCATTAACATTAGGTTAGCAGGCTAGGGTTGACGCGTAAATGACGTCACGTAAAAATTTCTTTTAGACAGCCCCATTTAGCTGCTATTGAATTTACATAAGGTAAGCAGGTTAGAGGTGACGCGCAACTGACGTCAGGCAAAAATTTGTTTTAGACACCCCCACCCAGATGGAATCGAATTCTTATTAAGTAAGCAGGTTAAGGGTGACGCTCAAATCATGTCACGTAAAAACTTCTTCCACATGTCACGGACTGACCTATATGTGTTATTTATGTTCAGAGATTGTCCATAATAACGTCCTTCAAATACCATAGTTTCTAGTATCACCAGTTTCAACGTTAAATTTGTTTGCATCCTTTTTTAACTACATTTCACGTACTTACCTATAAGCGTAACAGATATTGATTGATTGTCTATAATGACGTTATTTGTGGTTAGTGCAATGTTTAAAAAAATTTCAGCTATATTTAGCTACATGCCACGAAACTTAGTATATGTCTTATTGATTGTATGGGAGCTTTCATAACTCTTGTATCATCTTTTAGCGTAACGTAAATTGTATTGCGCCTTTGTTGAAGCTCAGCATCTACTTCGGGCCAGCCCACGGTCGACGAATCCGGCGCGAAGCGCCGGATGTTTTAATACATGTACATCGAGTAAATTATATTATTGATATTTCTACATCTGTAAAAGTAAAAAGATTTCGTAACAAGTATAGTGTACGAGTAAACCCTTCAGCTCTGTGGCAATCAGAGCGAACGGTGAAACGAGGTGACTTGTACGCAGTAGGTACGTAATGTGAAGAGCGTACTTCTTACTTAAATGCGTACAGCTCTCAAGTTTAAAGAAATGTGAAATTGCAAATGTGATGAACGAGTGACTGGCACAAAGAGCACTACTTGGTAAAAAATGTGTGTGAATGCATAGATAATAATTAGATGTATATAGAGATACAAAAAGAAGTATCTCATATGTAGTATGCATGTAGATATGCACATTTACAACACACCCAAGATTACATAAACGATGCCCACATCGTACAACAAATAACATAAGAGTATATAATAAAAAAAGGTACATAAAAAATAAGAAATCAAAATAATGCAAACCACAAGTACACAAAATAAATAGAAATATATGAAGCCCAAAATCACGAAGGACGTGAACAAAGAATATAGCGACGTAGTGGGAGCTCATCAGAAGGGATGAGATGAGGAATGAAAGTGGGGGCAACAGCATCATAACGCGGTCCACTACGATGTCTAGGTGGTGGAATATCACAGGCAGAAGTATCTACAGAGAAAGGACGTTGAACAACAGTAGCATACGTGCAAAGAGCAGAGCTTTATGGATTCAAAGGAGTGGATGCAGTAGAAGGGACATTCGTATCCACCGGAGCAGCAGAAGGAGAACGTACATAGAACTTCTTTAGTTTAGAAGCATGTACATTTTTTTTGATTTCAGAATGCGAGAAATGTTGCAGTTCATAGTTACCAACATTGATGCGTTTAATCACAGTAAATAGACTAGTCTAGTGACGCATAAGGGAGAGGGATAATTCTTTAGCATGGTGAGGATGGTAATATAAAATTTGCTTGCCAACTTGAAATAGGTGAAGAGTTTAGGCGGCGCCGGCTCGATGGGCATAAAAATGTTGAGCTCGACGCAAATTAGCTCGAACAGTAGAGTATATAGTTTTAAAATGATGCTGATAATCACGTAAAGTGGTATCATGTTTACGGGGCAAAACAACGTTGAGAAGTAAAAGTGCATTTTTGCTGTGCATCACATAGAAAGAGGTTAGACCAGAGCTGCGATTGGGGCTTGTATTGAGTGCAAATTTAGCAAAAGGTGAATAACAATCCCAATCTCTTTGTGTTTTGTTTACATACATAGAAAGTGCAGTCTTAAGTGGTCTGTGTTGTCGTTCTAACGAGCCTTGCAACTGGGGATGAAAAATTGTGGAACGTTTGTGTGTAGTTCTCATCATCTGTGTAAGATGAGAAAAAATCTTACTTGTAAGATTCGAACCGCGGTTGCTGTGAATAATCGAAGAAACTCAATGCCTACATACAATAGACTCAAGTATAAATTTCGCGATCTGCTGTGAAGTACCATCAGCTACAGCACGAGTCTCAAGCCACTTCGAGTGGTAATCCCGGGCAGTTAAAATAAACCTATTTACAGAGAAAGTGCGGACGAGTGGACCAACCATGTCAATAGTCCAGTGTGTACGAGGAGAGGAAGGAACTGGGACAAATTGGAAAGACCCATAGGGTTTGCGGCTGAGTGGCTTCTTCCCTTGACACTCTGGACAAGATTGTATGTATTGAAAAACATCATTTTTGAGTGACGGGCAGTAAAAATGTTATCGTATTTTGAACTAGGTACGAGTCATACCTGTGTGAATACTTAATGGTTCATTATAAAATGTGTTTAATAATTCTGCAATGTTATCTTGGGTACACAGTACAAGTATTTTGAGCCTTGTCGGAGATTGACCTAATACAAAATATTATTAATGAGTGCGTATTTTTTTCTTTTCGTGAGTTGTAAAAGTGCTCAGTTTATATTTATTGATTATTTCTGAAATTTAGGAGGTAGAGTGCTGTTGTGAAAACAAAGTAATATTAAGTGTGGGGATATTAACTGTATTACGTTCTTGGGTTCTTGCGAGACGAGAAAGTAAATCTAGGGTATGGTTCAGGGATCCTTTAATGTGTTGGATTCCTGTAATTTCGAATGCAGATAATTGTAGCATCTAGCGAGTTTTCTTTGCTGACATTTTAACTTTGCGACTGCGGAGTATACTACATGTAGCGCAGTGATCGGTACGTAAAATAAACAGAAATCCAATTAAATATTTTTTTAGTTTGTGGGTAGCCCACGTTATGGGTAAAATCTCCAGGTCAGTAGTGTTTCATTTGGATTTAGCTTGAGTTAGGGAGCGGCTGATGAATGCAACGGTGCGACGTTTTTGCTTTTGCTTCTGTTCTAAAATTGCACTGAGTCAAGATTGGCTGGCGTCCGTAGTGACAAATGTAGGGAGAGTTGCATCAAAGTAAGCGAAACAGGGTGAAGTAGTTAGTGCATTATTTAAGTCTTGATATAAATTTTTGTATTCTTGTGTTCAATTGAAAGGAGTATCTTTTTTGAGTAGTTATTGTAAGGGTTCTACACGAGCACTAAAATTTTTTATTTATTTTCGACGATAACTGAAGCTTGCTAAAACAGATTGCAGTTCTTTGATCTTTGTGAGTGGAGGTAGATTAATAATAGCTTAGACGTTTTTTGTATTAGGGTGGACATCATGAGCGGAAATAGTGTGGCCAAAGTATAAAATTGTTTTGTATCCAAAATTAAATTTTGTAGGTTTAAGTTTGATCTTTGCGTCACGTATACGTTGAAATATACGGCGGAGATGGGAGAGGTGATCAGAGAAAGTGGAAGAGTATACTAAGATGTCGTCAATATATAAGGAAGCAATTTCGTACGTGTCAGAGGCTAACATGGCATCAATAAAGCGTTAGAAATAACTCGGACTGTTCTTACGACCGAATGGCATTTTTATGAATTCAAAGAGTCCATGTTGCGTAATGAATGGTAATTTTTCTTGATGTTTATTTTTGACAGCGATGGCGTGAAAACCACTTGCAGCGTCCAGGAAGGGGAAAAAGGATTTATTCTTGAGTCGGGAGAGTATAGTATTGATGAGAGAAATTGGGTACACAAAGAATTTGGTGATAGCGTTAAATCCACGCAGGTCAACGCACATTCTATACTTTTGTTTGCCACTGGTGTCAATTTGTTTCTTGACAATTACAACGGGGGAGCTCCAGCTGTCCAGCAGGGGCAATCACTTTTTCTTGTAATAATTTTTTAATGTGTTCTTTCAAAATTTGATTTTGGAAATTGCTAGTCTTAGATGGACGTTATTTCACTGAGGGGTGGTCTATTGTATCCACTTCAAATTCAATTAGATCGATTTTCCCTATTTGACTATGCCATGAGAATATATTGGAGTATTCGTGTATAATATTAATATTTTCTTCCGATTTTCCGGTGAAAGACGAGGAGATATATCAATTTTGGATTTTATAACTTTGGGTTTTGATTGAAGAGGAATGGAATTTAAATTAGGTGTAGGGTTTAAAATGTCAATTAAATTGAGGGGAGCGAAGGCTCCTGTACGGCAATTACGGAGTAAGGTCATAGGTTTAGTATTAGTATTAGTGGCTACTATGTACGTACATTGGGGAAAAAAACAGCACGGGAAATAAGTATTTTATTAGTTCTGTATATTCGTTCGGAGGGAATTAGAATTTGGTTTGATGTATTTATATTATCTGCTTGGATAGGAATAGTGACTTGACTACCCTGGGGTAGAGTAGTAGTAATAGATAGGCGGAGTATGTTTTGGTGTAAAGGTAAATAGGAATTAGACGGTTGTGATATAGGTTCGGAGATAGTTGGAATTGGATGAGAGGGCCATAATTTTTTCATGGTGTGAATTATTTTTTTTAGGTTAGGTTATGGTTTTTTTTTAATATTTGTTTTTTCAGGGAGAATTCCAAGCTTGTGCAGTATGTGAAATAGAGGTAAATGGAAGAGTACGGATCAAAAATGAGAAAAATGGAGGTTTCGAGACTGACGGCTAGTATTGACTTGGTAATGTCCTAGAAAGTCATTTCTAAATAAAATCTTGTTATTATGTGTGTTTGTGATTAAAAAATGGTAGTAGATTTCCATTATGCTAATTTTAATAGGTGATTTTATGAAACCAGAATTTGAAATATTCTGACCACTATAAGCTGTTAAATTAATATGCAGGTTTGGCATTGTTTCATAAGAATGGTGTGGAGGAATTAAAGATTTTACAGATTACACTGATGGTTGCTTCTGAGTCGACTTGGGCAAGAACGCGTTTATTGAAAATGCTAATGGAAACAGTAATGTCAGAGTAAAGGGATCGAATAATAATATTAATTTTTTTCATTGGTCTTACTGGCTCACGTAGTATGGAGTCATGCTGTGGTTGTTTTTCGATTATTTTGATTTCAATTGTTGAATTTGTACTTGGGAGGAAGGTTGTTAAAACTGGGGGTATGTACGCTGGGGAGGTCGATGTGAACCTGAATGCGCTCCACCTCCTGGTTGCCTACATTCAGGTTTAATATGATCGTAGCGTTAAAAATTATAGCATTGTGGGGTACGTGGTGGAGGTCGTCTATTGTTGTGGTTTCAGTGATTATTGTTGTAGTTGGTGTTGCAATTGTTATTATGATGAGAATATCTACTTTGACGTTGATTGTGTTGGCCTCAATTATTGTTGTTGTTTATGTGTTGGGTTTTGATTTGATTTATTTCAACGGCGAGTTGACTCATTTGATGCATGAGTAAACTCACATCTCCTTGGCCAATATTATTTATTTTACCATTGATTACTAGGGTAGCTGTAGACATATGTGGAAATGAACTAGATCTTTCTTTATAACTTATTACAATGAGGGTGAGGGCATTCCAAGTTTCTGGGAGGGGTTGAGCTTTAATAAAGTTGATAAGAGGAATTGGAATTTGTCTATAGCAATATTAATTTTGGTCTTCTCGTCTTATGTCTCGAGATGTTGTTCTAGATGGTAACGTATAATTATTAGGAATAATGAAGTTGACTCACTGGTTTTTTGCACTGCTGCGAGTGTATCCTGTCTAGTCATGTTACGGTGGGTAGATAATTCACGTTGAAATATTTCAACGAGTCAGACGTAGAGCAGTCGTCAATAATAGCACGGTAGAGATGACCAATAACGTCCTGTCGTAGTGTCCAGTCCTAGAGCTAAATGCCTTTTTTGCAGGACTTTTTCTGTGATGGCAGAAGCTGAT
This sequence comes from Dicyrtomina minuta, assembly GCA_949802685.1. Lineage (NCBI taxonomy): Eukaryota > Metazoa > Arthropoda > Collembola > Symphypleona > Dicyrtomidae > Dicyrtomina > Dicyrtomina minuta. The sequence goes on along the minus strand of OX461809.1, from coordinate 39,336,600 downwards.
AGCCATCTTTAGCAAGTCAATATAATTTTGAGGGTCAGTTGACAGGAATAATTTTAAGAGTAGATTGTGAGAAGCTATTTTGGGGATAAGTGGAATCTGTTGTTCTTCTTTGTCGTTTTTATTAGTTTCTTCTTTTGGTTCGGGTTCTACATTTACGTTTTTGTCAGTGCGTGGTTCTACTGTAGCGTCAGCAGTATGGAGGCTTGAGTTTTCGGAATCAGTGACTGGTGTAGCTGAAAGTTGGAACAGGGACGTTGAGGGCGTTTTTAGTGAAGAAGTCAAGTTCAGATTGAGGAATGTTATTAGCTTTTGGGACTGTGTTAATATTGTCTAATAGTAAATAACAAAATTCGCTAAAGAGACAATTTACGCTTTTGATCCTTTTGTGTGGTAAATCACCGCTTTTGCGTTTCAGAAGGACAAGTAAATCACGATTGTGCGCCTTATATAATTCGTCGATTGATTTTCAATTTTCTAGTAGAATGGAATTTCCACATTAAGGAATATAATGATGTAATTTATATTTATGTTGATATTGGAAAATTAAAAAATCGTTGCCTTATATAATTTTTAGTTGGTCCTGGAGTTGCTGCAGCTTGTTTATGTCTGCTACGGGTAGTAAAATTGTGTAGTCATCGAAATTCAAAATTTTGAATTATCTTTTCGCAGAAAGAAAAGAAACACCATTTTCTGTTGTATCCTAACACAACAGAGGCGAGAAGTGTAAGTGTAGTGATAAATGGTAACAACTGGTGCAGTATATGAAATATAGTGACTACATGCTGCTTCTGTCGTATAGTGGTATAAAGGAGTCTCGAGTATTACTCGAGCGCTCCCTTCATTTAATTTTTTAATACATGTACATCGAGTAAATTATATTATTGATATTTCTTCATAGGTAAAAGTAAACAAAATTTTGTAACAAGTATAGTGTACGAGTAAACCCTTCAGCTCTGTGGCCATCAGAGCTGAACAGTGAAACGAGGTGACCTGTACGCAGTAGGTACGTAATGCGAAGAGCTTACGTCTTACGTGAATGCGTACAGCTGTTAAGTTTAAAGAAATATAAAATTGCCAATGTGATGAACGAGTGACTGGTACAAAGAGCACCATTTGGAAAACAATGAGTGTGAATGTGTAGATAATAATAAGATGTATATAGAGATACAAAAATAGGTATCTTATATGTGATATGCATGTAGATATGCACATTTACAACAATGTCATGGAATTACCTATATGTGTTATAGATATTCAGGGAATATCCATATTGATTTCATTCAAATATCATAGTTTTTGAGACCCCTATTTTTAACTTTAAAATTTTTTTTCAACTGCTTGCCACGTACATTCGTATATGGCTTATTGATAGTAGGGGAGGCTCTTTCAATGACGTCATTTGTAAATTATGCAATTTTTTCATGCCACGTATTTCCATATACAGCTTATTCATGGTGGGGAAGCCTCTATAAATGACGTCATTTGTAAATAGTACAACATATGAAAATTATTCGCATATTGAACTACATGCTACGCAAATTTTTATATGGCTTATTGTTGGAAGGACAGCTTTCATAAATCTTATATCATTATTTAGCGTAACATAAATTGTGTTGCGCCTTTGAAAATTTGGTAAACTTTGTATTCTACATGGTCTTCGTTTTTAGATGCTGAGCAAGCATCTAATGAAATGGTCATGTCCGTATGTCTGTCTGTTCGTTCGTCTGTTATCCCCACGCTACAGGTCAAACCGTGTACACTATTGTCTTAGAACTTATTTAAAACAATCACAAATGCGAGCCGGCAGGCCTGTTTTGTTTTTTCACTGTAATCGAACTGACCATTGCTCAGCAATTAAATGTTGAACTGACAAAGGTCAAGAAATTTAAAAGTAAGCACTAAAAAAACGGGGGTTGCGATAAACAAAACTGAGCGCAAGACAAATGCCCAGCTATAAAACGAAAATGGTACATAGCACCATTTCCAGCCAGGTTCACGTGAAAATTTCTTTTAAACACCCCCACCCAGCTGCTATTGCATTCATATTTCGTAAGCAGGCCAGGGGTGACGCGCAAATGACGTTACGTGAAAATTTCTTCTAGACACCCCTACCCAGCTGCTATTGCATTCAAATGTAGTAGGCAGGCCAGGGGTGACGCGCAAATGACGTCACGGTAAAATTTCTGCTAGACGCCTCCACCCAGCTGTTATCGCATTAACATTGGATAAGCAGGTTAGGAGTGACGCGCAAATGACGTCACGTGAAAATTTCTTCTTAACACCCCCACCCAGCTGTTATCGCATTTACATTTCGTAAGCAGGCTTGGGGTGACGCGCGAATGACGTCACGTAAAAAATTATTCTAGACACCCCAACCTAGCTGTTATCGCATTACCATTACGTGGGCAGGCTAAAAGTGACGCGCAAATGACGTCACGTAAAAATTTAAGTTAGACAGCTCCACCTAGCTGCTTTTGCATTTACATTAGGTAAGCACGTTAGGGGTGACGCGCAAATGACGTCAGATTATTATCTCTTTCAGACACTCCCACTTAGCTGCTAATGCATGCACATTAAGTAAGCAGGCTAGGGGGGACGCACAAATGACTTCACGTAAAAATTTCTTCTAGACACCCCCACCCAGCTGTTATCGCATTCACATTAGGTAAGCAGGTTAGGGGTGACGCGCAAATGACGTCACGTGAAAATTTATGTAAGACAGCCCCACCCAGCTGCTATCTCATTAACATTGGGTAAGCAGGCTAGAAGTGACGCGCAAATGACGTCACGTGAAAATGTATGTTAGATAGCCCCACCCAGCTGCTATTGCATTACCATTGGGTAAGCAAGCTAGGGGTGACGCGCAAATGACTTTACCTAAAAATTTATGTTAGACAGTCTTACCTAGCTGCTATCGCATTAACATTAGGTAAGCAGGCTAGGGGTGACGCGCAAATGACGTCAGGCAAAAATTTCTTTTAAACACGCTTACTGAGCTACTATTGCATTACCATTGGGTATGCAAGCTAGGGGTGACGCGCAAATGACGTCACGGGAAAATTTCTTCTAGACGCCCCCACCCAGCTGTTATCGCATTAACAGTGGATAAGCAGGTTAGGGGTGACACGCAAAGGACGTCACGTGAAAATTTCTTTGAGACAGCCCGACTTAGCTGCTATTGCATTTACATAAGGTAAGGAGGTTAGAGGTGACGCGCAACTGACGTCAGGCAAAAATTTCTTTTAGACACCCCAACTCAGATGGATTCGCATTCTTATTAGGTAAGCAGATTGAGGGTGACGCGCAAATGATGTCACGTGAAAATTTCTTCTTAATGTCACAGACTGACCTATATGTGTTATACATGTTCAGAGATCGTCCCTAATAACGTCCTTCAAATACCATAGTTTCTTGTATCCCAAGTCCTAACGTTAAATTTGTTTTCATCCTATTTTAACTACATGTCACGTACTTACCTATAAGCGTAACAGATATTGAGGGATTGTCTATAATAACGTTATTTGTGATTAGTGCAATTTATAAAAAAAATTCAGCTATATTAAATTACATGCTACGAACATTCGTATATGTCTTATTGATTATAAAGGAGCTTCCATAAATCTTATATCATCTTTTAGCGTAATATAAATTATCTAGTGCCTTTGTTGTAGCTCAGCATCTACTTCGGGGCCGTCCCCGGTCGACAAATCCGGCGCGAAGCGCCGGATTTTTAATGCTAGTTACAGTGGCATCGATTTTTTCTAAATGGTATATATTGAAACATTTACACTACGAAAATTGGATTTAGTGATGTATATATATATCCCTGCGTCATACAAACTTAACCATTTTAGGGACCCCTACTGTCATTAGTTCAAAAATTAGGTTGACATATATTCTCGACATGGGATTTTACTAGTATGCATGCAGGGATCGTCCATAAATTACGTTATACAAATTTTCACTATTTTAGGGACCGTTACTGTCATTAGTTCAGAAATTAGGTTGACCTATATCCTCGACATAGGATTTTACTAGTATGCATGCAGGGATCGTCCATAAATTACGTTATACAAATTTCACTATTTTAGGGATAGTTATTGTCATTAGTTCAGAAATTAAATGAATAATATGACGCAAGGTGAGGTAATTATATAGTAAGTAAGAAGGGTTAGGATAACTTACCAAATTTGAGGAAAATCCAGATTAAAAACTTAATGTGCTTGAACGACGTTTCAGGATTCTTCCTTTTTTCAAGTTAGCGCTAAAATGCAGTTATCCTAACCCTTCTTACTTACTAGTTCAGAAATTAGATTGACTGTTATCCTCGACAAAGGATTTTACTAGTATGCATGCAGGGATCGCCCATACTTACGCCATGCAAGTTCTACTATTTGAAGGACCTCTACTAGTATTAGTTTAGAAATTAGGTTGACCTATATCCTTGACATAGGGTTTCACCAGTAGGCATGCAGGGATCATCCATAAATCACGTCATACAAATTTTACTATTTTAAGGACCTTTACTAGTATTTTTTCAGAAATTAGGTTGACATATATCCTCGACATAGGAATTTACTAGTATGCTTGCAGGGATCGTCCTTAAATGACGTCATACAAATTTTACCATTTAAGGGACCCCTACTGTCATTAGTTAGTTGTTTATTAGGGTCGTCCGTAAATTACGTCACAAAAAATAGTATGCATGTTTTGGGATCGTCCGTGAATGACCTTACAAAAAAGCACTCTTTTAATAGGACTGTACGTTAATGACTTCACAAAAAATATTATTCGTTTATTGGAATAATCTGTAAATGACGTCACAAAATATATCACGGTTATTTTGGGATCATCCGTAAATGACGTCAAAAATATCACTCGTTTATTGGAATCGTATGTTTATAACGTCAAAAAAATATCACTCTTTTATTAGGATCGTCTGTAACTGACGTAAAAAATATCACTTGTTTATGAGGGTGATGCCGTAATGACTTCACTTTGAATATGTATCAGGTAAACGTACCGTGAAGCTACATACAGAAGCCAGGTCTCGAATAGAGGCCAGCCTCCTGGCCGGGGATTTCGGCATAGGCTGTTATGTTAATTTTTCCTGCTCAAACTTTTTATTTTCAATAGAAGCTGGGCGCTTCTGTTTAAAGCTTTACGGCATATATTTGGGCCATCAATACCTAACTTAACCTATTGACAAGACAAGAGTTTTTACAAACCTAGCTGTATCACTCGTAACTGGTCGACCAGGTGCATCAAATTTCGTTTCTTACCCACTCGTACAGGTGCCTTTCTTATGAAGCCCACTCGCATTGGCACTAGGCGTACCCGGCTCACTAAACCCTGCACCAACCTCTCTCGTACTGGCGCAATTCTCAACTAGATCTTTCAAGTCGCTTGTACCATGCCTAATAGTACTAGCAAAGTTTGTACCTAGCACACTCGTACCGGCGTACCAACTCATACCTGTCCTGTTATAAAACTCACTTGTACCAGCACCACTTAAATCCCGTCCATTTTTGCTTGCACAGCGTGTAACTTAGCCTGAGGTTACTAACACTAACTGCAAGGATTTTATGCTAGCCTTTCTATATAAACAAAGTTTTTCAATAATTAAAACAATTCGTTGTAAGCTTAGCATCTACTTTGGGCCCACGGTGGACAAATTTGGCGCGAAGCGCCGGATTTTTTATTATAAGTTTAGATATTTTATTTATTTTTGTAAATTCATATATCTATATGGTGAAGATGGAAGCGATAGGTCGGCGCTGCAATATGTGTATACATAAACAATATACTCACTGTTGCAGTCTTTTTCGCGTCGTTTTCTCTCACTGTAGTTCATGTGTTGGTCGGTGGATGGCGTAGCTCTCCCGCCTACTACGTGTCAACTAATCTTAATAGAATAGTTAAAATGTTTTCAGCTTTCTGGTCTACTAAAACCTGTTTATATAGCAGGTCTATAAGGCTAGTTTAGTTAGGTTGCCTATTATAGCAAGTTCACGTAAGTGGCCTACGTTGGCCATTTGGAATTACTGGTCTCCTAAGGTATGTTAATATAGCAGGTCTATTAAGGCTTGTTTATACGTGTGGTTTACTAAGGCTGGTTAACATAGCTAGTCTACTAGGACGCTTTAGAAATGTTGGATCCTCACTGTCATTATTTCAGAAATTAGGTTTGCATATATCCTTAGCATAGACTTTTATTAGTACGCATGCAGGGATCGTCCATAACTGACGTCAAAAAATTTTACTATTTGAGGGATGTAATGTAATGTAATGTAATAGCTTTATTGTCAAATATGTCAGCAACAAGGGCTGATTTCCACATACAGACATACATAAAAAAATACTACTAGCTACAAAAACAATCAAATGAAGTTTACAAAACAAATTATTTTATTAGTTTACACACTTAAGTTAGGGGAATATTACAAATATCGTCGATTAATTATCCATTTGTTTGAGTTAAATTAAAAGTCTTTTAGATTTTTACAAGTATGTATAGACAATGGGATCGAATTCCATAACTTAGCGGCCCGATACTGAAAGGAGTTGTACAAAAAAGAGAAGTATTTATTTATTTTCATAAAATGTTTATGTCTGAAAGAACGTTGGCTACCTTTCCTTTTGATTTCAACTAGACAAAATAATTGAAAAGACTGATGTAAAATATTTAAGTCATTGACATGGTTATGTAAGTAAGCCTTTCAAAAACTGTAAGTATTAAAAAGGATTCATATAACTTATACATATCAATCTTTTTCTTTCTAGTGCGTGCGTTGTTAGGAATCGATAATACATGTTTCGCATTCAAATTAAAACTATATCTTTTGAAGTAAATACATTTTACGAAATGGTCAATAGTGCTTTGGCACTTTCAAAGAAGCCTATCTGACACAGCTCCCCACACAGAAAAACCAAAATCTATTTAAGAAAAAATTGAAGATTTAAATACAATATTCATTAGGTTCTCTGGTATAAAACGTTTGTATTTCACAAGCTGTGAACATTTAAATATAATTTTTTTAATTATGTGGTTACAGTGTACGTCAAACTTAAGATAATTATCAAAGTAAATGACTAGATATTTAAAATTATCTACATTTTTTACAATATTATTATTACATACTATAGAATTAAAGTCACCGCGTATTATTGACTTTAATTTGTAAACTCCATGAACTTAGTTTTAGTAAAATTAATTTCAATGTCATTATGTGTACACCAATTATGAACATTTTCAAGTGTTGTTTCTAATTTATTTTTTAATTCTACCGATGTGTCAGCAGTATTGACTGATTCAATATCATCTGCATATAAGGCAGAGTCCTTTAGTATTTCAGTAATGTCTTCAAAATATAATATAAAAAGGACTGGACCTAATTCACTACGTTAAGAAACTCCTCCATTCAATGAATAGGGATTAGATATATGTTTACCCAATTTTATGGAAAATTCACAATTTGTTAGATAATTACATAATATTCGTATGAGATAAATAGGCAGGTGATATCTGTTATAAAGTTTCTGAATTAGTTTAACCTACTTAACAGTGTCAAATGCTTTCCTTAAATCAATAAACAATACAGCACAAAGTTTGTTGTTTTCAAGCGACGAGTTTAGTTAATGGGATAATTCAATCAAAGCATGCAAGCATAACCTTTTTTTACGAAAACTTAATTGAAATTCAGAAAGTAGTTTATTATTTCCTACAAACGACATAATTCTTAAAGATATTTTTAAAAATAGTTTTAAAAGAAATGGGTAAATTGATATTTGTCTGTAAGATCTAGGTAATAATTTGTTATTCTTTGGTTTAAGCAATAGGGTTACAATAGCTGCTTTCCATTTCAGTGAAAATTGTCCTGTTTCAAGTGCATGATTAAATATATCTCCAAAAATAGGCGCAATTACATCTGAAAACATTTTAATAATTTCAAAGGGAACATTTTTGAGACCTAAAGTTGAGCTTTCCTTTGTGTTCTTAATTAAAACAACAACTTCTTCTATTGCAACTAATGGAAATAAAAGGTCATTAGATTTAAGTGATTTAGCTAGTTGACGTAATACAAAGTCCTCTTTTGAATGACTAACAACAAAAGCTTTTGGTAGACTATCTGTCATCTTTTGTTTATCAGTAACAATACAACTGTTAATTTTCAGCTCAGGTATATTAGTAGTTACAATTTTGTCCCCAAGCACAAACCTAAAGGCATTTCATGAGTATTTTGATGTCTTGCATTTTTCAAACTTGGCCCTAAAAAAATTATTTTTAGCATAGCTAACTAACATATTTACTTTATTCCTACATAGTTTATTATTAAACCAACACTGTGTAGTATTAGATCTTATAGCTTTCATTTTCAGGTGGTGTTTTTAATGGATCAGTTTTTTAAGCTATCTAACCATGTATTGAGTTTTGCCTGTATATGCCTCTTTACAATAGGTACATATTTTTCCAGTATACAATAGGTCAGTTTTAAACACTTCTACCTTTTTGTCAACCAAATCAAAATCATTTAACATTGTATACTTTGTGTTCAGTAGCTGAAGGTTGAGCTCATCAATATTCATATTATTGTAATTTCTACTTGTAATTATTTTAGAAGCAGCATGCACTTTAGGTTTTTTTAATACACAGTAGTCAATGTCATGATCTGAAAGACCACAATTATTAACGCTTGAAGCTTTAACAAATTTGAAATTATTTGTGTAGATATGGTCTATTAGCGTGCGAGTAGTAAAGGTTGTTCTAGTAGCCTTGGTAATAATTTGATTAAAGCTAAGTATATATATATACTGGGATAAGTAGCGTGTATTGTTACATTTAGACATCAAGTCTACATTAAAGTCCTCTAATAAATGCATATCTATACAATGTTTGTGAAGTGATGATACTAGATCTGATAGTCCATAAGAGGAGTTATCATCACATGCCAAGTGACCAGGAGGCCTATATACATTGACTATAGCAAATGGTTTAGTGTTCGGAAGTTAATTAAGAAAAGCCAAACATTCTGCTGAATAATTGGAAGCATTAATCTGTTCTATCTTTATATTTTACTTGATATAAATACCTACCCCCCTCCTGCAGTGCCTCCATCTTTTCTAATAAAGTAGTATCCTGGTATATGGATTTCGTTATCTACAGTATAAGCATTCAGCCAGGTCTCTGTGATGCACATGATATCTACACAATACTGAAACATAAATATCAATAGTTATTTAACTTTTAAGCGTAGACTGCAAACATTTATGTGCATTACTGTAAAGCATTTTGGAAGTGGCTGAAAATGAATGCAGCTAGATATAAAATTATCATTATTAAAAAAGAAGAAACAATCATTGTTATTACCAATGTTCTGAAGAAATGATTCATGCTCCGGAATAAAATGATCAGTATTTACATTACACAGGTTGCATGCCTAAGTATTAGAATTAATCGAAGTTAAAAACTCTATGTTGCTAATTGGTAGGTTTAAGCACTTACATAGGAACCTACCTTACTTGAAACTACAAAATAAAACAAAACTACCCGAAACGTATACCACTCATTTAAATTACCTTTGCTCGTATAATCGTTCAAATGCAAGATTCGTTAAAAGGGCACAATCGCGCGCGAAAATTTAAAATTATCGATTTTTTCGAATTCCGCGCGCTTCAGCTCCTACAATTGTCGTCCAATTTTTATAATTTTTGAAATACAACATTTGTGTAAGTTTATCTGAAAAGTAATTCAGGATTTTTGAAAATTCGAAAATTTTAATTTTTTTCGAAAAAGTTAAAAAAATGCTTATTTATGAGGACCAGAGTTATAACTAAGTTTTTTAAAAATAATTAAAACTAACGAATTTTCAAAAATCTTGAAATTGCTTTTTAGATAAGCGTATAAAGATGTTGTACAGGGTGGGCTATTTATTTTAGAAGATTCTAACAGGCTATTAAACCCAAGTTTATTGTTCGATTATAACAAGCAATATACTTAAATAAATACAATTTCTAGGAGATTTGTTTGACACCTCATTCATCAAAATCGATTAAGAATAAGTTGCAAAATGGCATAACTAACAAAAATCACAGGTTTTAGATTTTTTATTCAATCCTAAAATTATTTTTAAACAACTTTGATTTAAAATGAAAGTGTGAAGCAATGAAGACTATACCCACGAAAAAAATCTGGCAAACATCTCAAAATTTACCACATTAAATTTTCAAATTTTCAAATTCTCAAAAATTTCAAAATTTTTAAAAATTTCATAATTTTTAAAAATTTCATAATTTTTGAAAATTTGAAAATTTTAAATTTTTTAAATTTTGAAATTTAATTTGGTAAATTTTGAGATGTTTGCTGAATTTTGTTTCGTGGGTATAGTCTTCATTGCTTCACGCTTTCATTTTAAATCAAAGTTGTTAAAAAAAAATTTTAGGATTGACCAAAAATCTTAAAAAGGTTATTTTTGTTAGTTAGACCATTTTGTAACTAATTTTTAGCCGATTTTGGTTAATAAGGTGACAAACAAATCTCCCAGAAATTGTCTTTAATTGTGTAAATTGTGTATACAAATCGAAGGATAAACGTTGAAATTATAGCATGTTAGAATCTTTTAAAATAAATGGCGCACCCTGTATTACAAACGTTATGAAAATTTGACGACAATTGTGGGAGCTAAAGCGCGGCAAAATTCGAGTACAACGATATTTTTGAATTTGCGCGCGCTGCTGTGGCCGAACAACGAATTTTGCAGTCGAACAAATAAACTAGCAGAGGTAACTCATATGGGTTGTATTCGTTTCTGGTAGTTTCGTTTCATTCTGTAGTTTCAAGTATTGTATTGTATTGTATTGAATTGTATTGTATTGTATTGTATTGTCTTTATTCAATTGTCAAAGTTTACATCGAAATAAATCAATGATTTTAAAAACCGGACAATATTAGAAATAGTAAGAGACCAAAGAAAACTTTAACACAGTTAGGTAATTATTAAAAAGCATAGGTATAGGACTTTTAAAAGTTTAATACATTATACAACAGACTGCTGTCGAAGGTTTAACATATATGTAGAAATACTATCACGACAATTAATAATTTCAAGATTACGAAGTTCGTTTGGGAGAGAATTCCATACTTGTGTAAACCTTGACTTTACACTTTGTTTCCAAGTTTCAGTGCTTGGAACTGGTTTTATGGTGTTTTTGTGCAGACAGTTCAATACATTAAATTCATAATCATAAAGCTCCGTAAATTTTTGACAATTAGAACTTAATTTTAATTATTTAAACAACTGCACATAACTATACATTTTTATCCCTTCTAAGACAGAAAGAACATTAAATTTTACAAGCAAAAAACATTCATATGCAGGGCTTATACAAAATTTTTCTCTGCTTAGTCGTTTCAGAGATTTTTTAGTGTCACTTAAATTAATTTTATAAAAAAATGAATAAATAAGTCTATTAATTTTTCCTTGTAGAGTTACATAGTCTTCGCGTTTATGACAGGCCCACGTGGTTAGGCAGTAGTCTATGTTAGAATACAAGTGGGAGTTTAATAATATTTTAAACGTATCAAACGATATGTAGGGCTTAATGCGATGCAGTAGGACAATATTATACATTACTTTTTTCTTTAGACACTTAAAATGACTTTTAAAAGTAAGACTTGGATCTAGCGTCACGTCAAGGTAACGAAATGTGTACACTCTATCAATAATATTACCATTACAGGATAACTGGAGGTTGTTAGGTGTAGAGCGATCGTGAGTTTTATGAAAAATCATAAATTTTGTTTTGCTATAATTAATGCGTCAATTATTTTCGGAGCGGTAATTTACGCTTACGCAGTAATTTACGCTTACCTATCTTACGAAGTAGGATAGGTTTCCATGTTAGTGTTGTGGAATAGAGTGTTACAGATCCTACATCTGATAGCAAGCTTTCGTGCATCTGCACGTTTGCATATGAAGCAGATTTCATTTTTCCCTGCTTTGTAATATGCAATTATTATTATTAGTATTGATAGTAAATTAAGTACATAAACAACTTATCAGTCAAAGATTTACATAAATAGCCTTAGGCGGAATTAAAAATAATGGGTTTAAAATAAAATAAAATATATTAAACAAATTTAAGCTAAAATTTAAGCTAAGATGCGGAGTAAAATCTAAAAATATGTAACCCGAGAGGACATTATGGGATATTTAAACCAAGGGTAGATCTTAGGTTCATCTAACATACTGCACTGAGCGGGATTCTAACCTGCATCCTGCCGCTAAGTAACGGCGATTCTCATCCCTTGGCCAGAGGGTTTGAGTTATAAATGTCGATTTTTTTTCCTAGTACTTTGCTTATCTAATTTTATTTGCAAATATGCGAGAAAATATTAAAAGTAAGTAAGTAAATAGTCGAACCAACCTATATACTACTTGCTATTTAGAATAAAAACGTAAACATATGCTTTACTTCTTTCTTCAGCTACAAGAGGATTAACATGTTGAGAATAATGACCTTATATCCAAATAATCACTAAAATTGGCGTATGACCTGAAAATTGATGGCACCACACTTGACACTTTAGCAATATTCGGAAGTCCAGAATTTTAATCCAGTGCACGCAGATTACTCTTGCTCAAATTTGGGGTTTTGGCCCACCCAGCAGCTGTGCAGATGGGCTCAACAGAGCCTTGGCCTTTTAGGCTTCAGAAACCAAGGATCCAACTGTCATCAGTTTGGAAAGTAGGTTTTCAAATATCCTTAGCATATAATTTTACTAGGATGCATCAAGGGATCGTCTATAAATGATATATCACAAATTTCACCATTTTAGGGATTTCCACTGTTATTAGTTTAAGAATTAGGTTGAAATATATCCTTAACATAGGATTTCACAAGTATGCAAGCAAGGATTGTCAATAAAGGACGCCATACGAATTTTACTATGTGAGAAGTTCCAATTTTATTAGTTCTAAAATTAGGTAAAAATATATATCTTTAGCATTGGATTCTACAAGCATAGGTACTGGGATCGTACATAAATGGCGTTATTTAAATTTTACCATTTTATAAGTTCCTATTGTAATAAGTTTAAAATTTAAGTAGACGAACGTCCTCAACATAGGCTTTTACTAGTGTACATATATTACAAAGATCGTTTATAAATGTCTGTGTTTAAATATTACTTTTTTATGTTTCCTGCCTGTCATGAGTTTGAAAATTAGGTAAGAAGATGCCCATACTATTGTATGCTTTTAGTATTCATACTAGTATCTATCATGAATGACGTCATCTAAACATAACGACTTTAAGGATTCGCTTGGCATTTGTTCAAACAATTAGGTAAACACATACTTTAAACTGAGCATGTTACCAGAACACATACAAAGATTGCTTATAAATGACGTTATCCAAGAGTTTCAAATTCAATAATCCTTCCGTTATTTGTAGCGAGTTTGACAAAATTAAAATTTTAAGTCGGAGTTATTACGGTGAAGTTAGGTGCTGCCGTAGTTTAAGCGTTGCCACAATTATGCTGTACTCCTTTATAAAAGCAATTATTCGCTGTATGCTCAGCATGTAATTCGGGCCCAGTAGTGGACAAATTCTTCGCAAAACGATGGTTTTTTTACATTGGTTTGCACATTTGTCCAACTGAATGCATATTGTTGTATGATGTAGGTATTGTGACGTTTGTGGGCAATGTGGGCGGACGCGACGATGCTGTCGGCAGCGAGTGAGGTGAAGAATATTATCACTGGGTTGAGTCAACTACCTGGGGTTGTCAACTCAGCAAACATCCGTAGGGACGTTGTTGTATGAGCTAGGTACAGGACAGCCCGCAATGCCTATATGCCTTTTTGTTGTGCAAAAAGAACATAAATAAACTGATTTTTGTAGTGAAGTTGGTAAGTTTAGGGATGCTGTAAATTGTCTTTGTTGTTTGGAGGGTAGTGTAATCAGGACTCCTGGGTCTATCTTTGACACAAAGACTGGTCGTCTAACAATGGTAATGGATGAGACTGGATTTTAAACAAGTCATCATTTTTCTAGGTATGGTAATAAGCAGAAACATATTCTTATGCGCGGGTTGCAATCCTTAGGTGCACATGGGTGCTTAAAGATTGTTGCTGAGAGTAAAGTGCGGACCGTTGTTTGGAGTTTAAGGCCATAACCGTCTGCTACATCATAGGTATATATGTATCTATAGGGTCCTAAATACTGTTATTACAACAGCACTATGTAAGCGCAAAAAAAACTGCCCTGTTTCTGTACGTATTGAAGAAACCTAGTGACAATTATAGTCCCTGTCAAATCGGCCTGTAACAATGCCTGTTCTAGCAAAACGTCTTTTCTAGGAGATTCTATGATTATTTCATGCGAGTCCTTACTAAAACTGAATAACCAGTTAACACATTGCATGCGAAGATATATATATATATATGCATTTATTTCATCTAGTTGATATGTCGCTAACAGCAATCTATCGCAATCTATTCGCTAACATGACTGTAGAAAGCTTAGTAAATGTTTTAAGTAGTGACACCGGTCTGTAGTTTGACAGCACTATCTTGTCTCTCTATGTCTATGTTTTTGTTTCTTTAATAGGTTTCAGATATGTCTTTCGGACTTTAGTGTACTTATCCACGTGTTAGGTCATTTCATCTTTATTACAGTTGCGCTGAATGAAAAGTTAATAATAAATTTAAGACTGTTGGTACCGCTAACTGAAATTTATTAGTAAAAACAAATTTTTAGGCAAGATTGCAAATAAACGTAGCCGCTGTTGGGATTTCGGGCTGTGGGTTGTATACATTGGAGGTTATTTTTGGTCTTCAACAGGAAATATTAAACACCGTGTTATTAAGGAGTTATTAATATTCTTAAAGGGGACAAATTATACTTTGTGTTGTTGATGATTTATTTTTGGTCTTCAAGGGGCCAAATTGTACGCAAAGCTGGTAATGGAATGTCCTTTGAGGTCTCGAAAAGTACTAATTATGCGCGCAAATCAGTCATTTAATTGTTACCATACACCACTGGGGTCACTGCTGGTCTTAATATTATTAATAACTGGTGTGTGTAGATTGTACTTCACTTTTACGACAGGATGACTGAGATAATTTTGTTCACAAGTAATAATAGGTTCTGCTCTTCTGCTCTAAGATAAAGATGCCTAATTTTAGAAATCTGGCGTTTATTATGTGCGAAACCGATTGCTGAAACGCTCAAATAACGACAGCGCCTAACCCACCTTCCACTTTGTTAACTTTAATTTTGCAGTTTAATAAATGTGTAGTCGCACGCCTGTTTTGTCATTTTAGATTGACATTCACCATTTAGGCAGATTTTTGCTGTTTGTGCAAATGGTGTAGGTATAAATAGTAGCGTACAATTATGCATAAAAATCTTGGGCTGCAAATAGAGGTGCCGAAGTGAACGCTTCTTGTACCACATGGCTTTGTACGGGTTGGGCTAAATTTCTGTAGTATAAATAAGAGTCTAACGGGTACGAACAGTAGAAATTGGTTTGATACGATTACGAGTCGTACCAGGATGCGTATGTGCATGACATGTAGTTAACATAGGTTAAAAGTAATTTTATAGTTTGAAACTGAGGTACTTAAAACTATATTTAAAGTACATCACTACAGACAATGACTTATTGTTTATAACCTACATATAACATACATACTACCTAATTTATGTTTATGACATTTAGTTCAAATAGATTGAAACAAATTTTAAAATTGAAAATAGGGGTGTTTAAAACTATAATATTTAAAAGACAATCCTTAAATATATTTCTTAAATATCTATAACTTACATTGGTATGTTAAATAATAAAATGTTGTTTAAATAGGTTGGAAAACATTGAAATTCAGAAATAGAGGTAATTTAAAATTAGAGTATTACTTAGCTAATGCGTGGCATTAATAACAGACTTCATTTAAAGCACTGTGACCTTTTGTGCCTAGCTATTGCTAAGCTCTACCTAATTTTTGATGCCTCGAGCTAGCTAGTGAGCTGTTAGGCTAATGGCCTTGGCCAATAAGCCTTTGTTTAGTCCTTAATGCTGAACCCATATGAACAATATTGATAGGCAGCAGCCCAATAGGGCATTTCATTGTTGCCGTTGGCGTAAATTCTATAGCGCTAGTTTTGCAGAGATATGTAAACCTTTGTACTTTATCCATTATTTTTGTGCAGCACTTGTTGCTTAGGACAGTACACTAGCTAATGACAGCATATTTTAATTCAGGTCTTACTATCGCTGTATAGACCTATCTAGTAATCTTATTAGTGAAACCCCAGGACTTACTTTTATTGCAAGGTTTCATCAGTTTTTAGGCTTTCAGTCGAATGATTAAGAAGTGCCTAGTCTATAGAAGTTTACTGTCGATAAGTACACTGAGTTACCTTACCTTAGTTTAGAACAAAAGGTTTCAGTTTAATTGACCCCTTGTGTTCAAACATAACCAGATCTGTCTTGCTAGGGTTGGCATTGAGACCTTTTGCTAGGCACCAGTTTTCAATAGGCCTTAGGCCTTATTTAAATTTTTCTGCTGACGACTTTAGAGTCGATACTACCTTGTAGAACACAACCATTATCTGCAAAGGATTGTGATAGTGCAGATAATACTGAATTGAGTCTTAATAGCAATTCATCAATAACAAGGTTCCATAGTAGTGGCGACAACACGCCTTTCTGCGGACAGCCCCTTATTATATTTTTAGAAATGAAGATGTCATTTACTGAAGTTGTTGCTTTTCTCTGTGCTAGCATGTAGCTTATCTGTCTTATCATTGTTAGATTATTATAGAATAAGGTTTGTGCCTGGGTGATAACACTATGATAGAGGTTGTTAAAAGCACTCGTTATTTCAAAAGTGACACTCAGTACCATTTTCTTGTTTGCTTTTGCTTTTTTGATGTACAAAACTACCTTTTAAATGGATTTATTTTTGGTCTTTAAGGGGACAAATTGTACGCAAAGCTGGTAATGGAATGTCCTTTAAGGTCTCAAAAGGTACCAATTATGCGCGCAGCTCAGTCTTTTAATTGTTACAAGGGTTCCGTTATGGAGTTTTTTAAATTAAAATTTCTCTGCACTTCCATGTCTCCTTTGGTTTTTCAAGAATCCTGCTAAATATAAGCTATCCTTGTTTGACTTCAAGTTGCAGCAGATCGATTTCTTTTTTCAGTACTTGTACTTCCTCTTTTAGTTCTATATTTCTTGGTTTTAGTTTTCTAATAACTGCTTCGTGTTCTTCCAGTTTAGTCCTGAATGTTTTAATGCATGGCAGATCCTCTTTTATCGCTGTCTGTCCTTCTAGAAGCTTTTGTGGCTTGCCTTCCATTGTTACAAATTTGGATTTACCCTCTGATTGTGAGTCGTATGTTTGGCTAGATTTTGGTATTTTTGTCGGAAGCTACTTTTTTTCTGCAGGCCTGCAAGATTTAGATTGTCTCGGTAAGTGTATGATTGGCAGTGAAAAGTTCATTCCGAAAAAGATTTTATTAGGATCTTAATTTTATACTTTGGATTTTATTTAAGTATTTAGGTTTAGATAAGATGATAGAGTTTTATTGTTTTAGTTAACAATATATTGAATTTTACTTGCCTGTGGTTGAGCCCCGGTACCAATTCAAGCATTAAATTTACCAAATAAAAAAGTATAAAAGTACTTAATCCTCTGGCAGTCCGGGCATAGGATAAATAATTTAAATTCAAAAATTTAATGTGTTCTTAAAATATACCCTGCGTTTTAATGCGTTTTTGCTTCTATTAGTTAATTGTTTTTGCTGTATATGTACACATCAAATTGTTGGTTGAGAATTTAACTTTCATTAGGTGTGTTTTTTTGTTAAAGCACTGTTAATTTAATACAATTTTTTAATAATTAATTACAAATTTTAGTCAGGAAGTAGAAAATTTTGCGTATTTATAGAGACGCGCCACCAAGGAATAGCAACACGTCTTTTTTAGAAGCTTACATATATGAATATTTCATGCGAATCGTTACTAAGACTGAATAACCAGTTCAAAAATTGCAAGCGACGATATATATGAATATGACACTTTACAAGGTAAGGTCATACTGTTTCGTTTTTCTACCACACTTTTGGCATAGCAGAAAATTGACAACGCCAATACAGTGGAGGTGCTTTTGTAGCAGGCAGTGCCCTGATTAAATGTACGTCACTAACTGCATTGCCCTTTTCGATAGTGACATAGGTGAGATCAAGCTAGTTGAGTTATTCAGCTTCAAAGAAAGTAGTTAAGCGATTTTACTGGGCTTTATTTCCCACCTGCGTAAAAGTAACGTGCGCTGCTATAAGCAGGTTTTGCTATGCTTCACGCTTTTTTGAAGTGAGGGTTCAGACCCATTTGAGCATTTTGCTCTCCTTTGTTCAGCATAAACGTACCACGAGCTACTTGATCGGCAAACTCGTTGCTCTTAAAGCCTATGTAAGCAGGTTGAGAGATAAGTTTTACCTCATTTGTTGCTCCTTGCTTTGTGAAGTTGTTACAACACTTTTTCAGAAGCCTAAAGTCTGTATTTAGTTTGGTCAGAGATTTAAAAATACTTTAAATGTCGCTAAAGATAGTAATAAAATTGTCACTTTGGCCTTGGCTTGCAATTTCAAAACTTTAAATCTGACGATCGTCTGGATTTAAATTTTTAAATTGTTTATATTTTTCTTATTTAATAGTTGATTTAAAGTCCAATAGTGTAAAGAAAAATCTTTTTGAAAATATATATCAACGTTAGACCGGCTCTGGAAAAATGTTCCAGTACAGAGATTTTACTTCGCTGGCATCATTTTCATGTATGTAGAACAATTACAAGAACCAGGAATCAATACTACTCTAAATCCAAAGAATTTATCCTTATAAAAACTATTCGTAGTGATAAGCAAGGATAGTAACGGCTCTTTGAGCAATTAATCTAAAACTACAGTCCGTATGTTGGCGTTATATTTGAAATAGAAATTTTTAGTGATTTAGAAAAAAAAAGTTGTCAAAAGTAGATTTAAACCCTGAGGTGAGCATTAAAAATGGGCTGCCTAGTAAGCTTGTCAACAACCGACCTTAAGACTCAGAAGCACAAAGAAACTCCAAGTGCTAATTATATTCAGCCAACCCCGTTCCGTTTCCCTTACATTCATTGCAAACATAGTTTGTACAGATTTAGACAGGAGTACGGAACTAGCAATCTCACTATATTTTGTAAAATATTATTGCCTACGAGGACACACTTCTAAGGAACTCGCTTATGGGCAGAAGAATTAACTTAAGTAACAGTGCTGGTTTGCGGAAAATTGCTTTGAACCGAAGATTGTACCTTTAAGGCTACTAATTCCAGTGCAGCGAGGCAGATATAGTATGTATATGGGCGGTTTTGCATTAAGGGCTAGACTGGCGAACAAGTACAGGCCAGGTTACAAGAGGATGGCAACCCAAAAAGGTTTTAGTGAATTTCAAGGACAGGGTTCTAGGACACGGTCACTGTGTCTATAGGCGGCAGGGACGGCTTCAGGTAGAGGTTTGTTCTTTTCTAACCATATGGCTTCGGCAGTTTTCAATTTACACGAGAAAGTCATAGTGGCGGCCCTGAGTTTACAAAGCCATAGACATCTTGGAGAATCAATAGTACTTAGAAGCCCCAGTGACGTATCTTGTATCACCGCATCAAAATCAAACAGCTTCACAGAATAAAGAAGTCAAGAGCTACTCATGCGCTTACGAAAATGAGCACAGTCTCTAAGTCTAAAACATCTAAAAGAACTATAGACATGCTAAAGCCGTCCACAGCGGAAAACAAAGGCATATAGAGTAATAGATACGACCTAGAGACAAGCGCAAGTGGTCTTAACCAACAGAAAGAAACCATTTGCGAAGATATTACTTGAAGGGCACTAATTTATCTTTGACACACTAGACATCCGAATCAAAGAGACTGCTAAAGCAGCACAATCCAAAAGCTACCTCATATGCGGTAACAAAGTAAATTGAGGATGGTCGTTTGAGGACTGCATGGAAAAAGCCACAGGAGTTTGCGTCATCTGAGGGAAAGAAACATTTAAGTGGGAGGGATGTAAAGTAACATTTACTTTAAGTGCTACCTGTTTAAACAGAAAAATGCACTGAAGTGCATACCTCTTAGAGACCTCATCAATGGTGCAATCATTTTTGGTCCGATCAACCCAAATTCTGCTAATTTAGTGTAAGCGTGTTCAGAGGGTGTGGAGAGGGCCTGAAGAAGCCCTTAAACCTTGCAGTGTGACCGCTAGAGCTAAGCATAAATGAGGTGTGTAGCCCCCTTTAAATGTCCTACTATAACAGAATTTGACCATGTAGCCTACTAGTTGTGTCTTTTAGAGAGCATAACGGTGTACGGCTTTTTTCCTGCTCATGAAGTCAGAACGTTAGTCTATATCCCCACAACTATGTTTAAAGAAGTTAACATGGATATTTCAAATAGAATATCTAGAATTCGGCCTGAAACTATACTAAAAAACACATCCGATTTGTTCACAGTCCTATAAAAAGGATGGCAGGAGATTGCCATTTCATATTGTGCAATAATAATGGTGTTCGTCGGTTAAGAGGTGAACTTGACACTTGAATAAAGATCACTCAAACTCAAACTCCAACTCAATTGCCCTCAGTTCAAAAAGAAGCTAGTCAGGTCTGTTTCGACTAGGATTCTGGAGCATTTGGCTGCAATAGAAGGTCATATAAAATAATAAATACATTTAGTTTTAAGAAACTGTAAACTCACGCAGACTAGTTTTCCTCATTGTTTGATTAAATTTTTGCATTTAATTTAATTTCTAGAAATTCAGGTGAGCTATTGCTTTTGCATGCATTGCAATTTATAACTTCTAAAGTGACTTACATTTATTTACATTTACATGTTATTTGCTCTGAACCATTTATGAGTTGTATGAACTATAATTCATCACAACCCCAAACGCTAGGACTTGCTTACACACGTTGTACATGAATAAAACTACACATCTGCTTTAGGAGGACTTTAAAAGACTATTCGCGGGATAAAAACAAATTCATGGCACACGCACTACAGTAAGGGTTTAATACTACCTGCACTGCACATTCTAGTAGACTGCCACATTTTGGACAACCTAGACAAGAATACAGTATTAATAGATCACACTGTAAATGACTCAAACTTTATATAGAAAGTGCCACTCCATCAAAGATGTCAGTTGCGGTCTACAGCTTTAGTCCTTTTATTGCACCAGAGCCGGATTGCATAGCCCTGGTACTATTGCAAAAAGGTTTAAAACCAACCTCTAGTCATCTGCTGGAAAATAAACTGAAGCTAGTCTTGCGACTGGCTATATTCCAAACATATAAGGGCAAGCTAAATAATCTTTCTCCTGAAACTAGACAAGTCGTACTATGAAATTCACTTAGCAAGGATACTGATTCAAATGAACTCATTCATGCTTAAAACTATAAAGAGGCCAATTGATAAAAATCATAAAAGTCTGCAGCTTGTCAAGCACTTCAAGGCCAATAATCAGTTTGCCAACTTAAAAGGCTCCTTAAATTAGGCGGCCATTTGAAAGGTAGTTTTGTACATCAAAAAAGCAAAAGCAAACAAGAAAATGGTACTGAGTGTCACTTTTGAAATAACGAGTGCTTTTAACAACCTTTATCATAGTGTTATCACCCAGGCACAAACCTTATTCTATAATAATCTAACAATGATAAGACAGATAAGCTACATGCTAGCACAGAGAAAAGCAACAACTTCAGTAAATGACATCTTCATTTCTAAAAATATAATAAGGGGCTGTCCGCAGAAAGGCGTGTTGTCGCCACTACTATGGAACCTTGTTATTGATGAATTGCTATTAAGACTCAATTCAGTATTATCTGCACTATCACAATCCTTTGCAGATAATGGTTGTGTTCTACAAGGTAGTATCGACTCTAAAGTCGTCAGCAGAAAAATTTAAATAAGGCCTAAGGCCTATTGAAAACTGGTGCCTAGCAAAAGGTCTCAATGCCAACCCTAGCAAGACAGATCTGGTTATGTTTGAACACAAGGGGTCAATTAAACTGAAACCTTTTGTTCTAAACTAAGGTAAGGTAACTCAGTGTACTTATCGACAGTAAACTTCTATAGACTAGGCACTTCTTAATCATTCGACTGAAAGCCTAAAAACTGATGAAACCTTGCAATAAAAGTAAGTCCTGGGGTTTCACTAATAAGATTACTAGATAGGTCTATACAGCGATAGTAAGACCTGAATTAAAATATGCTGTCATTAGCTAGTGTACTGTCCTAAGCAACAAGTGCTGCACAAAAATAATGGATAAAGTACAAAGGTTTACATATCTCTGCAAAACTAGCGCTATAGAATTTACGCCAACGGCAACAATGAAATGCCCTATTGGGCTGCTGCCTATCAATATTGTTCATATGGGTTCAGCATTAAGGACTAAACAAAGGCTTATTGGCCAAGGCCATTAGCCTAACAGCTCACTAGCTAGCTCGAGGCATCAAAAATTAGGTAGAGCTTAGCAATAGCTAGGCACAAAAGGTCACAGTGCTTTAAATGAAGTCTGTTATTAATGCCACGCATTAGCTAAGTAATACTCTAATTTTAAATTACCTCTATTTCTGAATTTCAATGTTTTCCAACCTATTTAAACAACATTTTATTATTTAACATACCAATGTAAGTTATAGATATTTAAGAAATATATTTAAGGATTGTCTTTTAAATATTATAGTTTTAAACACCCCTATTTTCAATTTTAAAATTTGTTTCAATCTATTTGAACTAAATGTCATAAACATAAATTAGGTAGTATGTATGTTATATGTAGGTTATAAACAATAAGTCATTGTCTGTAGTGATGTACTTTAAATATAGTTTTAAGTACCTCAGTTTCAAACTATAAAATTACTTTTAACCTATGTTAACTACATGTCATGCACATACGCATCCTGGTACGACTCGTAATCGTATCAAACCAATTTCTACTGTTCGTACCCGTTAGACTCTTATTAATACTACAGAAATTCAGCCCAACCCGTACAAAGCCATGTGGTACAAGAAGCGTTCACTTCGGCACCTCTATTTGCAGCCCAAGATTTTTATGCATAATTGTACGCTACTATTTATACCTACACCATTTGCACAAACAGCAAAAATCTGCCTAAATGGTGAATGTCAATCTAAAATGACAAAACAGGCGTGCGACTACACATTTATTAAACTGCAAAATTAAAGTTAACAAAGTGGAAGGAAGGTTAGGCGCTGTCGTTATTTGAGCGTTTCAGCAATCGGTTTCGCACATAATAAACGCCAGATTTCTAAAATTAAGCATCTTTATCTTAGAGCAGAAGAGCAGAACCTATTATTACTTGTGAACAAAAAGATCTCAGTCATCCTGTCGTAAAAGTGAAGTACAATCTATACACACGAGTTATCAATAATATTAAGATCCCCAGTAACCCAACGTGCTTGTGTATGGTACACTTTACCACCTTAAAGCACCCCTGCATTAGTCGCACAGGGCTTTAATAGATAGCTTAAAAATAAAAATTTCAATTGGCTTGTTGAAATTATTAACTCGTGAAAAACCTTTACAAACTCGTAGTTGAAACTAGAGCACGTTATACACTATAAGGTAGATTATGCTCGACTATTAAAATACAGCGGTTTGAGTTTGAGTTTGAGTGCTCTTCATTTAAGTGTCAAGTTCATCAGTACAAATGCACTGCTTTTAACTGACGGACACCATTAAAATTACACAATAAAATAAATTTAAATTAAATTAAACGAAAAGAAATATTCAGTATTTAAAATCATATAGTTGCGAAGGTATCAATCATAGTATCACATTTACACTCAGGGTAGTTGATTAACAGAATATTCAATAGGAATTCTTGAGCAAATTAGGTGCTCAGTGAGTAATGATCTAAAATTACATGATTCATCAAGACATTTCACATTATCAGGCAACTTATTCCACTTAGTAATACATGTATACAGAAATAAATGTCTAAAAGCCTCAGTATTAAAATTTACAGGGTATTCTAAAATTAAAGAAATACTAGACCTGGTTGTTCTCACACTATGCTTGAGAACAAACTAGGAATTTAAAATATTTATATCGGACCCAAATCTCAATATTCGTTACACAAATGACAATGAATACAAGCTCAATCTTTCTGACACAGACAAGATGTTTGCTTTCTGTAGTAGAACATTCTCCAATACTGTAGCTCTACATCCATTTCTTTTCCGTTTACTATACAGAGACTTATCAGTAAATTGTACGATTAGACCATTGACTTTATTTTGTAATGCCTGTAGCTCCCGCCTACCTTGTACACCATACACAATAATACAATAATTAATTATAGATAATACAAAAGCATTTAAGATAATTACAAAAATAGGAAACGTCAAAAACCGTTTTAAGTTGCTTATCATACCTATAGCAGAGCTCACTCTATTCTTGACGTAAACAAAGTGGCTTTTAAAATTAGGATTTGCATCTATAATACGACCTAGGTATCTAAACGTCTATACACGTTCAACCTCATTGCCATTACAAAATAATTTGACATTAGTAGGTACCTTATAATCACGGGATTTATGTAGAATCATAAACTTGGTCTTGCTCACATTTATTATGAGACCCTGCGACACAAACCAATTGTACGTATGTATGAGTTTAGAGTTTCAACCTTAAGCTTATATCTCACTTAATTTAATATGTGATTTGAAGGATCCCACAAAGTAGTATTATACTAAATCGCATTGGGCTTTGCATCATTTACTTAATTACCTACACTTGTAGTATTTGGTTTTCGTCGCTCATCTTATACGCGTACCACTTTGCGACTCATTAGATTTTCAATGCTAATTAAACATTACTGTTTGTTGCTTTCCGATAAGATTACTCTAAGTCGAGGAGAGGCAGTTGGATATCGAACAATTAGGCAGGGGTCATCACTCCCTGACTAGATGAAATAAGTCCGCTCGCTTACCCTGCCAGTTAGCCCTCCAACCTCTACGAGCAAAAGTAGCAGCAGCTACTTGCAGAATGGATTGAAAAGATATGTTGAATTGGCTTATTATGTTCATGCTTACGCTCGGCATTGAGCAGCCACATGTCGTCTATTATTGCTATCGCCTCTGTCGCCATCAGTATTAAACTGATACAGATAAACTAAAGCAAACTCATTTACCTTGAACTGTCATACGACTCACAAACTCCTCTGGCCAAGCCAAGTATTACCACTGTACCATTCTCGTGCGAAAGGGTCTAAACTGGCTGCCGGCTGCGGTTCTCTCGACGCAAAAAATGAGCTGAGGATTATTTAGGACGGAGCAAACCTCAGCTTGTACCCTGAGCCACGTAGCCGGCTCACAAACCAATTATTCACATTATCCAAACAACCCTGCATTTGTTGTACAGCATAAGAAAATAAAGGCGCATAATAATATAGTACAAGGTCATCATAATATAGTAAGTAATTAACCCCATTCACTGTGACAT
The DNA here is from genome assembly GCA_949802685.1 of Dicyrtomina minuta. Taxonomy (NCBI): domain Eukaryota; kingdom Metazoa; phylum Arthropoda; class Collembola; order Symphypleona; family Dicyrtomidae; genus Dicyrtomina; species Dicyrtomina minuta. Next base: position 39,311,036 of record OX461809.1, on the reverse strand, counting down.
CAGATAATTTTATCTATATAAATAATGAACAAGAAAGGCCCCAACACTGAACCTTGAGGAACCCCAATACTTAGATCATACGACTCTGAAACCTCTGAACCAATTTTGATTCTAAATTTTCTATTTTGAAGGTGGACAGTAAAAAGCTTAAGTAAATGGTTATCTATCTTATATTTATCTCTGAGCTTTATTAAAAGTTCTAAATGAGGCACCGAATCGAAAGCCTTCTGCAGGTCGATGAATACTGCTATAACTCTACCAAACTTTAGGTCAATATAATTATCACATCCTGCACATATGTAAAAGTAGCACTCTGACATGACCGCCCATTTCTAAAACCATGCTGTTGACTACTCAACTCAGTTTTATTCAAAATTCTCTGATACATCATTTTCTCTAAAATCTTATCAAAAATTAAAAGTGTAGAAATTAGGCGATATGACATAGCGTCCAATCTGAAACCTTTCCCTTTGTGAAGCGGTGTTACAGTTGCATACTTAAGCCTCGATGGGTATGAAGCAAGACAAAGAAACTGAGTATACATTAGGGCCAACGGCAAGGCTAAAGATTCCATACAATTATTTAAAATAAGACAACTCAATTGGATTACCTTCATTGTTATGTTTAATTTTAGAAAAACTAGACATGACCTCCTCAGGTGTAAAGGGCTCATACCTGCTGTCCGTAGTAATAGTTTCATAAAATTTATCCAATGCCTTAACCTTATCACTAGGTACGTTAACAGTAAATGCAGAAGCAAACGCACTGGATAATTGCTCTACTCTACTGACCACATTAGAGTCTGCTTTCAATTCGATTACAGTACACACACCACCACCCTTTTCAATGAGCTTATTATAAACCTGTCACACATTAGACGAGGTCGGAACCTCTTCGAACTTTGACTAGTAATGGGTGTACTTGGCCTTTGTTACCTCTCTGTTGACGTCATTTCGTTCTCTTTTATACTGACTATACAAAGCAGGGTCCCTAGTTTTTAAACTCTTTGCTTTAATGCTATCGCGATGATGCATCTTTCTTTTTAAATCTACAGTTAGCCACGGTGATACTTTGCACTTGATTTGTCGTGTAATAATGGGAACATGCTTATTTATCACATCCATGACCGACTTTTCAAAGTAGTTGAGTAAATCATCAACGTCATCAAAAATATCTATTACAGACTATGAGATTAAAATAATGTCATTGTTAACAGTTTCTCACTTAACATTTGAATAGTTTCTAGTTTAAATTACCTTACAAGGATAATGACTCTTATTGCTGTTACGTACAGTAGTAGTAGTAGTAGTAGTATAGATTTATTGCATTTTCGGGCCTAAGCCCACACACAAATCAGATTATATAGATTACATTCATAATTTTACAGTTTGAAATTTTACCATCTTAGCTTAGGGATAACAGCTTCTTTTTAAATGTTGCATTCACAAAATTAAAAATATTATGTAACACCAATTCATCATCTCGTAATAGTAAGTGGTTAAGTTTTATGCCTGCATCTCTATAACTAGTCACATATTCCTTAAGGTATTTTTCCCTATCCGCAGCAAAAGTTGGACACGCAAAGAGAAAATGAGGCAGAGTATCCGGCACATTGTAATTGCAGACTTTACATATGTTTATGGTTTGTAAACTAATTTTATCCTTTTTAATCCTAACAGCAACATTATTAATTTCAGCAAGTCGGAGTTGAGCCATGATTCTAGTTTTGCCTATTGCGACCCGTTTTGTTAGGTAGCTGGCTATTAAACTCGACCCTGCATGTGACATATAGTTTGGATTATAACTTGAGTTAATGGCTCGTTCCACATCTTGTTCGTACGAGTACTGAGCTGCTTTTTCGATGATATTTTCCAGTTCCAGATCAATTTTGTCGATTGTAACATTTTGCCAGAATTCTTCAAACCCCAGCGAGATGAGTTTATGTTTCACTTGAGTCACCCAGTTATACGTTGCATCTGCTGAGTTATATTGCTGTTACGTACAGCAAAGATAGCACAATGATCAGATAATCCCGTGGTCAACACTTTACCTACAGTATCCATACTTATATCACTAACATACATATGATCTATGATAGTACTAGTAGTTAGCGTCCTACGGGTTGGATGCACAATAATCTGACGCATAACATTTTGTTTTACAATATTCAATAATAGTTTTGAGTATTTCTCACGAACAGACAAATCAATATTAAAATCACTTGTTATTATTATTTCACAATTGAGCTTACTGAATTCAATAATGTGAAACGCAAAGTAATCCAAAGACTTGGATTTACATAAATCAGGGGATTTGTATACAACTTTCAATAACCTAGGCTTACAAAATGGTATAAGTAATTTAATAGTAGTAACTTTTAACTTCGTACGTCTCGGTGCCTCTTCAAGTCAATTTATATTTACAAAAGAAATGACATTTCTAATATAAATGACAATACCACCACCGCGACCACTACAATTTGTCCTTTTATATCTATGCATAGTAAATCCCTCGATTGCAACTAAACCTGAATGCACAACCTCAATAAGTTTGGACTTCGTTACGCATAAGACATCAACCTTGTATGTTTCAACTATAAGCTTTATTCTTACGACTATAGCTATGCTTAATCCATTAACATTGATATGCAAGAATTTAAAACCTTTTGAGCCATGAAAATAAGAATTGACTTCATTTAAATTATTGACAATTTCTACATCCTCATTCCTATTAGTTGTTAGATTACAATCAGCACCAGGAAAAAGACAATCTAAACAATAGTCACTACTACCTGCAACCATACCACTACTGCATGCTAAACAAACTGCCACATCAGCTTGACTACTACAGTCCAAGCACACCTAGTCTAGTATCACATCCTGCTGAACATTATCTAACACTAGTGATGTACATACTACATGAAATATATTATGACATACACTTAACTCTATTTTGGACTGATTTCTACCAATTTTCCTACTACAATCAACAAATTTATCCGTCATAATTATTCACATTACTAAATAAAAGACCATTTGAGTCCATGAATAAAAATAAAATATGACCAATAAATTTTGTCACTTAAATAAAAATGCGTTACGTACCTACTTTATGAATGCTACACTACAATCCCTACATACTTAAGCACTATTACTTGTTACTCCGCTAAAACTTCATGCTTTTAATTTCAATTCGATTAAAAAACTTGCAAATTTTAGTAGACACAGCCGACAAAATTTCAAAATTGTGTGGATTGATAAAGAAATGAACCACACAACACACAGCCCTCAACAAATTAATTCAGGAGTCACCCTAGCCGCCATCAGTAAAGCTGACACCGGCTATCTCTCCAAAAATGACTATCCTCCAAGCATGGAGATAATCTCGCTGAGATGACTTTGTAGGGCGTCAAATACACGGCCTCTATACAGCTGGGCAGCCAGGCTCCGGGAGTCAGGACCCGAGCAGCGAGCGTACAGCTATACAGAGGCCACTGTCGTGACTTTAAAGGGAGACAGGGCCCAAGCTTAGCAAAGCAAAGCAAAACACAAAAAGCAAAAAGCAAGCCCAGTAATCTACACAACTCAGTACACCACACAAGCACCAGAACTAGAGCAGGAGCAGTTGTTCTCTCGTCTGAAGCTGACGAGAAACTGGTATATTTCTCAATGATTTACAAAATGGAATATAATTAGTAAAAAAGAAAAAAAGTATTACAAAACCTGTTTAAAAAAAAATTAAATCTAAAAACCTACATTTAGTTTATTATTGATTAAACTAGAATTTGGGTTTTAAAATAGGAAATTGGTTGAGCTAATATACAATTATTTTATATCAAAACTTTTAACCATAACATAGCTTAAGCAACTAAAATAAAAAATAGATTCAAATCACATTGTTCAGAAAAGGCTTTTACGAATATACATTCTATACTTTAAAATAAAATACATGCTGAATAAAAAATGAAACTATCATAAACGTCAATAAAGATTTTAAAAGAAATCAGATTAATAAACATAAAACATATTATTTGCATACAATGAAAAACAATATTACAGTTCATTAAAAAGTACTAATTTATATCATGAATAGAGTTCAAGTATCTTTACCAGCTATATCTGCCCACCATTCAAACTAATATAAATAAAAGATATAATGATTTTAGATATAAAATAATTAAATGTGATTTTTATAATAATACTTTAGAAACCAGTAGTTATGATATTAATAGCTAAGCTAATGAATTGCTTGATACAATGCACCTAAATTATAACAATAATTTAATAACAGAAGAAGAAAAAAACCATTTTTTGAATAACGTTGTGAAAACAACTAGATACTGTCATGTTAAAATGTGTAATAGAAATGTCTTCAGATTTTATTGTAAATTTTATCACCACTAATTGTATAGGAAAAATTGTGTGATTTACACTAAAGCAACTAAATCAATGAATTATATTTTCTACACAAAACTGTTGATATTGACCCTGTTAACTTAGTACTTGTACATTGTGATTTAGTAACACGATGTTTCCTAATGCTAGACCATTCGCGTACATATATTTACGCAAAAAAACTACTAGGTTATATAATTAAAAAACCACTAAACCAGTATATTATCATTTAGATCGAAAATTTATTACTAACACAAATTTGTAGTTGGCTAATAAAAACTTAATCACATTAGTTTTAGAGATGATAAATATACAACTCATTTATCTTTAACGTATTTATGAATTATGACAAATACATGATAGACAAAATGTGATAAGAGGCAGGTTTTTAAAGTAGATGATGTCAGCAAATTTTTGAAATATGACAAAAATGAAAACAAAAACAGAAAAAACCTCCTATAGGTAACAAATTTAATGCATATGCTGAAAAAAAATTTAAATGTCGTTTTTTATAGCAATAACTCATATCTTTAGGTTTAAAAATTAAATTATTTTAGAAGTACGCGTTTAAGGTGATTTTGTTAAAAAAATTAACAATAAGACTATTTTTACCTCTTAGGCCCAAACTAGTGCTATACACGAGGTTGTTGATGGTTTAATCGATATTCCTCCCCATAAATAGAAATTACTTTATATAGAATTATATTCTAAAATAGCTTGTATAATATCTAGTAATTTCGTATCTTATCTCACCTATATATACTTTAAAATAGGAAATAAGGTTCAAATTGTTGATTCTTATCTCCAAAAAGTACTGTTGTTTTATAAGTCATTTAGTAGGTTCTTTATGTTTTAATAAAATCATATTATTACCTAAATCAAGCCTTGAAAATTTAGAAAAAAGACTAAATTGTGTGATGTCTAATTGTTGTGTTTCTTTTACATGAATACACATTTTTTTGTAGTAAGTTTGCTCTTGACAACTACAAACCAACGTTTTTTGTTTAAGGTTAATTACTATACTTTTTGTGTGAGTTTTTACAAATCATTTAAATTTAGTGGACCTAGCGTACCTAGAAAAGTTTATCTGATATGAATATGATTTAGGCCCTGGTAAAAAAGAATTTATTAGTAGGTGTACTTTTGTATTGTATTCTTCGTTTCCTACAAATTCATCTTTGTATTCACTTCCTTATTGTTGATATCTCATATATTAAATATCATCAATATTTGTTACTTAAAGTATTTGTTTTTATATTTTTATATGCAGCAATTCTAACTATCGCTTTAACTGGTAATTTATCTGCAGAGGTTCTTTTTTAAGGGTCGAAACTCCAATGTTTTTAAAACTGACTGTCATCACTTAAAGTACCTTAATAATAATCTTTTATTGTAATTAAACATAGGTTTATAAACATGTAATACAATTCCTGTTTCAGATTATTTTAATTTTCAATTGTAGGTATCTTGTAAAAGTTTGAGTTCTTTATTTTAGTTTTTGGTCGTTTAATTAGTTTATTATTTTCCGAATTATGATTAATTATTTTTGATTTTTTAAAGTCCTAAACGTTATTTACTATCTTTATTCTGAAACTATTTTTAGCTTTGTAGCTATTGTTTGTTTTTCGTAATCTGTCGTTGTTATTCTAGATAGTTTTCAATAATGTTATGAGCAATTTTCTGTATAGGCGTAAAGCATTTATTAAAAGTTAAATTACAACTTATTTATTCATACATTTATTTCATCTAGAAACAACATTTAAAAAGTCCAAATTTTGTAAGTTTTATTCCGTTTTTGTTTTTTTAAAGTTTTTAGGGTTGTTTTCTTAAGTTCGTAAGGCTAAGACGCTATATATTCACAGTATTGTTTATATAAACAAAATAATTAGGTTAAATTGTGATAGTTTTTAGGTCCAAAAATCAAACGTTTTAGTCAGGTCTCTATCCTAGCTCTGTCCTTATTACTTCGGTGCTTGGCTTTAGGTATTGCATGAGGAAGAAAAGTAGTTTCAGTCTAAGCGTCAGCTTCAGAATAAATTTAAATTTACGAAGATCACGAATAGATTTCTAAAGCTGGTACAGTTTCTGGCTCACCACAATTTGCATTCCGTGCATTTCAAACACTACCTTGTTCCCCATGCGACTTGAGGCAGCATGTTTGATAATGTATACTGAGGGGTAACTTTATTGCATGAATTCTATTGGTCTATATAACGCTTTGCCCCGCCAAACTCCCACTCGTTTTAAGTGCATCACAATTTTTTTTTTGAATTTATAACATGATGAATTTTAGTTTTGTTCATGCTGCTGCGCAGCATTCAAAGGACTCTGACCACTGGACTTGTCTCTACTCTGCCTTCCTGATGATGTATAAAAACTCTTTCTGAACTGGTCGAGACGAAAACTCTTGATGGACCTGGAGGACTAAAACTCTATGCAGACTTCGACTCTGGACGCTAAAAACTTTTACTTGGCCTGCTACAACTTTGAATCTGACTTGAAAATGACAAACTGAAAAATTTACAACCTGAAAACTGTACCTGGATGGCAAGTGAAACTAAAATCAATACCTGAACTCTGGATGTTAAAAACTTTTACACGTCTGCTAAAACTTTGGACCTCATTCGGCGCTGGAGAACTGGCAAATTTACAACTAGACACCTAAATGTAGACGGCAAATGAAATTAAAATCAAAACTTGGACTTTAAATGTTGGAAAATTTTACTGGGCCTGTTAAAACTTTGAACCTCACTTGGCACTGAAGAACTAGAAAATTTACAACTAGACACCTGAATCTAAATAGCAAATGAAATTACAATCAAGACTTTGACTCTTATTGTTGGGTTAAACTAAGAATTGGATAGTTCTTTGAATCCAGATTGCTAGGATGTGTAAAATGGTTCGTGTTTTATCCATCGCAGAATGTTTGCAATTGTAAACTTTCAATTCTGTGGCGCCATTTTTGTATCAAAAAAAGTTTGTGGAGCAAAATACCAGAGAAAACTTATTGCAGCCGTAGCTTGAATGTAAAATGTCATACAAATAATTTCAGCCAACTGCAGCTTCGAGTTACCTGCAGTGCTTGTCAAGGAGGAATAATTTATGTGTGCGTTTAGATCCAGCAACTTGCTGTCCACAATCTTCAAGATAATAAACTTTAGTTGAAAGCAAAAGACCAAATTGTTACCATTAACCAATCACCTAAACGGTCAGTAGCTGAACCAATGAGAAACATATCCTGCAGGCACGTCAAATTTTGTTTATGCAAAAAACCTTCACATCAATTTGAAGCTGAATTAAAGGTAATGTTAGAACAATATAGAAAAGAAAACGATTTTGGCACACGAGGGTCTTTCCAAAGCGCCTGCACACTTTCAGTAATAATACCAACATTACTATTTTATGCGTTCAACCTCAATTATACTCTTTGCAAAAACTGATTTCATAAAAATCGACTAACTTAAAAAAAAATATTGATGTGATTTAACTAACTCAATAAGCGACAAATCCTGTAAAAGCAAACTATTGAATGTTAACAATTGCGACGACTCTCAATGTTTGATACAGCCACAAATCATGCAGTTTTATGCACTTCCAGAGATTTCATATACATTTCTTGGCCCCCAGCAGAGACGTATTGTTAACTTGCTACAAACACAAATTGATTTGCCTGACAAAAGTTTTATCGCAACCATCTACGAATAATAATTGTTACCATCCCAGGATCTAATAAAACCTAAACTCTAAATTTGTTCAATACATGCTGTCTCAAAAACAAAAGGATAAAACATTTGCGTTTCGCGTATGTTGCTTTCTTGGTTTTTGTGCTTTAAATATTTGTGGAAACACATTTTATTCATTTTTTTGCATCAAACTATATAATTTGGAAACAATAACTGATAAGCTTGAACATGGAATTTCAATTAAAGAAAAATTAGGGTTTCAAATTGTCAAAGTATTGGTGTTTGACAAAGTTGAAACAATTGGGCTGAGGCTGCTGCATTTTGTTGAAAAATTTTTAAAACTTGTAGATCCAACGAGAGCTGCATATTCGTTTGCTGCACGTACAGTCCTTACATTTGGCGATAATCTTTAGTGCATTTTTGTTTGCGATGTAGCTTTGTACACACAGTTTATTGTTCCCCAGCAGACAATCTGCAGCAAGCTTCACAACTCTACAGATCCTTTCACACAGCGTTTGTATTTGACAAACCGTTTCATCAAAACTGCAATGATCTACAACAACAACAATATTACGAGTTTCTGATGCGCTTGCGAAATTGAAGTTGTACTTAATTGGATTTGTACAACTTGCAACAACAAAAACGTCATATTTTGAAAACTGATCTTGAAAAGAAAGAATTCGAGAGCTTTGAAAAATCCGTGCATTTTATTGAGCTAAACTGAGATGTTGCTAACCAAAATAGGTATGTAAACTTCAAAATTATTCATCATATTGATTGATTGATTAATTGATTTTGATTTATTTAGTTGTCAGAGTCATACATCGAATTTAATCAATGGTTTCAAATACCGGACAAAATAAATTACGAGCTTTTAGTTAACACAACTTAAATTAATTTAATATTTCATATACGTTTGAAAAACAGTAAATCTCTTAAAAATAAATGTATATAAAACTTTCTCATCTAACCAGTACAGGTTGGTCTGGCAGTTGATTAGTTGGTTGATTCCTTCTGGTTAAGCAACAGTCCAAGCGCATTCTGAAATGGATGGGTGACCTGTGCTTGGTAATCCTGCAAAGCTCGGTGATATGTACGTTGCAGGTCCTAGAGAACAGATTTTCGGAGTCATTCTCTAGGCTTTCTAGAGTTCCCTTTTCTAGAAAAAGTGTCCGCTCCTGGAAAAAAGCGTAAATTCCGCTTTGGAAGTCTGACAATAAAACAATTATTATTATTATTATTATTATTATTATTATTATTATTATTATTATTATTATTCATCTTATTACGCACTAGTTGTTTTCAGTTTTAAAATACGTTGATAAGTAATGTGTTGCAGTAAGCTATTACAATAGTTTTGACTTACTTCAAAGTCTCCTTAATTGTTGGGGACGGAGTTCCAGATTTGTAGAAGTCGGTATTTTACGCTACGACGGAACACTTAAGAGTTAAATTTTGTATTTTTAACAGTGTTTTTATGCAATTTATTTGTACTATTGTACTCGGCCTTATATATATATCTCTTTACAGTAAGAAACTAGTGTCATATTTTAATAACTTACATATGTTTAGCGCCATAGAAATAAATTCTTCCTGTTATAGTTAGCATTAATTTATTTTATCAAAACTTTCTCTAGCTTCTTCTTCACTAACAGTTTGCATTGATGCTTATTTCTATTATTAGAATGATATTGACTGAGGTTGACTTTGTAAAAAAACGAGTAAATAAAATGGTTAATTATGTTTTGAAGCACATCGTACTCACTCTGGGGCCGACAAGACCAGATATTATTGCAATAGTTAATATTTGAAAACACAAAGGCATTTAAGCATAGTTTAAACATGTCAAACGAAAGATAAGGCTTAATTCTTTGTATTATTCCAATAGATTGTGTGACCTTCTTTTTAACATGTAGATAATTATGCTTAGATGATAGCTTCACATCGATATGTACACCTAGGTATTTAAATTTAAATGCGCGTTCGATTTCGACTAATTTACAGAATAGTTTAATATTATTTGGTATGTTTGTATTAGCCTTGTGTATTACTATGAATTTTGTCTTGTTATAATTTATTTTTATTTTATTTTGTAAGCACTAGTCATCGATGGATTCAAGCGCTTTCTTAACTTTGTCAACTGCAGCAGCTGCATTGGTGTCGTCACAATATAACACTGTCATCGGCGTACATTACACACATGCAGGTCATTATAATAGGAATTGCAGCTAAACTATTTATATAAAATATAAATAATCAAGGACAAAGAATACTTCCTTGGGGGACTCATCATTCTAATAAGTAGTCACGTAATATATACGTATTAAGTTTTACAGTAAATGTTTTTTCTAGAAGGTAATGAGCCATTAATTTGAAAAGACTAGCGTGAATCTTTCACTATAGTTGAAGTTTTTATAGCAGATGTAAATGGGAAACTGAGTCAAAACCTTTTTTATATCTACAAACACTGCAACTACTTTACCATTTTTAACATCTACTTTGGTAAATATATCCTGCGTAACAACCTGTACTGCGCTGTCGCAAGATCTTTCTTGGCGAAATCTATGTTGATTGTCACATAGTGACAGTTTTACTGCATCCAGCATTTGATTTGCAAGTATTTTTTCAAATAACTTGCAGACTGTAGGAAGAGAAGATACAGGGCGATAATTCATGGCAGTTGTCCTTTTACAAGCGTTTTTATGTACAAGTGTTATTGTTGCTATTTGAGCGAGCCCGTGTAGCTCAGTGCTTACTTCACTGGTGTCTATAAATCTGCTGTTTAAGCAAATGCTTGCTTCAGGTCTTGGTGATCAAGACCAGCGGCAGTAACAAGTTTTTCCACTAGGTTTGCCCTGTCCACAAGGCAGTAAAGGGCTCGGGGGCTCTGAACGTCAATGTAAAATGAAGTTCGCCATAAAAGTAGGCCTGACTAATGTTGGAATGACAAAAACCTATGTGATGGCACAGTACAAGAAGTGAATTCGAGGCTAGGCACCCTGTAAGAACTGCGGTTAAATCTTGGTAACCTCAAATTTATTTTGTTTTATTATTTTATTGTTGCTACTTTAAGTTTTGAGGGAAACTCACCAATTGCAATGAGATGTGTAAACATAGTTGCCAGAGGCGTTGCAAATGAAGTTATACAAAATAGCAAAAACAGGTATGGAACCGTCTTTCCTGGTTGTGACTTTTTTCATTTTATGGAGTGAGCAGCTTTAATTACTTCATCTTTTGTTATGATTATTGGTTCTTCGTTTATTTTATTAGAGTCTCTGAATTTAATAATTTCATTACGATCATTAGTTTAATTGATAACAAACGCAGCTGCCAGTTCGTTAGCTGTTTCTGAATTCTGAGTCAGATTCTCACCTTGGTCATTGTTTAGCTGAATTATATTTACTGGTTATAGTTTTGTACCACATAATTCACCGTACACATGCCAAATGGAGCTTGATGAAGACGTTGCAGAAAACTTGTCCTGATAATATGCAGCCTTACATACTTTTAATGCATTTGTTACAAAATTTCTTGTTGCTTCATACTCTGTCCAGCAGTTGTTCAGTTCAGTATTTACATTTTGGTGTTAGATAGAATTTACATCAGTAATTTTCAGTTTGTGCTTGTTGGTGTAAGTTGGTAGCAGCTGGATTTTAACTTATCTCTAGTTTGCATGAAGTAGAGTATAGAACTATTTATCCATCGAGCTTGACTAGCTTTGATTCTCATTTTGATATAAGGACAATGTTCGTTTACTATATTAGAGGCAACATATTCAAATTGATCGTATATTTGATTACCTGTCATATCAGGCTTGAACCCCGAAACAATTAATTTAATTTGCTTATTGATATGCTCCGATTTGACATTTTTGAATTTTCTACAGTTTAATATTTAAGGCATATATTTAAGCTTTTGTCTGTATTTAAAAATGTAAATAATATCATGATCACTAATTCCAAGATAAATAATGCAACTTTTAATAGCCTTGCTGATTGAGAATGTCGATGTTGAGCAGTATGCATGATCAATTAGTGAACTAGTATCTTTTGTTGTACGAGTTGGAGTTTTTATTATGTGTCTCAAGTTGTTGCCGTTGGTAGTTTTAGATATCTCATAAGTATCTTTATCTGATTTTTAAAGGTTAATGTTAAAGTCACCCATCATTACTATCTCCAAGTTTTCTTCGTTTATAATAGGCAATAGTCTTTCAAGTGATTGTAAAAATAATTTAGTATTCACTTTTAGCGGTTTGTAAATTGAGATTGCAATAAAGGGCTTTCGATAAATGGGCCAAACTTGAACACAGTATGTTTTACATTCACTGGAAAATTTAATGTTGTAGTCCAGTTCTAAGTGCTTATACTGATTTTTATTATACCATATAGTGTTTTCTTCAGATCTTTGATCACAATCATGACGTGTAAAGTTGTATTCGGATACTTAGTATATGGCGTCCGGATTTAGGTTTGTTAGTTTGGTTTTGGTGCACATAAGGATGTCAATTTTTTAATAATTTTAATAATTTAACATTTACTTAAATTCCTCTAGTTTTACTAAGTTTAGACTGTTAACATTTAAGTGACTGATCATTGAGATTCTTTAAAAAACTAAGTGGGCTTTTGCAAGCAGTAATGATATTTTTCAGATTATAATACCCAGTTTTATTTCGATTAAATAGTTCGTGAACTTCAACCAGTAGAAAATGACAGTGAATACATACTTGCTCCTGTCTATTTCTATTGCACAGTGATTCAATAGGTAAACAGTCAGTACAAGTCCAATTCGTAGTGTCAACACAGTAGTACTTATTACATATAGGTTGCACTGTAATACAGACAAGGTGGTATAGCTGGTTACAGAGGATACACTTAACAGAAGTTTGTTTAGTTCTACTGTTCCTTCTGCAGCTCTTGCACTGATTTTTTTCCTTATCAGACTTCATGATTTTAGGACCTTCCGTCCCAGAGGACGAGGACCAAATGATTTACAGTTTAAAGTTTTACAAATATAAAATATATACTAATTAGATGTATACACATAATAAAAATTTATAAGTTTCTTTTATGTTTTTAGCAAACAGATGATCTGAAAGCTGTTTTCTACCTCTCTGGAAGTGCCGCCCCTAATTAGTAAGACGAAATCGATTTACAAGGATCCATTAGAAATCAATTACGGAGCTTCAGTAATGGTAACGCGTATTATGGATGTAACTCAGTGTTTGGTCAATAAATACAATGAAATCGTTGTGGATATAATATACAGTCCTCTTAAGAACAGAATAGCTTAGTCAAATTTTGTTGACCCAATTGTAGTAAATTTTGCAGACTAGAACGGCAGCGATATAGTAGGTACTTTTCGTAAACAGAGTGTCAAAATTTCGTGGATTGATTATAATGAGGTAGATGTCGAGACTAAACAGTCTGTTAAAATTCAAGCGTTTGTTGGTGTTAAATTGGGGAATTACAATCCACGAAGATTAGGGACAAACGATGGAACAGAGATGTGTTTTTCTTGATACTCGCTAAATAATTGTGTGTACAACGTATGTAGCGTTATCAAGATTTAAAAGATTCAAAAAAGTTAAGATTATAGATAAGGAACCTATTTATGCTTCCCTTTTAATGACTATTGATCACCCAAGTAGGATGGCAGCTAAATAAAAAGAGAAAGACTGTTGAAAAGAACTTAAGAAAAGTAGCCACGACGTTCGTTAAGCTGTTACACAATCACAAGTTAAAAGTTTTTTTAAATTTTTTTTTGAAGGTTTTGTATATATATTATATTGTGTATATAATATTTTATGTAGCAACTTATATACTGATACATATATTAAAACGATGGCGTGTGAATTTAGTGTAACGATATATCAACACGATAGTGTAAATAAACTGTTAAATTTGTAAATTGTATTTCTAGTATATATTGTGTACCTAATTAATTTAAGCCATCTTACTTTAATATTTAATTTGCTCAGTGGTAGTCGCAGTTAAATAGTTCGTATCAAAGTGGCAGACATAAGAAAATCGTATCTTAATTCTAGATTAAAAGGATCTTTTTCTGGGTTAAGTGGTTACATAAAAAACAATAAGAATTTTCACGACAAAGCTATAAATGATAGCAAACTAACATAGAAACCTACACTTCTTGAACACAGGAATTCAAAAAAATTGAATCATAACATCTGCTGTGGCTAGGAACTGCTGCTAGTATAGTCGTTCGGGTGCAAATTGGTTTATCTTTGTTTTATTTGAATTTGCATTTTAAAAGTATTTTTGAAATTAAAAGTCAAGAAAATTTAGTAGGAATAACAGTGAGAAATTTTAGTGAAGGCAGGGTCCTCTTCCATACTTTCGTGAAAACAGATTAATTACGACTTGGAGTAAATGTAGTGTTAAAATTACGTTTACTGATAAGTATCATCGTTGAACATTATTACAATTAAATAACCTAAAAATAAATTTTTATTATATTTATTTATTATATTATATAAAATTATGAAAATCGAAAATTACTTTTGTTAACTTTGTGTGATGGGTGTAATGCCTTTAGGCACAATAAAGTCAAGCAATCAAATGAAATTACGTTTACTAATAGTTATCATCGTTCTGCAACTGAACATAGTAAAGACACTTCAACTGCAATAGGGTCGTCTTTAAATGACGTCATAAAAATTTTTCAGTTTTTCAGTTTCACGAAGAGGTCCAATTACGGGTTCAGGTGGGGGTTTAAAAAATGATATAGTATGTGCAGGTTTACAAAAATGTGAACCTGGGACCACGGGTTTGGGTCTGGCTGTAGGTTTAAATTTGGTTGGACCCGAGATTTAGGTCCGGGTTTGGGTGCAGATCCACGATTTTTGGACTTAATTTAAGCTTTAAACTGTACAAATGAAATGGGTCATAATATATCATTCTAAAATATTTGGATATTCAAGACATTCAATGTTAAAGATGGCCATTTACACAATTATTACGCTGATGCAATCCTACATTTCACAAATTTTTATGACGTCATATACGAACAATCCTATTGCAGTTAAAGTGTCTTTACTATGTTCAGTTTTGTACTCTAGCTGCCTGCTGGGCGGCAGTGCACTTTTACTCGGGAGGAATTTTGACTATATTTTCGTTTCTTGTATGTATTGAATTATTGTAGTGAGTCTCCAAAACTTACTCTTGGGATGGGCAATTATTCCTTAACGTTAGTGAGGTGAAAATTCCTATCAAAATATTACCTTTAATACTTTTTTTAAGCAATTTAAAAGTTGAATTTAAATTTTGTTTTATCCTTGTTGTGCTACTGTGCGGGCCTCCTACGTGATTCTCACTCAGCTCATTGCTGCCGCGTGGCCTCATAGTTTATTGTTTCTACAATGTGCACGTGGATTGGCACACGTGTCGTGTGAATCGTATCCTGTGTGGCACGGTGTTGCAACGGCGGTGTGAGTTTTGTGTGGGAAGCTTTGACAGCATCATCAGTGTGGTATTCTGATGTAGACTGTATTTAAGGCGAAGACTGTAGTTTAAACTCTTGTTTTGTTTCTTTTTTGGAACTTTAATTAGTCAGGTCTAGTAGGTACTAATTATTAAGGTAATGCGTAAATTCCGATACTCCGATCCTATTTTCCTTAGCTAGGTGTCGTAGGTTGTTTCTCTTTTCGCTAAGTATTTACTTTCTTCCAATTAGCATAAAATCCTGTTTAAGATTAAGGCCTGTACGGGCAAATCCGGTGACGTTTTATATGTCACTGGTTATCCTGTTGGCCACAATTGAACATTGTTATTATAGGACGTCTGCAATGGGCCCTATTGGCCTTGGCGGTGTCTGTGTGGTTCAGTTTATGAACTACATGGTGCCCAATAAAAAATAATAATAATAACGTTCAGTTGCAGAACGATGATACTTAGGTCTATACAAAAAAAATTCAAACGCCAAAAAACTATAGTAAATATAGTAAAAAGAATCTTTTGTGCGGATTTAAAAATTGTAGGGACTGATTTAAAAAATGCCAATTCAGGGTTTGCAAATAATCTATTTTGTATAGACGCGTTTTCCAAGAAGCTCTTTTGCAGATTTATCAAAACCAAACAACTACAATCTATAATCAAAGCGTTTAAAAACATTTTCCAACAAGCAAAAATGACACTAATATATTTGTTCACAGGCCAAGGTAGCCGTATCTGTAAATCTTTTAAATACTTTTGAATACAATTACAAATTTTACATTAAGCATAGAATTTTATGAGCTTTTATTTTATATAATGCAGAAACGGAGTTCTGAGCAGAGTCAGTGCGAATGTTCTAAAGAAATTAAATACTATAATACTAGTATGAAGACTAAATTAAGTATAGTAGAAAAATTGATACGGTTAGCTGCAGATACAATATTTAAACTAATATTTAACATAAACTTTATATTTTACGGTATATTAAATACTATAAAAATATTCAAGGCTATGGGTTTTAACCCTTTTAGGACCATCTTTGAAAAGGTAGAAAGTAGTAGAACGCTACGCATCATTGACAATTTTCCTGCCTTTGTAAAGGTAAACAACAACACATTCCACTCTACAATCAAGATGGCGCCAAATATTGTGAATCGTTTAAACAAAAATATAGTCTGAGGAACTATGTATTTAGATTTGATTGACAGTACCAAGAAGCAGACACCTAAATACAAGCCACGGGATCGTGTGCGAATAAGCCGGGTGAAACTAACGTTTGACAAAGGTCGTAAAACAAATATATATTGTTTTTAAATTCACATATTTGTCACTCACCATGTACAGAAAGCATATACATAACTTTTACTAGTGACCAGCAAAGCAGTGTATATTTAGACAATAGCCCATTAAACTTTATTACCGTGCTGCCTACACCACTAAATCGTCGAAACTATGACGTTGAATTAGTTAGCTTGAAATACACTAGCAGCCCTCAGTCAACGTCAGCTCAGCATTTAAAGACAAATCAAACGCGCAAAGTGCGTAGCACTAAAAGATCTAACGCACAGCTTAAAGAAAAGTTGTTTCCAAGCTACCAACCAACTTTGAAGACATATCTTAGCTTCCAGAAACAATAGACAATTTTAAATTACTTTATGAGTAGACGTAACAGCAAGTTAAAAGTAAGTCAAGCAATAATTCCGCCTAAAATTGAACAAAAAGCCCTCAGTCTAACTTTAGACAATAAACATATGATCCTTGTAAATAAATCAGAATCAAATAGTGTCATCATTGAAATCCCACCTTCTGTTTTAATGCTTTTAGTATACTTTACATTTACAATGAAAATAAATATGTATTACAGCTTACCTGCATCTAATATTTATTACACTTGTGGTTGCAATATGTAGTTACACAACAGTATATTATTTTGTATTACATATTCATGAATTTGGTTTGTTTGTTTGCGTAGCTATTTACGTATTATTTCTTCTGATTCTGCTTCTGTTTGTATTCAAACTTATCAAGCTGCTTTAAAGGGCAACATTGTTTCCCCATTTAAACGACGCCAGGGACCAACCAATGAAGGAATTTCATTTAATTTAGTATTCAGTTATAATAACTCGTCCTAAACAAATTTGGCCTTATACAATCAAAAGCAGCAGCCAAAAATACTAACATTAGGACCTAAACAAACCAAGCACTAAACCAGTTACATAGCCTGGTACGACAAAGCTAGATTTTATTCTGAAACATCTAATTTCATCGTCAGAAATATTACAAAGCTACAATCCTTACAAATAAAACAAGTCGTCTTACTATCAAACTACGGTAACGTATTATACAGCCCTACTGACTTAACTAAATAAAATTACCAACAATTTACTTTTCAAATAGGTTAGGTTTTAAATTACCTACACTAGACGTTGAACAGCACTTACTGAACATCTCACATCGCACATGCTACAAGTATCAAGTTACTTACATCTGTACTTGAAAGTAAAACTTTGTCAAGCATTACTACAATGACTCGTCACATTACTCTGGATTATTCCTCACGGTTCGTCAACGCACAGCGGTACCACGAACAACCAAACTACCCTGCACCGAAAAAGCAAGGTTCAACTGACTATGTACGTACAATATTTTTTGCACATACTTTAATTTATATTTTGTTTTGCTAATTTATAGTTGTTTGCTCATTTATAGTTGTTTGCTAAATTCTTTCATTGCAAATATGCAATTCAGTTAATCTAATGTATTACTTTGTTGCTGTTGTTTCCAGAAACTCTTGTGCTCAATGCCGCACTGCTTGTTTGTATCCCGTTACCATGTTGCATACAAGTATCACGTTAAACACGCATATCAATGCAAAGACTGCAATACATTTTGCTCAAACAAACAGTGCTCTTATAGTGGAGAAAGATTGTAGCATTTGGGCAACCTAAATTAAGACCTTGTTAGAGGTGGGACAGGCCAGTCTGGAGCATCATACGGACCTGGAACTAGAACTCTAATCCAGCCTGTTAATACAAGATTGTGTCGTTCTCCACAATTTCATCTAGATGTAATTAAAAAATCCACGCGGTCACATAAAGGAATGATTGTGACTTACATACATAGGCCAACCGAGTTATTTCAAAGTTTAGAAACGCTAATTACCAAACTGTACCAGCCACTCGTTAAACTGATTACCCAAAAACTATCTGTGCATAGTAGTATAAAAGTTCAGCTTATACTTGTGGCTATGTTAGAATAAGATACCGTTATAGAGACTGAAAACACCTTAAAAGAACGCGATTACGTATTTAATGCTTATAATCAAGATGCTTTTACCCCTAAAGAAATTAAAAACTATATATTTGAAAGTGTCAGTAAAATAATCAAAAGACAACGAATTTAACAAGCTTGGAAATGGATGGACATTACGCTAAATTGAATCTGTTCAAGTTAAGGTTGACATGCTAAACTTATTTGCAAATGCTAAACCAAGGCGGTACAATAAATTTCTAACACTCAAACTAAGAAAATCAGAATACTTAAATATTAAAAACAAATGCAAAGATTGTTTTAAATTCTGTGTAGCTGCACACCGGTTTAGACAAGAAATTTTTGAAACAAACAAATACTTACTAAAAAAACAAAACAAAAACCAACGAGCAGATAACGACAAACAAAGATTGCAGTGCCATGAACAATAAAGACAACATTTTGCAAACTTTAATTTCTCAGATATACATTGCCCTGTGCGAATCGATGAAGATTTGAGAAAGTTTAAAACAACAAATAATTTTGGAATCAATATCTGGAGTCATCGCGGCGATCAAATCATCTTAGTACGATAATGTATTGACAAGGAAATTACTGAAAGGTTTAATTAATTCTTGATACACAAGAAAACAGAAAACAACAAAGGCAATGCGTACTACTTGGTCCTGATAACTGATTTAGATAACTTGATGCGAAATAAAAGTGGTTACAAGAAACATCTTTGCCAATTGTGTTTTAGAAGCTTTAACACTAAACCTAATTAAGCTAATCGCCGAGAAAAGGGGCAATCTTTAAATTTCAAAAACATTGTATTTCTTTGAATAAACGAAAGAGTTAGGTTTACGAAATTACGGCAAACATTGCCCTACCCATTTATAATTGTATACAAGTTTTTATAAATCTTATAAACGATTAAAAGTCTGCAAACAGTAAAACAAAATTTGTGAACGAGATTTTGCTAGCAGCCTAACCGTTTTTAATTAAAAGTCAAATGCAAGACCGCGATGAAATTATGAACTCAAGTGTTACTGTCCCATATAAGAAATTTTAACAACTTTGTTATACTATCTGAAGAAGTAAAAAAAAAGTTTAATGAAGCCACACATCGCCATATATGCAAACGTGTATTTGACACTACGAAGAACCTTATTAAAACGTTTCATTATAACCACCTTTATGGACGCTTTGAGTTTGCAGCATGCAGCAGTTGTAATTCAAAAATCAAATACAAACATGAGATTCCAGTGATCTCACAATGCGGAGGCTCGTTTGACTACCACTTATTAGTCAGTGCAATGGCAACTAATTATTCCAAAGCTAAAGATATTCAAGTTATTATATAAAATTATCTACTAAGTTTATATCTATTACAATCTTAGCAAATAGTACCTGGCTTTTAAACTTACATCTTCAATACTCTTTAACGGCAGCACTGAGGATGAATATAACACAAAAGCCCTACATTTAAAAGTTAAAGTTCGATTTATGGATGCAGGTGTGTTCTTTGACTCTTATTTGTTTGAACTAGTTGAATCCTGAAATGCTCACAACACAGAAGATTTAATATAACACGAATATTTGACAATGCGACTAATTGAATTCATGGCGGTCAGTGCATTTTTACACAAAAACACGTGGTTGCATATAACGAACAATGTCCAGAAAGGTTTGATCTAACTAAACCTTGCAAGCAATTACTCTCACTTGACATCAACACCTTATATGCACACAGCATGAAAAATATTATGCCAGTATCAGATTACGAATACATGGAGGCAAAAGACGTGGGACAAATAAATTGGGCTGATCCTTATCTTATAAACGACGAAGGAAGTTACGGCTATCTTTTATTTGTGGATTTAAAATATCCTTAACACTTGCATGACAGAGATGCAAACGTTCCCCTTGCAATGAAACAGCGAACTATAGAACTCCAAGATGTCAAGGCACAAACAAATTTAAACAAACATGCAATGTCTTGCATTGACCAATATATTTCACGCCCACGACTAATGTTTACACTGCACAATAAATACAATTATACAACTCACTTCAAAGCTTTGCAGTACTACTTGTCAAAAGGATTAGTACTATAAAAAGTTCATCACTAAGTAAAGTTTAAACAACAAAGTTATTTAAAAAAATGTGTTGAAGCAAATTTAGCAAAACGCAAGATTGCTAAAACACTTTTTGAAAAAAAATTGAATAAAAACTTTAATGTAATTTATAGCAAAACATTGACTCAAATTCTTGAATTTGTAGAAGCACATTTGTGCACAAGTGCAGCTGAAGCAGAAAAATTTCTGGCTTATCCCAGATGCAAAGACAGGATTGTCTGAAAATGTCAGTGTGTTTATTCAAGGATTAAAAACATACCGTGTTACTAATTTACCATTAACTGGAGTTGCAATCTTAGAATTTGGAAACGTTTATTTCGATAAACAATGGGACCGCTTGTGTAAGACGTTTCACAACAAAGCATACTTAAAAAACTCTGATTCCGACAGATATAAGATGCATACTATTGACGAATTCAATACGTTCTGGGATATACGTTCAATACGTTCATCTTTAATGCCAAAGGACATTTTGATTTAGGCAAAATCCTTCGTGACTGAAACTTTTTCAACATTTAAAATCATACAAAAAACATAACCCAAATTTGCAATCCCTGAATGAAAATGAGAGCAGAAAAAATAGAATTTAGAGTTTAGATTTAAAACAAATTATTATTTTGAAACCAAAAATGTATAGCACATTGTTCCTTAACGACACTGTACAGCAGAAGGTGAAGGAATTCCTGCAGTCGCTATGCGTCAGTGAAAACACAATAACTACAGACAAATGTTAGAAACTAACAAACCAATAACAATAGATGTAAATTAAATTAGATCTAGAGACCACAAACTGTACACAATAAATGTTAGCAGATTAGCAATAAATTCTTTGGATTTGTCTCGTTTATTTCTAGATCCAAATAAATGTAATTATAGTTCACCATTAGGTCATACAGAGTTAGATGAAAAGTAAATTTTCTGTAGAAATGTAGATTTGTTAATAAGTTTAACATTTAATAATGTCAGTTGTAATTTATGTCAGTATAGTACTTACCTTTTTTTTGGTTAGAATTAGCAAACCCAATTGATTAAAAGATTTTATATAATAGTGCGTGTTAGGTTGTTTTAGCTATAGTCGTAAGAAGTGTTAGCTTTACCCTTAATATTGAGCGTTAGTTTTACTTTGAACTTTTATTAAGTTTAGAATTAGAGCACACATGCAAAAAAACTAGTTATTTGTAATATCTTGGTTCAATTTGTAAGTTGTTAATGCGTGTACACATTATATTTGCCGTTGTAGTGTGTGCACAAGTTTAAAAAAATAGTAATGCATTTCAATTTAATTATTAATTAACATTGTAAATTTGAAATTGTATTTAAAAATTCGGAAAATTTAATAAAATCTGGTAAATAACAATGTGTATTACCACCAATGGCAACTTTATTCGAGCTATTGGGTCCAACCTGAAGCTGAATAGCATAAATTGTGCAAAGCGCTGAGACAAAGCCTTGAATACAAGGACGAGGAAGCGTATTAGCAAAAAAACGGAAAATATGGCCTTATTATATGTAATCGCAACTAACCACCTTCCATTTCTTGCAGCCTGCGCCATCACTCGAGGTTGGCACCATTACTAAAAGACGCAAAGAGCTTGTATGAGTTTGTAGGACATTATATCGTTATAATCGGTAGATGCTCTTAGTATACTTGTCAAAAGTGCAACGATTTGATGTGTGATAATGAGTTAGAAACCAACGCCGAAGTTAGATAACAAGTAACGAAATCACAATTAATTGGTTCACTGATAGAGTTTACAAAGTACAACTTGTAGGTTTGGAAGTGTGTAGAGAAATAACTATCGGTTAGTCGCTTTCGCTCAAATTACAACTTTTGTTTTACTTAAAAATACGTTTCGAATTGTAAAACTAGGACCTCGTCCTTCGACACATCCGCTGATGGAAGGTCACAGAATTCATGCCAGCTGAGTCATTCCCAAATATTCGCTGTGCCATGACATTCATACCAAACTGCAACTCTAATCTCATTCATACATTTTGAAGTATCAAAACTAACTACATGCCCGTGCCTCCGCACTATACAACAATCCCCTCTGTTACACAATAAATTGTCCCCAATTAAGTAGCCCCCTACTAAAAAAAATTACCAAAAATATCACATTAATGGGGAATAGTTCCCAAAACTATAACAGGTAAATATATCCAAAATATATGATTATTGTATAAAATAGTTCTCTAACTATTATTTCTGAATGAGTACATGTATTAGAAAAATAATTTAGACTGTAATATCGCGAAGCAAAAAAAAAATTCCAAATTGATTAAATCGCCAAATCGTCCTGAACGTCTGGTAGTGCTTCTTCAGTCTTGTCTGTCTGACTAAATCATTTGCTATCTTCAACTACTGGGCCATCTTCATCCATAGTTGTCGTTACTTGTGCTGCTGGGCCATTTTCATCCGCAGCGCATAGTCCCCGACTATGCAATGATGTTAACGCTCCATACGCCATCATTTTCGCCTTCCGCTCCTGCATCCTCTGCTTGGTGTAGGCTTCGAATTGTTCTTCAAATTCGCTCCGAACTTTCTCGAGTATATCTCGTTCTGATGATGATACCCCGACCTGCTTCTTGCTCTCAGCCACATCCCCTCCCCGAGAAGGTAATATGTAATCCTATAGGCTTCTTTGTTCTGCCTTGTCCTGACTGAGTGGTGAGTAAACTGGCATCTCTTGGCCCTGATCCCTCCATTTTCTTTTTTTGAGTTCCACTTTCTCCTTACGTGTTTGCGTTCTGTGTGAAAATTACATATATAACACTCCCAAAATAGCTATTAGTATGACTACAAATACGACTCCAGACACTCCTAGTGTGATTAAATAGCTTCCTCCGTTATAGGTCTCCTGTATTATTCTCCCGTTCACCAACGCTTCGGATCGCCATTCTTGATCTTGATTATTTCCTTGATCTTGATACTGTTTCCTTAAAGTCTGGTTGAAGTGGGTTTGATTCTCCTCTTGAATGGCCTGTGGCAGCCTTGCCGGTACTGTCTGCAACCGTAGCGCTTCGTCATCACTGCTACTGTACCCTTAATCCCCCGAGGCACTATTTGATGGTTCCTGTTTGTCCCTAATTGCACGCAATTTCTCGTCTGGGTGATATCCTCCTGAACCCGGTCCGGATTCATATGGCTCCACCTCCTGTCTCAATGCACTGGCCTCCGCTTCCCACTTCAGTTGTTGTTGGTGCATTGCTTCGAATTTGCTCTTATCGATCTCTCCGTTGATAAGATGCTGAGCAGTATTTACTCCAACTAGGCCTTCCCCGAAGACCACTGCTCTCTTGACGTCCTTCCCCCTTGGTAGAATCGCCTTCACCACTTTCCCCACTACTGACTGTCCTAATGTGCTACTGGCGGCACTAGCAAAACCTGGAGATAACCTATTTATCGGCACAGGTAATGCCCTACCGGGCGTGAGGTTGGGGCTCCCACCCACACCTCTGGCTACTGCGGATCCTAATGCGGGTTGACTGTAGGATCTAGCCATGTAAACGTTATAGCCCGGCGCCATAGCATTAAGCCCCACTGGTCCTAGGGACTGTCCGTATCCCATTCCACGAACTGGAGTTGTAATAACTCTACCCGCACCGCTTGACCCTCCCCCGAAGAGTCGTCCCCACCAGCTGGCTTCTGCTTCCCGCTATAACAGTGTCAGTAAAAACATAATTGAAAATAGCATGTGCAATAAATCCATGCTTGCACGCCCTCGCTTCTTGATCAGGAGAGTACGTTCTGGCATTTGTTCCCTTAGCGTGATGATCACTTCGATCTTTTGTCCTGGTTCTTTTATTTCCGTTGTGGGCTCTGAAAGTAGACTTTTCATACTCTCCGCAAGAACTAGTTGGTATTCTTCTTCATATAGGGCTTCTCGTTCTGGATCTTCGGCTTCTTCTTTGATTTCTACTTTGATTGGGTTTGTTGGGGCTTCTTGAATATACTCCTGTATAAACTGTACACTTTCCTCGTTGTCACTTGTCGTGATTGGCCTCTCCAGCTCGGTGTCATCATCGCCATCGCTCTTGTTTCCTACTGACTCCGTCCTTGTTCGGATCAGTGGCCCTGTACGTCTCGTCCGGTCCCTTCTCGTCCCGGAGCCCCGTGGTCGTCCTCTAATATGCCTGTGCCCGACCATTGCCCTAAACCCTGCCCTTGCCGATTCCGCTGCTCTTTTCTTGCATGTATAATCCCAATCGTAATGAACAGTACAGTACCGACAGTCTTCTCCGTAGAAATGCCTGGACTCTATCGCGTACTTCATTGAAGGGTTCAGCGTTCTCCTCTCGATCCATTCTAACCAGTCCGCCTCCGCCATAGCCTCCATTATCCCAATTCTCTCCGGTGGGCAAAACCATTGAATTCGTCTCCGCGAGTAGTAACACGTAATGTACTCGAACGTAATTTCTGGATCGTATCCCTCGTCCTGGCTTCCCATGATGTAGAAAGTGCCCCATCGCCTTGTCCCATCGACCACGTATTTCCTTATGATAAGGGGTATATGTCCATTCTTCTCCTGGGCTGCGCACATATCTCGTCTATCCTTGATGACTTTTCCTCCCTTAAATGGTCGAATCTCCGCGTGGTAGCTCACCATCCCGTGTATGACAAGCTGATTTGGTGCCGGTCCCCGAAATATAGTCTCCCTGGCATAGTTTTTCTGTAGTCTCTTTAGCTCCTTTAGCTGCTGGGAAGTTGCGAGTTTTAGCATTAAAACTTTGTCGTAAATTACTAGTTGCTGATTCTGCTTCCCCAAGTACTCCACAGTATTGGTGTACGACTGCACCTGGACCGCTCCACACTTCTCTCTCCTTGTTGACATGGCTGCTTTCTCCCTGCTATGACTTCGTCTGGATTTCCCGTGTTTCTCAGATGGCACCGAGGCTTGGATTGATGCTTTACCGTGTGGCGTCTCCTGTTTTATATCCTCTTGAAATCTCGCCTTTCTTCTCTCTCCCGTATTTGGTAAATATTTGTGGTCCTTGGGAGTCATCCGGTCTTGATCCACAGCTCTCGTCAGCTTCCCTGTTCTTGCTGAATCCGCATCCGTGCGGTTGCACATCTTACCAATTTCCGCCCCGCAAAAATTTTGTATATAATTCTCCCCTGAATTATTATTAATTCTATCCCATATAGAATTTTCTCTAATATTGTGTTTACTTCTACGCCCTCGTTCCCTAATGCCTCTGTTATTACACCCTGTGCTAACTATTCCTCTCTGTAGGAATTTATAACTAGGTCGCGGCATTCTATTATTTTGCTCCCTGATTATTATATCTTTAATTCTATTTACTCCTTTGCTCTGCATATTTCCATTTGTATCTTCTTTGCAGGCATGATGGTACGCGTGACTCCTAGTTATATGGAACTTATTTCTAGATGTATCCCTTAGCATCCTAGATTCTATTATATCTTCTCCTGGGTCGTCTTTACACAATTTCCCCTTTTGACTCCCATAGTCTTTTTTATCTGGGATGGGTGGCAGTATCTTTTTTACAATCTGTACTGTATCTACCTCTTTTTTATTGGGTATCACTTTATAATCATTTGCAACCTCAAGATCATTAAATTCTTGGAGCATAAACTAAAAAGGACCTAGTATGTATGAATTGCAGCGTCGTTTGCTATAATTCATTATTATCTCATATTTTTCAAAGAAATCCCATCTAAATATTATTGATGAGGATAAGCTATTCACTACCAGCGCATCTAAATTGATCTGTTTACCGTTCATACTTACTTCTAAGCTAACTCTAGCTACTGGCTCCGTTGCCTGACCACTAATTTCTTTATTATGTACTCCTAGTACTTCTGTGACGGTTTCTTATAGAATTCTTGCATTTACTAATGTTACCAAACACCCTGTGTCTAACATTGCATAATATTCAATATCTCTATAATGCACCGTTGTGCATGGTATGGCATTCCCTAGTGTTGCCTTCATACCTAATTCCTGATGATTATAATTTCTCGAGCTTCCTTGAATTCCCTTACTCGACAGATCGCCTAGTTGGATGCTATTTCTACATACTCTTCCTATCCTTATTACTTTTAATTCAGCCTTAAGTCGTCTTATCTCATCTTCTATTGACCTTATTCCTCTGCCCATGCTTCATTAGTTCTAGCTACACACCTGACATTCCTTTTACACTTATTGTATTTTAAATTCGGACCTACATATGGCAATGTCTTGAATGAATCAGCTCTATTCAAATTATATTTATCTCATGGCTGCGTAAAATTATTTGGGCTGGTCAATTGCATACATTATACTGAGTCCATCTCAGTTGAATATTTACTCTTACCCTCAGTCCCGCTCTCCCTTACTAATTCTTCACAGCGTTCCCGTAGTAAATCCCCGTTTACAAACCCGACTGCTACCTCTCCTTGAATTTCAGTAGTATGACGCGCACTTGTGATCTGCTTCTCTGCTCTTATATCAACGTCCATATCAAAATTTCCATTTTCTTGTGGGCTCGTATTCTTCCCATCTTGAATGTCTGTCACCTGGTCCTCTCCGTTTGAGATCCCGTTATTCTCCATTTGATTAGCTTTAAGTGTCCTGTTGTTACTTGAGCTGGTGACTTCTAGGGCCTCGTTCCTCCTAGTATCCAAATTTTCTTGTGGGCTCCCGTTTATCCCATTTGCTATTTTTATTAATCCTTTATTGATAAGATTTTGGATATTCGCCATGATCCGATCGTTTTCTCCAGGGCCATACGTTGCTTCAATGTAGTCTTCGCCAGGTAATTCTCTTTAGTCCATTTCCTCTTCTGATCCTCCGTCTGGGCACTCACCAACTATTTCCTTATCTTGAAAATTCCGGTCCTGATTTGTGGTAATGGGGCCATCTCCTCCCATGTCCTCTTTGGTTTCCATTTTAATTTCGCTCACTGGGCTATCAGGTACAATTCCACTGCTGGTGTCCCTCTGCTTGTCTTGACTGGATCCTTGGACTTCCTCTTGGCTGCAACTCCTTCCTGTGCTTGATATCATAGTTGACATTCCTCTACTGTTGGACTTAAAAATTATTCGTTTAGTGCTCTTTTTTCTCAATAAATTGCGTCTGGACCGGTCTTGTATGCTTGCGACTCTAAATTTCTAAAATAGTTTTCTAGGCTTGAATCTCTTGTCGCTGTGTGTACCGAATATCTCTAGGCCTACTGCTACTGGTCCGTATCTATGTAGTCTTTAATTTTCCCTGAAATTTTATCCAGCTCAACCCCTGTTGGCGATATTAATATTCCCCTGAATATAGTAGTTTCCGTACCTAGTATTCGTTTTTGACTTCCTGTAAGTCTTTAAAAATATTTATACTCTAAGCTGTAACTTTCTTACGCTGAGTGCTCCCAAGCGGTCACTATTTAACGCTGAGCTAATACACACAACTAGGGCTTCCTTATTGGGCTAAATCTCTGATTCCTAAAATAATAGCCTCCAATTAAGTTCTTTACCTACCCAAAGTAGACGATTTTAACTAATTATGTACTTTATCACCTTCGTAATTCTATATCGAGATACAATAATTCTCCTTGTTAAAATCTATTCCAGTTAATTATGTACTTTATCATCCTCGTAATTCTAAATCGAGATACTATAATTCCCTACTGGAATGTAGATGCGAGTATAGTTTAACCTCCTAGCTATCTACTTATTGCAATGTCACGCGAAGCCTATAGTCAGTCTTTTAGTGCCCCTATACTACTATACTGCTTCCGCCAGGCCTAAAATCAAAGATAAGCGCTTTTGCACCGAATGACGAGTGCGGTTATTACTCTTTTGAAAATAAATGCCTCAATGTAAACAAATAATTAAAAGAATATCGACAATTGTCTGTACTATACCTTATAAGTACCGTACCCCGGATCCGTGACGACTATACACACTTGTAACCACCAAACCAAATATGTAACTTTACTCCGCCAATATATGTAAATCGAACCTGTTTCACTCTCCGCGCTCTCTCTCCACTCAATAAATTCCGTCTACGATTCTATTTGTTAGTTCAGCAAAATTCACTATGCACAAGCGACAAAGGATAGAATAAGGAATTTACGCGTTAGTGTAATTTTCAGATTCACAATGCAACTACTGTATACACACTACAGAGAATTTGCAAACACGTCAATATCGCTCCCCGCACTTGACTTTCAAAACGTATAATATTACCAATATTATGTATCTCTCTCAAGGAGTTTTTCAATTTCTATATAGATTTAATTCCCTGAATTAATTTTTCTACTTCTATATACTTTTTTACTCTGAAGGTGTCTCTCCACTTCTGTATATATTTTTATTCCCCTGAATTATTTTCCCTGAAGGACCCCTGTCTACTTCTATATACAATACTTTAAGAAGGACCCTTGTCTACTTCTCTCGTTTTGAAATCTCTGGGGGACCCCTGTCTACTTCTGTATACCTATCTTTTCACCTAAAAGAAAAATCTCTGGCTGGTGCACGTTACTCAAAATAGAAACTGAAATCCGCAATTTCACTTTTCTATGCCTGTTATAGAGAATTTAAAACAAAAATTTTACTTGGGCGGACTTTAATCAAAAATTACCTGCTGGGTACCTCGTACCGCGGATTAAAACGTCTGAAATAATTCTACCTTTCCTAAAAACTCAAGCACTAGTCGTCCTACGACTTTCAAAAATCTATCTGCTGGTTCTATATACTTTTACACTGGAAATTAAAATCTATTTGACTGGCTTTCGCAAAGCTCTTTTCCCTGCTTGACGTTTAGAGTTTTTCCCCAAAAACTCTCTCTAGTCCCTCCTCAGCCCTAAAATAATTTTACCCTGCTCTAAAATTCTCTCTTGTTTCTTTTTCACTCAAAAAAAATTATAATATCGCAAAAAAAAAGATTTAAACGTGCTAATCTATTGGATACCCTAATGCTCCCCCCAATTGGGTGGGATTTTTACAACTTAAACTGCCGGCACACAGTCCTAAAGGTCACCAAGCCACCACGTTATAATCGGTGGATGCTCTTAGTATACTTGTCAAAAGTGCAACGATTTGATGTGTGATAATGAGTGAGAGACCAACGCCGAAGTTAGATAACAAGTAACGAATTCACAATTTATTGGTTCACTGATAGAGTTTACAAAGTACAACTTGTAGGTTTGGAAGTGTGTAGAGAAGTGACTATCGGTTAGTCGCTTTCGCTCAAATTACAACTTTTGTTTTACTTAAAAATACGTTTCGAATTGTAAAACTAGGACCTCGTCCTTCGACACATCCGCTGATGGAAGGTCACAGAATTCATGCCAGCTGAGTCATTCCCAAATATTCGCTGTGCCATGACATTCATACCAAACTGCAACTCTAATCTCATTCATACATTTTGAAGTATCAAAACTAACTACATGCCCGTGCCTCCGCACTATACAACAATATAATGCAAAGCTTTAGCATAGTTAAAGTTTTCACACGGCATACGAAGCGATATAAAACTGTTCAAAAGTTTCAGATCGCTTCCTATCATACTTACAGCCCCATCAGCATTATACGCTCCTATATCTTCCTATACTGTAGCCCATATCTCTTTTGTACCCACCTGGTAGTGCCCCTCACCCCTTTCCCCCAAATCATCCCCAGATGAGCAAACCACACTACTTCCCGCTACTCGGATGGTAGCCTTAGGTTGACTGCTCACCTTATTAACAGGATTTTATAACTACAGTATGTCCCTAAAGGTTAGACTTACCCCACTTTATGGGGTTTACTCCCCCCCCCCAAGCGGGAACCGTAATCCGATATATATATTTTTGGATGACAACTGACTAGTTAGTAGGATTTTTCTTTGATTGACCTCCAGGGGTCAAGTCGTTCTCACGTAAATAATTAAAAATCCGGTGCTTCGCGCCGGATTTGTCGACCGGGGGGCCCGAAGTAGATGCTGAGCTTCAACAAAGGTTCAAGATAATTCATGTAGCGCTAAACGACGATATAAGATTTATGGAAGCTCCCCTAGCATGAATAAGCCATATACAAATGTAAATTGTTGATTGGATTGTGCATGAAGAAGTGACTGATGGTGCTGCAAAAAGGGTTGACATCATCTGCTGGCGAAAAGATCTATTGCCAGCGTATATTCTGGATCCCACAATACGTTATGGAGCAGTCATTTCGTCAAGCGGAAGAAGTTAATATAGAAAAGCAGGCGCATTATAACCCTTGCATTCCTTACTTTTTACTATAAACTGGTACTTTAAACTATAAAATGTGAAAGGCGTCATTATGGACGAGCCGTCACTATCTGTAGCCCAGTTACTAACGCATGTCCGCCAACTGCAGTAACTAATAAGAATTCGAAAAATGGTGAGGAAGATGAATTCCGAATGCCTGAGCTAGTTTTCGAAGTGTGGACCCCCGTCATGAGAACGCATATTTTCAGGTGCCTTAAACTATGATATTTGTGGGATGTCATGATGGACGATCCCTGAATACCTTTAAACTATATAGATGTATTTGTGACATATGGTTACAATAGTTTGGAACAAAATTTAAAGCTGGCATTGGGGGTACCTAAAACTATATTTGTGGGACGTCATTATGGGCGATCCCTGAACACCTATAAATCATATTGATATATTTGTGACATGTAGCTACAATAGGCTGGAAAAAATCTAAAAGTTAGCAAAAAACTATGATATTTGTGGGACGTCATTATGGACGATCCCTGAACACCTATTAACCATATTATAGATATATTTGTGACATGTAGCTATAATAGTTTGCAAATAATTTAAAAGTTGGCAAGGGGGTACCTAAAACTATGATGTTTGTGGGACGTCATTACGGACGACCCCTGAATACCTATTAACTATATAGACAGTTTGCAAATAATTTAAAAGTTGGCAAGGGGGTACCTAAAACTATGATGTTTGTGGGACGTCATTACGGACGACCCCTGAATACCTATAAACTATATAGATATAATGGCAACATGCAGTTAAAATTGGTGTGAAATAATTTTAAAGTTGGCAATGGGAGTACCTAAAACTGTAAACTGTGAAGGACGTCATTTATGGACGATCCGTCACCATCTATAGCCCATTTACTTAAGCATATCCTTGATCTGTAGTATTGAATATGAATCCGTAAAATGGTGAGGAAGGAAAATTTCGAATGCCTGAGCTGGTATTCGAAGAGTGGACCCCCGTCATGAGAGCGCTTATTTTCCAATTTTACATTGCAGTGTCAAACCAACGACCACTATACCAGTCTGCCTTGTGAACGTACATATGTCAGCAGTACATTTACTTGTAATGCATATTGGTAAAAATTTTCCATGTGTATTTCTAACGGCGAAACTTGACAAGCTCTCAGCTCCATATGTACCTTCCTTGGATTTTTCGCCCTTTTTTTATCTTGAAACATGGATTTAATTCTTGGTCGGTTTACCTGCTAATTGCGAAGAAACTATAACTTTAACAATAACCAAAAACTATACAGCACTTCTCCCTCGCTTTTCTGGGCGATTAAAAAATGTTTCAATTTAAAATCTTCAAAAATGCGACCTGTAGCGTGCGACCTACCGACAATGTGACAGACAGACAGACAGACAGACAGACAGACAGACAGACACCAGACACCAGACCAATAGATGCTTGCTCAGCATCTAAAAACTGAAAATCAGGTGTCCCGAAAGGTTAGACTCACTTCATGGTTTTCAAAATTCAAACATCAATATCTCCTGACTTAACGCATGAAAAATTACGAAATTTCGTCTGCGTGTGCTTGGATATACTACTTATGACCAGATGTATGCACTTTGAATATTGGGTCACTATGACACCGGTAGCGGAGGAGAAGACGGGTCAACTCATA
Source organism: Dicyrtomina minuta (assembly GCA_949802685.1). Classification (NCBI taxonomy): domain Eukaryota; kingdom Metazoa; phylum Arthropoda; class Collembola; order Symphypleona; family Dicyrtomidae; genus Dicyrtomina; species Dicyrtomina minuta. The sequence continues at coordinate 39,278,276 of OX461809.1, read as the reverse complement.
TCAAATTTTTTCCCTGTTTGATATAATGGGAATATCGCGACTTACTTCACTAACTTCTTACGTACACATGCAAATGTCAACTGATTGTAATTAAAAGAAGTCATGCATGACCACAATTAAATTGCCTACAAAACAGTATAATACTCAACACTCAGATCACTCGGGGTCACGAGACGCACGGGCTTGAACATTACGAAAAGTTCATCATGTGTTTTGTGCGTTTCATCAACTTTTTGTAATTTTTCATGCGTTATGTCAGGAGATATTGATGTTTGAATTTTGAAAACCATGAAGTGAGTCTAACCTTTCGGGACACCTGATTTTCAGTTTTTAATTATTTACGTGAGAACGACTTGGCCCCTGGAGGTCAATCAAAGCCAAATCCTACTAACCAGTCAGTTGTCATCCAAAAATCAAAAATAAATATATCGGATTACGGTTCCCGCTTGGGGGGGAGTAAACCCCATAAAGTGGGGTGAGTCTAACCTTTAGGGACATACTGTACATCGGTGTGACCTGTGGCTAACAGCTTTCCCTACCCTCGAAAATTTCAAAATTTACTACTAAACCTGTTAAAGATAACAGCTTAACCTGCTGTCACGGCCTAACCACATTCGTGTCAAGATCATTTCCAAGCGTATGATGTTTGCGTTTGTGCCGTCATATTGTAAGCTATAATTGTAATTGTATTTTTAAAAAATTGCATTCACAATTCTGCAATTGTTATTGTAAATACAATTACAATATTTCTCGGGCGTTATAGCATTGTTAATTACAATTGCAACACAACACAAAATTGTATTTTTGCAATGCGTTCTAAGCCTCTGTTTTTGTTTTACATTAAAATCTTGTATTTCCTTTATTTATAATCATAACAATAATTTAATCCTAATTAGTTGTCTGTGGTAAGGTTTCGAAAGCACTAATTGTAATAATTGTATATTGTTATTGTATTGTAATTTATGATACTACTAAATATGTGATATTTAATTATTGTAATGTACAGTCACAACTTCATATTGTATATACAATAATTTTTTTACAATAGTTTTACAGTATAACGGAACTATTCAAATTGTGAGTATCTGAACGTGAGTTGTTTTTTGTGTTAAGTATAAAGTATTATACGATGTTAGAACTTTCCTAGTTTTTAAGGTATATAATTATCTATATAGGATTTTCACTGTACTTCTTTTTCTTTATGGTTTTCGTACCCTACACTTGCTTTGCTAAGAATTTGTAGCGTTACTCTTTCTGTTTTGATTTTCTTCCGTTTTTTCAAAATTTTGGTGTTATTAATAATATCACTTTCGGATCTTTAGCGATTAAAAAGTTATTATTACTTGCCTATTCTGGTTTTCAATCAAGATAAAGATGATTTTAACTGGTTTCGGAGCCCACTAGTATTACTCGTCCCTTTCGAACGGTACCGAAAGAATTCTTACATACCCCCTCGTGCCAGCGCTTTTTCTACCAAGCGTATTCATACAGCTAACTCTAACATATAGTGTTGGTACCAATTCTACTTTTACAAGCACTAGTATCTAACTGACTCGTTTCACTGAAACTCATACCAAACCCACTCGTGCATTCACTGTTCTTATAAATTATATTTGAACCTGCACTAATCGTACGTACACCGCTCATTTTAGCTAACAAATCTCCTACCTAGTCTACATTAAATGGCGGTGTTTTTATGTTAGCCTTACAACAAAAGAATTTTGCAGTGATCGAGCACTTCGCTATGAGCTCAGCATCTACTTTGGGCCCACGGTCGACCACGGGTGCTAAGCTGAAAACAAAAGATTTGGATTTGGATTTAGCTTTCATGTTTTTAGGTATTAGGATTTAGATTTAGATTCAGCTTAAGTCAAAATTAAAAATTTGGATTTGGATTCAGCTTAGCTAAAAATAGCCAACAAATTTGGGATTCAGCTTTAGCTTAACTAAAAAACCCGGCGCTTCGCGCCTGATTAGTTTCCTGTAGGCCAAAATTAGATGCTAAACTTACAGCAAGTTGGACTGAAAAAAATGTGTTTGGACTAACGTTAACAAGCTCCTAATTAAGCCCTAACTAGTTATCGCGGGAAAACGAGCTAGGTGCGAGCTTTTTTGGCACCAGTGCACAGTGTTTCCCTTTGCCCCTATATTGCTTTTTTACGAAAATTCCATAACCAAGCCAACCTTAGCAAAAAATTTTGGTATATTTTTTTTGTAGCAACATATAATCTGAAAATAACGTGCACGAAATTTTATCAAAATATGTGTTCAGGATTGGCGCCAAAAATTTTTTTAAATTTTCCATTTTAGTATTACATAAACGTGAAAAACCCTATAATTCAAATCAAAAGATGTATTTCATTTTTGTTCGAAATTTCGAAATTTTTTTTTATTTAGCCTAATATATGCCATTATACAGAAATCGTCGCTATTTTTTGTCCTGAAAAAAATGTGGTTGGTACAAATTTTTGAATTTCTGGTTTTTAAAACTGAAACCTGAGAATTATCGGCGGGTTTCAAGTTTTGGTCTTAAAAACCAGAAATTCAAAAATTTGTACCAACCACATTTTTTAAAGGACAAAAAATAGCGACGATGTCTATAAAATGACATATATTAGGCTACGTAAAAAAAAATAAATTTCGAAATTTCGAACCAAAATGAAATACATCTTTTGATATGAATTATAGGGTTTTTCACGTTTATGTAATACTCAAATGGAAAATTCAAAAAATATTTGGCGCCAATCCTGAACACATATTTTGATAAAATTTCGTCCACGTTATTTTCAGATTATATGTTGCTACAAAAAAAATATACCAAAATTTTTTGCTAAGGTTGGCTTGGTTAAGGAATTTCTGTAAAAAAACAATATAGGGGCAAAGGGAAACACTGTGCAGTGGCCCAAGTACAAGTGCTGCTGCTTCGAGTGGGCATGAATAAAATAGCTCCGGTAAGGGTGAGCTAGGTACAAGTATTGATGATGTTATTGGGCGGGGTACGAGTGGTCCTGGTACAAGTTGGCTCGGTAGCATTAGCAAATGAGCAATATGGTTGGAAGCAAGTGGCTTCTTACCGATTACGAGCAGCAGGAGCGATTCTGGTTTAATAGGGCTCTGTAAATTTCGCGCTAGCTCAGATGGCGCTTGTAAAACTTATGCAACAGTAGTACATGATTGTATTTTACTGGCCTGTTGGCGTAGTGACAGCAGCACAGGTACAGCACGGCTGGGTAAAAGGAGTGCTGGGACTGGTTTAAAAAGTGCCGGTACAAGAACGATTGGAATACAAATTTTACAAATTGAGCTATTAAAATTAATCTGAATAACTTAAAGCCTAATAAATATATAAATTAAAATTAATTAGTATTATCAGAATACTCCAGTCACTTTATCTCATCCTTACAAGCAAACCACTTACTATGTTTCCTCGGGATCTGGAAAATCATAGCCAGAAACGTTTCATTGGACCTCAAAATGAGCGAATAGTGTGATAACTCGAGTGCATTTTGCGCTGTGCTTTAGCAGCAGCCCGCCAAAGTTCAAATAAACCGAATTTTTCAAAGTTTGCCACGCTGTAGCTTCTACAGTTTTTGTCTGATTTCAATATAACTTGCAGTTTTGTAATGTTCAAAATTTTAACTAAAACGTTATTTCTGGAAATTTTGAAATTCGAATTTTTAATTTTATAACCTTATTTAAAAAATGGGTCTTAAAAGTATGGCATTTTATTAATTTTTCGAAAAAATTAAAAAAATTCAAATTTCAAAATTTCCAGAATGAAATATTTAGATAAAAGTCTGAACATCACAAAACTGCAAGTTTTATTGAAATCAGACAAAAACTGAAGAAGCTAGAGCGTAGCAAACTGAAAAATTTGGTTTTTTTGAACTTTGGCGGGCTGCTGCTTAAGCACAGCGCAAAATGCACTCAAGGTATCACACTATTCGTTTATTTTGAGGTCCAATGAAACGTTTCTGGCTATGCTTTTCTAGATCCTGAGGAAACATATTAAGTGGTTTGCTTGTTAGTAGGTTTTTGGATTCTAAAGAATCAATTATATATTGTTCGGTATTAAACCAAAGTTTTGATATACTTTATTTTACCCCTAAAGTTTTTTCAACTTTACAAATTGTGAGTTAAAATGCCAGCATTAATTATTTATGTTTAATGTGCTTTTGATGGTAATATTAGTTGTAATATTAAGATGCATTTGACATCGATCAATGCGTCACATATATGTAAGTAGGGCTAGAGAAATAGTAGTTTAGTCCTGACTTTCCTCATGCCTTACATTCAATAGATAACTCTATTCTTCGATCTGGCTTAGTCACTTATCTGTATTTAATTTATGTTAATTTCTAAATTTTTTACATTTCCTGCCAGATCATCCTTGAACTCTAGTAAGTTTTAGGTTCTTGGTTGTGCAGTCCACGTGGACTGAAATTACTGCTATAATATTTGTAACTGTAAAATATTATTTCTGAAAACTTCAAGTTTTGCCATGAAGTCCGACCACGCCGTCTTTTCGATGTAATTAGACCAAATCAGCTTAAAATCTCGGACTATCAATCAAACGCTGTTGCAGTCCAGACTTACAAACTAAACTGCTCCACCTGTATCTTTTACCACTTTAATTGTGAACTTTACTTCTGCTTTGCCTTCAACTATCTATAGTTAAAAAAATCTTATTTATTATTTTGTAGAAGTGTTGGTTTTTAAGTTCAAGTCCATTTGGGAAATTATTATTATTTTCATTATTGCTGTGCTGCATAAATCTAGATTTTAGAAGTTATTATTATTAAGGGTTTTGCACCTAACTACATCTACGGAAATTGAGTCAACAGATTTACGACCTGAAGTCTCATCATTCCGAATTTCATACAACTCTGGGTTCGCCACTAAACATATATCATAATTTATTGCGAATCTACAAGCCGTATAATTAATGGAATGTGATGTCTAGTCGGTAAATTAGTTAAAAAATATAATTTACTTGGCATAGCGTAGACACAACTATAGTTTATAGAGTATTTAGATAACCTAACTTTTACAAATGATTTTGTGTTTCCTGTAGGTTGGTAGATATCCAAATTTATGTTTAGCATTATAGGCAAAGATTTGGTGAGTTAGAAAATGTTATAAATGTGATGCCATTATTTTTGAACGCTCCTAGCATTTCTTTTCGTATACTACTTATATACACGAAATGCTTTAAAATTGACACGACTACAGGTTATTAGACCATTATGGAAGATTTATTTATTGAATGGAAGGAATGAATGATTAGAAGGAAGATGATGAAGAAAGATAAAGGGTACTGGGAATCTGTAGGGTGGAGATGGGAGGCTGGAGGAGGAGGAGGCTGGAAGGTGCGTAATAAATCCGTAATGTATAATGCGATTTGAAGTAATAAGATGCAATTCAATGAGACAAAGAAGAAGGAGAGTTATTGCATAGTAAGTGTTGCGAATTATTTGTGTCTTTGCCAAGGTGTGCTAAATCAAATGCAAATTGAGACGGCGATGTAAGCATATGTGCAGCGCCATATAATAAGATGCATCACTCAGGCCAGTGAAATTGTGTATGAGCTGTATCAGTACACAGGCAGGTTTATATACAAAATTACAATGTTTTTGAATTTATTACAATTTTTACAACATTTAAATACATGAAATACAAGACATTTAATTATTCAACGGTATACTTAACAGTATATACATTATATATCTAGGTTAAATCTACACTATACTAATTATATACACTTCTTACAAGCTAGAGCTTAGTATTTAATAAATATATGTAGTTCACAAATAACATTGACATTAAACAGCTGGGTTGCTTATATACTAAACAATTGAAATACACGAGTCTTACAAATACAGGACACTTAATTATTCAAAGATATACTTAACATTTATATATACATTATATATCTAGGTTACATCTACACTATACTAAATATATATACACTTCTTACAAGCTAGAGCTTAGTATTTAATGAATATATGTAGTTCACAAATAACATTGACATTAAACAGCTGGGTTGCTTATATACTAAACAATTGAAATACACGAGTCTTACAAATACAGGACACTTAATTATTCAAAGATATACTTAACATTTATATATACATTATATATCTAGGTTACATCTACACTATACTAAATATATATACACTTCTTACAAGCTAGAGCTTAGTATTTAATGAATATATGTAGTTCACAAATAACATTGACATTAAACAGCTAGGTTGCTTATAAACTGAACAATTGAAATACACGAGTCTTACAAATACAGGACACTTAATTATTTACCTGTACACTTAACAGTATATACATTATATATCTAGGTTACATCTACACTATACTAAAAATATATATACACTTCTTACAAGCTAGAGCTTAGTATTTAATAAATATATGTAGTTCACAAATAACATTGACATTAAACAGCTAGGTTGCTTATATACTAAACAATTGAAATACACAAGTCTTACAAATACAGGAAATTTAATAATTCAAAGGTATACCTAACAGTATATACATTATATATCTAGGTTACATTATTATAATACTATAAATATACAACTATTACAGAATAATATATTTACTTATTTAACAAATCTTTATGGCCAAAGGGCAAACTAAAATTACAATCATTGGGGTCTGAAAATACCCGTGATATATCTAATGTGTTAAATGCTAATCTATTAACACTCACTACGTACATGTTATGATCTACAGATCGTATAGAATTTACAATTATATTACACGGCTTGTCTGTTTCAAGCATTTGTTTATACTTGTCGTGCCTGCATTGGCGTAACGCAATAGCCGGAACACCTCTGCATTTCTGTGTTTCACTACTATTTAAATATAACATGCTATACATTTTAGGCTTAAGTGTAATTAACTCTGATACATCTAAGCTCTGTATTCTTATTTTGCCACTCTCGTCTTTATTTAAAAGATGCAACTCTGGATACTCATTTTTGTAGCGCTCAAAAAACTCGTGATTTCGTGGAATTTTGCTGAAATCAAATTCTGCACGTGCACTAACTATATCATCCCACAAAGTATTTAAGGGATCTAATATATCTAACTCGTATCCGTCGGTATCTGAATAATCCAAGTAAGCTCTATTCTGGAATATTCGACACAGCATATCAAACTTTTCATAGAAGTTAACTTTTGCATTGGCTAAAATTGCCAGTCCTGTGAGTGACAAGTCATCTGCACGATACCTTTTAAGATATTGCGTAATTATACTTAAACAATCAGACAGACCATCAAAATCTTTACATCGTGGTGATGCAAGTAGTTTTTCAGCATGGGCGGTACTGGTGCAAATACTGGTTTCAACATAATCTTTAGCTTTTTTTAAAGTCTTGCCATACAAAACATTGGATTGGAATTTAAGTAATTTGTTTTCAAAAGGGGTTTTTGCTTGCTTGCGTCTTTCTAAATTGGCATCTATATATGATTTAAAGTAACGTTGCTGTTTGAATCTTACACCACAGTGTATTTTTAAGAGTACCATTCCCTTTGAAAGATAGTAGCGCAATTCCTTGAAATGAACTGTGTAATTGAATTTGTCATAAAGTGTTAGCATAAGTCTTGGTCGGGATATAAAATGTTTAATTGAAGCGTTTTTGCGGTATTTTAAATTTAACTGACTCGGCATTTCTTCGAGCTTTATTACTCTCTGTTCCATGGCAAGAGGCAAGTTTGCGTCGCGATCATGTAAATGCTCTGGGTATTGCAAGTCACAAACCAGTACGTACCCATAGCTTCCTTCCGTACTACCCAATTCAGGGTCTGTCCAGTCAATGTTTATAAGATCTTTTGTTTCCATGTACTCGTAATCAGACACTGGCATTAGTGACTTCATACTATGTGGATATAAACTATTGATATCTAGTGAAAGTAAGTGTCTACGTGGCTGTGATGTATCTAACCCACCCGGACAACGTTCGTGATTAGCAGTCACATGTTTCTTTGCAAATATACATTGACCTCCCCTTATTCCATTTTTTGCAATTTCATATACCCTGTAATCTCTTATGTAATCTATTTCAGCTTTTGAATGTTTTAAAAAGCATTGCCATGAGAAGCTTGGCAAAGTTAAAGAATAGGTAGGATCCATTTCGTATGTTTCCATTCCAAATTTGCGAAAGTTTTGCCAAACTTCTGCAAGTAATACTGTATCTAACAAACAAGTAAAACGCATGTAATCAGCTAATGTAAAAAGGTTGAATTTTGCACAGATGTTTTGAACAAGCTCCCATTCACTGTCTGGTATTGGCATATCATCAAGTAAAGATTTCCTAAAACACGATCTTGTGGGGATGGGAATATCAAGACTTGTATTTTTAGTAAGAGACAAGAAAGGAAAATAAACAGGTTTTTGTAATAACACAAGATCGTCATGGCACGGTCTTGATACTTTAAGTTTCTTTGCAAAAGAACCATGGCTTTGTGTAGGTAAAAATTTATATAAACACTGCTGTACTATTTTAAGTGACTGAGAGGTTTTTGCGTTAAGTGAATCTACAAGTTCAAATAAATCAGAGTCAAAAAATAAATTGGCATCCATAAAACGTATTTTAACTTTTGAAGCAAAAGATTTGCCAGTATAGTTGGGTTGTTTTGAATTTTCAGAGGGATATTCTAAATTTAATTTAGGAAGCCACGTATCTTTTGCAGTTATTGTTATTGAAATAAATTCTTTTGGGGCTTTTGCAAGCGCTTTTACGTTTTTGGACGAAAACATATCAATTTTCATTGCATTAATTAAAAGGTGATAATCAAAAGAACCTCCGTAGTGCGAAATAAGTGGGATCTCGTGCTTGTATTTAATATTTAGGTTACAACGACTACATGCAGCAAACTCAAAATTACCAAGGTCGTGGTTATGGTGGAAGGTCCTGATCGTCTTGGTTGCTTTACTAAATTCGCGCTCACACAGGTGGCAGTGCGTAGCTTGTTCAAACTGTGCTTTTACACTTTCTGTTGGTTTTACTTTGTTATTTGTTTCTCTAATATGTGTAAGTAACCTGTTTGCCCAGTAAAATATACGTTTAAAAAAATGTTTTACTACATCTTTCCCATCAAAATACTCTATAGAAACAACGTTGTCTTTATCTTGCATTCGCCTGATAATAATAAAAGAATAAGCTGCAGGTGTAATTTCTGTTGTATACTTTGTGTTATTTTTTGCAAGTTTAGAATCTTGAATAGGATTTGCAAACGTAAAGAACTTATAAACAATGACAAAGGGGTACGGAAGTGTTTGCCATGGTTTTGCAAACTCGACTCTTTCCCATGGTTTAGGAAAAATGATTTTTCTTTCTTCACGAGCTTGGCAGTTGTCACTGTGCTGTTGTAAATTCTTTTCTGAATTAAAGCTTCTTAAACACAATTCGCAATAAAAAGCTTTATGAGTTCGTCCATTACACATAAATTTATCAAGATCAGTAATAAGAACTAAATGGTACGACTTGGTCTTGTCGTCCTTTTCTTGCTTAAAAATTAAAAATAAATTACACAGTTCAGTTAACTCAGAATTACGCGACCGTCTTATAGGGACAATGTCGTCATCGCGGTGACTCCAAATATTAATACCGAGATTATTTTTAATTTCAAAATTATTTAAATCTTCGCCAATACGCAAAGGACAATTAATATCAGTAAAATCAAATTGTGAAAAATAGGGAATATACTGGTCTGGGTCCTCTAGTTTTTGTTTAGCATAGCGTGTAGTGTATGGTTTGTTTGTCTTCTTATTTACTTTATATCCAGCTAAGATTTCATCGCGGTATCTGTGAGCAGCAACACAGAATTTAAAGCAGTTTTCGCATTTGTTTTTAATATTTAAATATCCTAATTTTCTTGGATTAAGTTTTGGAAATTTAATATATCCTTTTGCTTCAGCATTTGAAAATAAATTTAAAACTCCCACTTTAAATTGAATAGAATTTACTTGCTGAACTGTCCAACCAGTACCGAACTTATTAAAGTCGTTAAGCTTTTGTATAACTTCACTTGCACTTTTAAATATAAAGTTTTCAATTTCGTCTTCATTCATTATATCGTGATTCTTAGACACAAACTCAATGCTACGTTTTTCTTTTTTTGGTTCGTTTTCTACTATAATTTCTAACTCTAATGCTACATCTATTATAAGTTGAGCCTTAATACTAATATGTACAGCTAAGTTCTGAGTTAACAATTTTATAATAGACTCGTATAGTTCAGTCAAAATGTATGTAATGTCTTGAAACTCTTCAGTTGGTTGATGAATGTAGGTCACCATTAGTCCCTTATGAGCTCTTGAGGATTCTTGAAATACATCTAGATCTATTAGTGACGAACGACGAGGGCGACGAGAAGGGCCTGCGGGACTATCTTCACTGCTGGTAGTAGTATCAAGTCCGTAGGTTGCTCCTGAACGACTGGTTCCACCGCCAGTTAGATATTGATTTCTGTTGTCATAGTGTGCACGACGCTCGCCGGGGTGCAGACATGAGTGATGAGTTTTGTCAGAACAGAATCGGTTGCAATCTCCACAGTGATGAACATTCTCAACGTGAGCTTGATACGCCACATATCTTCTGCATTCGAACAGACATCTAGGCATGGAACACTCAAAGCGCTGAAAATCAACAAACACAATATGATTAGAATCAAACTTATATTAAACAATAAAATAACTACGGAAGGAAATATACAATGTAATATCACATGTACTTGACACTAAAATATACGTACATAGTCAGTAGTTCCAGTTTTGCGAACAGTTGGGAAGTTTGGTTGTTCGTAGTGTTGCACTGAATTTAAGCTGTGGGTCGTGTTTGGTACAAGGGCTGGTTGATCCATGGCTGAGAAGAAGTAGTGCTGTAGAGTCGATGCTTTTTGTTTGTTCTAATGCTGTTGTTTGAGGCGAGTGGAGTGGGATGAAAACGTTGATGCTCAGAGGAGTGCTTGAGATAGTGTGAGGGTCCCTATGAGTCTGCCGCGGTACTTATAGTTGATCCGTGGTGGGTGGTGGCCACCTGTTTCTGGTAAACCCCTTCTGATTTCACCAGGGACCATAGTTTTCCATTGCGATAAATCTTGATCATTTTGAATACAAAGAGTAGTAGGACCAGGATAAACGACACGTAGATGGCTGCACATGCGCAGAAAGAGAAACAATAACAAATGCACATTTAGCAATGGTTTAAAAATGGACACGTGGTATATGCGCATTATATCTTTCTAAATATATACATATATATATTTGTATTAAACGTAATGGTGAATTTTGCACTCACTAATCAAATCAAACGTTGTATTTACTACCGGTTTTGCTTCGTGTTGGTTGTACTTGTCCACTACATCAAGTATAATTCCGTTTTGCGTATTCAAATTTTCAAGCATATATTTTAAGGCTTGAAGAATCAACTTGTTGAATGAACTGGGCTTGGTCACGGCAGATGGCGTAATATCAGGGCTGGAAAATGACGGTTTGTCTTGCTGGAGAGTGTTTTGTATTGCTTCTAGGGCTATCTTTTCCTTTGTAAATAAACCATTATTGCTTGGTGTACTTTCAAAGCTTGGAACAGTGCTTTTAGTGTCAACTATTGGATTATTTAATTCATGCTGGGCATTCACTACAGTGTTGCAACATGTTGCAAGTAGGAGAAGCGCAAGTGCGCAGAAAAGAAATACTACACGTTGCAGAAACATTGTATAGCTTTGTATTGAACACTTTGGCATTACAAGGTAGACTGACACTGTCTAATTGATGGCAGCTCTATTTATATATATCGAGATTTAACTTTCTTTGATGCACTTGTATTGCTGCGATTTCTCACGTATGCATATCCACGGCCCCGAACTGATTTTATCTGTGGTTTCTTTATATTAGCTTGCGACATTACTTGCTCGTAGCTGAGCCACTCCTGAACTGGTAGTTGTTTTAACCTATCGACGCCAGATGGAGCACTGATGGAGGAACTTTCACTTGGTTCTTTGTAATTTCCGCCAACGTGCATTGGAACGTCTTTGTAACAATTGAGTTTATTCTCTGGCAAACAGCGGTGTTGCTTGGCAACGTTCAAAGCCTTTTGCTCTTCTCGAATTTTCATAAGCTCAGCATAGAGCTTGGGTTCAATTGCTTTCATAACAGTAGCCATAGCTATTTTAATTGTTTGAATTGTATATTTTATCAGCACAAATTATATCTGACAGTAGTGTCACACGGCAGATTTCACTGTTGTAAACTTTATGGAATATTGTTGCTAAGATTCGACGCACAAGGTTCTTGTTTCTTATATATAGTTTTTCCATGTTATCTAGACTCGTTTTTTTCAAAGTTTTTACAAGTCTATTTATTTGATTTGAATATCGCGGGTCTATATGTTTGCAAAACTTATCTACGTTGAATATACACTCTGCTATAACATAAAGCAAATCAACAGTTGCACACTTAATGTAAGTTGAATATTCTCTTGGTTTTGAGTTTGCTAATAGTGATAGATATTCAAAGTTTTCTTCAAACAGACTTCTTTGCTTTCGTTCCACCGGCATGATGAGTTTTATTTGTATACATATATGTCAGTACCATTTACAGGGAAAATGTTATTACGTACAAACATGTGTGGGTTCGGGCACTGTGGATGCAAGTCCAAGAACAAGTAACTATGTTGGCGTAGACTGCATGCTTTTTCGTATGCTTCTTGCAAAAACTTCTTACGACTAGGTGCAATTTGTCTTGCAATTTGGTTAATTATGCTACGGTCTCTAGGCACGTCAAAGAGAACTAGATATTTCGTACTTAAACTAGTGGTTCTCAGTTCTTTAGAAAAGGCGTTTTGCAGAATAAGTATTACACTGAAATTCATATGATGAGACAATTCTGTGAATATTTTCTGAACTAATTGTCTAGCCTTATGATTTGCTTCCATAAAGTTTAAATGATCGTCTAAAACAACAAGACACGGGCTGTCTATTTCTTGAATCAGTGACTCAATATTATCTATATCAGATGTTAAAGTTATGTCTTTATCTTCTAGGAAATCAGTGCTTGAAAATTCTGGTTGGTCAGTATGAACACTTATATACAACACTTTATTAATATTATTTCCAATTATTTGCCTACGGCGCTTAACAATTTCTAAACACAGAGTACTTTTACCAGAAAAACTAGGGCCACATAGCATAGCCGTAAAAGGGTGTATTAATTTAAAGTCAACAGTGTCTGATGTTGCCATCGTCAAGTGCAAACAACAACTGATCAGAACTCACAAAGAACAAGTATATTTAAGGAATATTTACAATATATTATAATAGCTAATTATTTATACAACTATTTCTTATACAATTTGCTACTAATTCTCAAACTATTTACATTTTATACATTTTTATTATTATTTATACAATTAACATACGTTTATTTAGACATTTTACAAATATATATATAGTACTCTGTGTATTTATTTACAATTTTACTTAAACATAACCTTATGACTTATATTATATACAAAAACATATATATATATATAGTTTATACAATGTAATTTCTATACTATTACTATTACTATAGTTTTACATTAAACTGTGGTTTTTACATTAAATAGACAATGTTTCATTTTTAAATGTATTACAATACACAATAGGTTTACAAAAACGGGTGCTTAATTGCTATATATTTACAATATACACTTCTTATTGTTATATCTTAAGCCTAGGGATACCATAACATATTTTTACAAAACTCGGGACAACATACTTTACATGTATTAGACTGTAACTTATATCTATGTGTAGAACACTTGCTTAACATAGGTATCATATTTACAAACTTTTTAACTTTTCTATCATTAACTAGTACAGAACATGTAAATACATTTATAAAATCTTGGTATGAAATACCAATTGCACGCGAATATAAGAAATATAAACAATACATTCCGCAAACGGTAGATCTTCCACTCTGCAGTGCTGTACAATTTTCTGCAATAACGTATCTGCCTGGCACCTGGAGGTTTTTGTATTGCTGAATTGGGAAACCATAGGAGTCGAAATATTCAAAGGATTCTCTCGAAACGATCCAGTAACAAATCCAGTGACGCCCAGTGCCCTCTAGCTTGTCTGTATTTTGTATTATTGCAATTGGATAAGATAGTTCCCCGTTGCTGGTTTCTTTTCTTGCGTTTTCTAATGTAATCTTCATTTCGTCTGCAGCTATTACGTAGTATTTGATGCTTGTTCTGCCAAGTAAGATTCCGAGACATTGCTCCAACTGTGCTGTATTCATTCTGCACGCGCGTGTTGTTGTTGGTCAGTCAGCTTCTATTTAGCAACAGACATGTCTTGAATTCGCACACTTGATTTTATGCACAATTGTCTAAGGTGTTTGGGCAGAAAGCTTGATGGTTTGCTACATACATCTTAACGGTTGATGATAACTTGTTTATTTCGGTCAATCTCAACTACGGTTTGGTACTGGCTAAACAGTATAGCCGTAACAGACGTGGTCAATGCGGTTCTGAATTTTAACTGGATTTGAACTTGACCAGATTTATTTACACTCAGTGCATTAGCTTGTGTGGGTACCAGCTCAAATGCAAACAGGACTCTTCCTTTGGTGTAGTTCTGCTGAGATATGCCATTTCCTAGGGTTGGGTTGGCTGCGGTCTTCTTCAAGGTGTTCAAAGCAAGTAGATAATTATCTTGACCATTACCAGAGGCATCTTTAAAACTCATAGGCAATGTCTTGTACTCTATTGCTTCTTGGTTCATTGAAACTGTGATTTCGCTGAGATTAAAGTGTTGAAAGTTGCAAAATGATTTGGTCAGCTTCCCCAAGTACGCTGCAGAATCAACAAGTCCAAAAACTATATACTGCGGCAACCTGCCGTTAATACAGTTATCGAATGAGTGCGAGCTGACTCCAGATGGAATGACAAAGTTCTTGATCTCAGGTTCAAGGCAAGGATACTTCAAAGTCCCATTGTTGAGATTAAGTCTATGCTTCTCAATTGCCATTGGAGATACTGTCTGCCGCTTCAAGTACAGTACAGCATTAACAATGTCTACACGGAATGGACAGCCAGAATACCCAGACCTTGTTTCAGTTTCAGCGTCAATGCAGAAGGCAGGATGAGATCTGCGCATGATAATTCGGATATCAGTTTCTCCAGGCAGCATTCGCGTTTGTTCAAAGAATGGCGACTCGGGTCTTCCCACCATAGTAAACGGTTTTGACTGTGTTGCAATATTGTATCTTGCCAAAAATCCGGTGTCTGTTTTCTTAAATTCATCGGGAGTAATGTTTGGGTAGTACAGCTGATCCAACATTCCATCCTTCTTTTCGATTGGGTTTGATGAAAGTTCCCGTTTCAAGTATGAACTAATGGCATAGTGGTTCGAGTTGTCACTCACGAGTTGGCCATTAAGGAAGAATTCCATGTTACTGAATAGGCCATAGAACAGCATGGAACACGGGGCGACCACGTCGGTAGCTGCGATCTCCTTGCCATCTGCTAGCATTACACGGCAAGCTAGTTCCAAGTGGGATTCGTTCAAGTTGTAGTATTTTCCAGGAGATTTCAGTATGTCGAATATAAGGGGATTCTCATTATCTCTTGGACTGAGCACTGGATAATATGGGTAATATTCTGGTGCATCTTCAAGACTTATATTGGTCGGGGGAAGTTTATCAAGCACTAGGTTGCTTTGAATAGACTTCTGAGACCCCTCGTACACTGTCGGTTCGTCGTAAAAGCCTTGTGTTTCCATGATTTGCGGAGCTGCTAATAGACTTTTGATACTGCTTCTTGGTAGTCAGGATGTTGAATGACAAAAATTTCAGCAAACAGTGGTTTATAACTTATCGTCGTCGGCTGATATTGCGCCTACGTCCTGCCCCAGTCTGGGTAGAACTTCTGCTTGATACAGTTCGTCTTACACGAGAGACTGGGGTTTTTCGCAGCCGACCCCCAATTTGCGTTCTCTTCTTAACACGCCTGCCCCGTGATCCTCCAGCTTGAGTGCGCCTGTACACCATCCTTCCGCCTCCACTCTGACTGGCTCGAGCTGGTGGTTTACGTGATGTACTTCTGTGTTTATTGCATGAAGTGCGACAATGAGATACTCTGCATTTACGGCCTGTGGCAGTTGGTTTAGTGATTCTACGTTGTTTCAATGGCACAAGATATTGATTTTCTTCGACACTTGAATCGCCTAATGAATTTCCGATAGGTTCTGCAGTTTCAATTGCTACACTATTATCGCCTGCCCCCATTTGGCTCTTGTTGCTGTCTTTATTTTGATTTGCAGAAATAGGTTCAAGAACACAGTATTCACCAAGCAAGCTATCTTTCACAATGTCTTCGTCCACTACACTTGAATTTGTGTCGTAAATGTTTTTGCACAGTATCTTACGCATTATTGATAAACAACAATGTTTATTTAAGCACTAGTTTGAATGCATTCAGACTGGTTTGCAATAATAAGAATTTTTAGAACTTGCTCTTTAAAAGATTTGATGTTGTCACTTCAAAGGTTAAATAAGAATAACTGCTAAATTCGCACGTCTTCGCCTTTTATACTTGGCGGCATGTTGTTTGCTTAGAAATTGCGAGGTCGAAACTGCAATTCAATTATAGTCTGAGTATTGGCATCAAGTTGCACAAGGGAACGGTACTCATTGACCAAACTGAATCTCATTACTTGATGTTGTTGTCTGTGTAATGGCACAAACAGTATAGGGACAAAGCTGTGGACAGTCTCATTAGTGTAGTCATTAGATATATCGACTGCTCGCAGTAACGGCAGTGAATGAGAGGCATATAACTGGTTTTCAACTAGGCTGCATAATACAAGAAGCCTCTTTGCTGGTACAGTGTGTTCAGGCTCAACGTCTTCTTCAAATTGTTCTTTTTCTACTTCTCGTTCTTCTTCCTTTGCTAATTCCTGTCTCAGTTGCGCAGACTCGTCAGCTTTGAATATAAAATTGTCATCAAAGCCGAAAAATCGATTCACAAGTAGTGGCAGCTGTACTGTGATATCTTCGCGCATGCCTGGTATACTAAGGTGTCCATCCGCATGTTCAAACTGTACTTGCGTATCAGCCCACAAATTTTCCATTAGAGTACGATTAATTTCATGCACCACGTGATCCAAATCTAGTTCTTCTGGTTCGTTCATTGGAATAAAGTTTGCATATTTTTTGAATAATCGCAAGTCCATATATTCATAGTCCACAATGTTATTGTATAACTCTTCATCTAAATCAAATTCAGATTCGTAGACGCCATTATAAAACTTGTCGTGCTGCTGCAGTCCTAAGCACAATGCGATGGGTTCAGGCAAAATTACATACTCGTTCTCACTGCATTCAAATGTAAGCTTGCACTTTGTATTACTTTCATCTAACGGAAATTCAATCTTTAGATTTATATTATAAAACTCTGGGTCATTCATTTCAACGTTAAATCGTTCAAAGAATTTGCGAAAATCAGAATCTCCATGGTTATTCTCTCTTCTAAACATTAAAATGTTCTCAAAGCCTTGGTAAAGCTGTATGATGTTTTCCATATTTTGAATTTTCTCAGCTCCAAAATTAAAGTTTGCACCAACCGGAATACTTTCCATGTCAGTTTCAAGTACATTGGCATACGGATAATGGTTTCCTGACATAAATCTGGATCTGTTTTGCTTGAAAAATGATGAAAGTGATTTGGGAATTTCAATAATGACACTATTTGATGGGGACAGGTTCTGGAGTAGCATATGTATATTGCCAGGGTTCAAGCTCAATGCTTTCTGTGCAACGTCCAATGGCACAGTGTCTTTATTTAGCCTTAGCTTGGTAGTGAGTCCACTCATAAATTCTTTCAAGGTCGTTTCTTGGTTTTGAAAGTTGACAAATGTCTTGATAGTTGGCTTGTAGTTTGGAAATAATTTGCCAATTGCATCTTCTTCAACGGCAGTTGTGTTTCGCACTTTACGTACTCGTGGTCTCTGAACAGGTTGTATCATAGCAGGTTGTGGGCTTGAAGTATACCTCAGGCTTACGAGTCCAACGTCATAGTTTTGCAGATCCAAAGGGTATGGCAACACAGCTACAAAGCTTGCTGGTGTGTTATCTGTATATACACTATTTTGCTGGTCACTTGTAACTGTCACGTATATATTCTCGGAACCAATAGGATCTCGGTCTAACGGCGAGCAGTAATGGCCGTCCAGTCTTCTTCTTTTCTGCGAAAATTGCTGTTGTATAGCATTGGAAAACAAGGGCAAGAATCCAGAAGGCTCCATTGTAGCAGATATTAGGCTAGGCTCAGCTCTTCACTATAGAATGCTCCTGTTATAGGCGTGTTATTCAGATCTTCAAGGTAGTAGGTTATAGGTATAGTATCAAAGTTTACTGACTTTACAAGGAACAATTCCTCCGAGTACGATTGGCTATATCCTGTTTGAAATACAAACGATGAATGCATGTTAAACCTAAAGTGCATCTTCTTATATATACTGTGTTTGTTGAACTACGTGTATTTATTACATGTACCTTTATCAAATAAGAGTTTTGTTCGGCTAATTCTAACATGGTCGCCGAGGGAATACTTTGCCTTTCTTTTGTCAGTGTTGTTAATTATATCTGAAAACATTGTTCTCCAGACTTGGTTTTCGTTCAATCGATTAACTTGAGAGGGCGCCATCTGTATTGTTGAGTGGAATGTGTTGTTGTATACCTTTACAAAGGCGGGAAATATATCTATAATCCTAGTTGTATTTCTCTCAGTCATGTACCTAGCAATCCGTTGAAAGATGGTCCTATACCAAACAAAGCATGTAATCATTAGTATACGTGACTATATAATACTGTATCTAAATATATAAAGGCTTACAATCCTGACAGACTAACCTTATAACCCGCTCTACTATACTAGACTTTGTCTCGCTATATGTGTTATAATACTTGATTCCATGAGTTTTTAAAAACTGTTTAAACGACTCGGCGCGAAATTCTGTGCCTGTATACAAATTAATATAATAGGGTCAAGCTACAATTTATAATAATTTAAATTAAATAGATTTATATAACTCTAATACTAATTTATAATATTATTATAATATACGTAAGACATTGAAGGCTGACACACCTTGGTCTGTAAATAGGTATATTGGAGTCTTCTTTGATTCTTTAAAAATATCTTTAAAAGCTTTGATGACTGACTGGGGTTTCTTATTTTTAATGAAACGGCAGTACAATTTCTTTGAAAATGCATCAATAACGAATAGAATATTAGTATAGCCGGAATTATCTTTAGCGAATTCCTTTCCCAAGATTTTCAGATCCGCACAATAGATTTCCCCTTCCATATTAACTAACGTTCTTCGTCGTTTAAAGTTTTTGCGTACAGGCCGGTGCATTGAAAATGAACGCAGCTGACTTAGCTCCTTATTTACTACTGCTTTATCATGAAAGTTTTTGTTATTCTTGAGAAAACCACTGAGGGCCGAATACGAACCCTTGAATCTAGAGTTTGAATATGATTTACGAATTTCTGCCATATTTAGAGCTGTAATAATTACTGACCTACGTTGAACAACTGTCGATTGTAAATGCATACGGAGTCTTAAAATCAATGCTTTTTATACACTCCCAGCCACATTTACATTTATACACTATTTTTTAATAGACAATATATTATTAACAAGGTGTACATAGTATTTTTTAGTTTTTCAATTTTAAAATTAAAACAACCACCGAGACTTGCATTATTTTCTATGTAAGATTGTACATTATTCTACTAAAGTATTAGTAAACATTTACAAAAATCGTTTCACTTGTTCCTTTATATTTGCTTTGCGTGCTTCCCTGCTACTAACTTGTAGTTCTTGCAACCTTTCCTCCTCCTTCCACCGTAACTCCATCTCGCGCTTGTGAGAAACATTTAACATCCTTCTAGCTTGAATTATTTCACTGTCCAAAATCATTAGATTTTCAAATGACGCAAACCGAGACAACGCCACGTATGTTGTACACGCAATCATTTCTCTTGTGTCTAGAAATACACAGCCAATTGGTATGGTTGTTCCCTGTGACCTAAAAATATAATAAATTCCCAAACGATTATTCTGCGCTCTTGGCTACGGTGTACACAAATTAACTAGTGCTAAAAATCAATAAAGTACAATATTTTTGATCAATACACACCTATGAATTGTCATTGCCCAACTTAGAACCAGTGGAAATGTATGCACTCGCACATACTGCTGTGTTTCAAGGTCCAGTTCATTACTTTCAGTCCTGGAAATTCGGCAACCTTGCCCTCTTGACGTAACTACGATGTCGTTTCCTCTGTAGAACGGAAAGTGAACAATAATAGCCTCAACAAAGTTTGCCCAGTAGAGCCTGTTACGCGATGAACTAAAGACAATATCGACAACTGTGCCTCTGCTGCCATTCACAAGATTTGCCTTTACATCCAAGTTCTTTGTTAACATTATCGGGACACCATAATCGATTTCCAAAGGATCTTTTGCAAGTGACGAGTGCTCAGCAATAACGGCAGGTATTTCAGTAAAATCCGGATGCAGTTTTCGTATCATTTTTCTGTGTAATAGAAACAAGCAACAGAACAACACATTTAGTAAAAATGTTAAGAAAATAAAATTAGCACTATATATTTATACAAGCTAGTCGTCGTCACTGCCAGTCATTGTCAGATTCAGATTCAGTGTCACTTTCGGATTCGTCGCCAAGTCTTACTGCGAAAAGGGGCTTTTTGTATAATGGGTTAGCAAGTAATAATCGTGCGTGTAAATAACTTCTGTACGACATTGTTGGCATCTTTAGGCCAGCCTCTCTAATTCTCGAAGCTGACACAGAATTATATATTTGAAAATTTTCACGCTCCAAGTGTATGCCTGAATGTTTCTTTAAAAACCGTAAAGGATGTCTGTTGATGAAAAAACAGTCAAAGCAATTAAACTTTCCTCTGACAGATAGTATAAAATAGGAAACAGGGACTCCAAAAAGCTGAACATGGCACTTTGAGCATTCGTATTTGTCTTTAGGCTTTACTTTTAAATGATGGGTTGGAATATAGTTTCGGTAAACTCCGTCAACTAAATATTTTTGACGATTTTCTGACCATTTGTTTGAATCACACTCTTTACAATAAAAAGTCTCGCTTTGACTTGAAACTACAACCAGGGAATCGTTGCAAGACAAGCAAAACGTAATGGATTGCTTGCATTCCCCCAGGACTGAGCCGCGACAGTGAATTGCCCAGTGGTTGTCTACTGGAGGCTTCATTGCGACTAAATAAAATAATTAAATAAAGACTTGTATCACTGCAGTGGGGTGATAACCAAAAGGAGAAGCTCTACTCAGCAAATCCCCATGAATCTGAGTTTGTATAGCATGACATATATTGGGGGTTGTAGGAGACAGTCTTGATACGACATGCGCTGCAGCCTATTTTATTAAAGTATAAATGAATATAAAAATAATATAACTAGAAGATATAACTGTATAAATAATTTACTTGCATACACAAGGCAATAAAATACTGACTTGTTGTGAGCGGCAACGTTGATGTTGAGTTCGTACAGATGTATTGATTTTTCAAATGCTTGAATTTCCTCGGTGCTGAGACGTGTTCTTAATACATGCTTTTGACGTTGTTGAATATTAAAAAGATCTAACGGAGTACATCGCCAGTACCTTAGCCTCATAAGAAACTCGTAGTACTGTTGCTGCTTTGGATCTGTAGTATTTTGTCTAAATGGTTTGTCCAAAACAAACGCCGTAGTAAAAGAGTTGTAAATTTGAATTGCGGCAACAATGTCGTCGGTCACGTTAGTTACAAATTTAGTATACAGTGCATAATCGCCGCAGCAAGAAGTTTGGTTGAAATCTCCAAACATGACGATCGTTCTACCTGCAAACGGCATAGAGGCTCGCGCGGGATCAACTAGTTTAAAATATTGGTCAACAAAATAAAGAAGGCGCAGACCAACAGTTGATACCTCATCTATTAATAAAACTTTGACGTTTTGAAAAGCAATTTTATCTGCTTGTGATATTCCATTGCTTAATTGGTCTAACAAAGTTCCGTTGGTATGTGGACGAATCTTAAAGCAACTGTGAAATGTTGTTCCTCTTAAACTTGAAGCACAAATGCCCATGAACGAAACAGTTCGAAACGAAAATTTGCTATCTCGACTTTGTTTTTGTGACAGTATATGGTTTATTGTTTTTAGAGCCTGAGACTTTCCAGCTCCTGGAGTACCTGTGACAATCATTCTCAACGGGTTTTGGTAAAACTGTTTTTCAGGCAACTCAATTTGATTTCTGACAAGATCGATAATTCGTTTCTGAGCGGGTGACATAAAAGTGTACGACACTTCTGGAGGTTGTGACATTTCTAATATTGCAGCTAGTGTCAAATCGTCAAACTGAGTTCGATCAAATGAGTACAATGGTTCCCACTTTAATGTTTTATCAGAAATAGAACTAGACAAATCACACTCACACTTACAATCTTCGTTGTCTCTGGCACTGAGTCGATGCTTGTAAAAACAACTTGGACAAAGTGAGTGATTTAAATTGAAAGCATAGAAACGCGACTGTGGCATCAGTGGTTTGTGTGGCAATGGTTCTGAGTATAGTCTAGGTAAGCCTGGCCGAATTGCTTCCCTATATTCTTTCAACGTTTTTTCGGCAACCTCTGCAAACTCAAAAGAAGTTCGTTTACATGAGCAGCATTTTATGTGTCTACAACAAACTCTTCCCGCTGGCTCATGCGATTCTCGTTCTGAGGATGGCAAGCTTTGTAATACTACTGGTGGTGGCTCTAGCCAAAGTTGACCGTCGCGAGTGTTTGCACAAAGAAGTCTCTGAAGTTGTAAAGAAAAATATATTATACTTCCGTGGCACTGTCCACAAGTGAATCGATGTTGAACTGAACTAAAATTGTTAGTATGAAACCTGGCATTCAAGTCTCTATTAAAGTATTTGGGTTCTGTTGGTCGAGCCCATAAACTTCTCTTAGCAAAAACCGAAGCGCCACAAAACTGGCAGCCTATGAAAGTCAGCATGCTACAGTACAAATTGCTCGGATCCACAACATTCATACAATAGCAGCTCTCCTGGAGATGGACTTCTCAATTGAATTGTGCTGGACAACTGAATTTAAAATATACAAGTATTGGAACTTTGTTATTATAGTTTCTTGTTCTTGGACTCGTAAAAAGGGGTGGTGGGTAGGACTATGGTTCACCTTAGCCAATCACACGACACAATCGTGACCCCCGCCCTGATCACCGGTCTCATTAAATTAGCATAACTGCAAACTCTGAGGGACCAAACTAAAACGTCGCTACATTAATAACCTCTGGCCACTACAATCAATGATATTAATAGGCAAAGCTTGCTATTTTTAGAACCATTCTGTGTTCAACTTTCAAAGTCAACTTGTCTCCTCATTTTTTAGTCTCTTTCAATACTACAGTCAGCTATACCCAACCATGCAACGAGGAAAAGAAATAAAGCAAGCTCGACAACATCAAGATTACTCTTACAATTCCAAATTAACCCAAGGAAGAAACAGACTTTTGATGTTGCCAAAGCAAACAATTCAAAACAGTCCTCGTGTGGCACCATATGGACTCGACAGAAACCATGGACATGGCAAGTGGAACTCTGACTGCAAATCAGTCAATGCATTGTCAACTGAAAACGACAACTACAACAGCGAAGACTTGACCAGCTTTAATGCGCGTAGCATTACTGCTCAAGACTGGAAGTTTTTCGAGACGTTTGACACTACTGTTATTTACGAGACTCTTAAAGTTGAAGACCAAATTCGAGCACGGCTTGTCTACGACCAGTATCTGCAGGCCCATGTCTACTACTTTGGGCGCAAGAACTATGGCAACTCTAGCCATTCCAAAGTTTCGTTCACTGTATTTGAAAGCCATAATATTCTGGACTGGGCAATTGAAATGCTGAAGCAAAATAAGAACCATCCGCTGCCAGGGAAAAAGATCACGGACCATTTGCCGTATTTTCAAAACAGAAGCAGTGCTGAGCTTTTAGAAGAACCGCGAAATCCAGCCAAGAAGTTTACTTACTGGCAAAGCCCACATTACACTCTACGCTCTGTGCGAGTCCGCTTTTCATTCAACACCATGACTGGAGCAATCAAAATGTTTATCAACTCTAACCCATCTGAAAACTACGCTCAGAAATACCCTGGGTATGGTGGCAGCACTGTTTCATTCAGTCTGATGGAAATCAACGCTTTGGTTGACTTTCTGACTGCACAAAACGCAAAGCTTGCTGCATCTGAACCCCACGATTTTACACCTCGGTCTCGTCAATTGAATGCCCAAGAAGTCACACAGGAAGAACATAACCCAGAACCAGCCGTCAAAGTCCAGCCGGCACCACAACGTGTGGAAGTCGATTGGGATGGAGTTATTTCTACTGCAGTAGCAGGGTTTCAACCGTCACCGGAACAACCAATTGACTATTCTGATGTTGCTGCCGTCACTGATTCAGACATTGACGACTCTGACAATTCTGACGAAGACTGCGATGCAGAAGACGAAAACAGCAATGAAGAATATAATTTGTAAACTGCAACTCGCAAGTTTAAAGAAATAATAATATAAAACATTTGTAGTAATGTGAATTTTGTAGTGTGTCCAACGGCAATATTAATGTGTGTGTGTACTTGTCATGTCTCTTGAAAATGTTGCCAAGTTCTTGTAATAAATTTAAAGTTTAGTTCTGTGTTCAATTTTAAAAAGCAGTAGCAAGTCGTGTGCGTAAAATAGAATAATACTTTATTAATAGTTTATAACTAACGTGTGAAATATTTTATATTCTGAATTTGTATAAGTGAAAGTTTAAAAAGTAAAATAAAATGTATAAAATGTAAACCTTGTGTTCTAGACTCGAACGTTTATAAATTAGATTTAATAATAGTGGCATAAATATACTGCAGTTGTAGTTCAGTTGCAACAGCGAATTCTATTTCTTGAAAAATATTTATTTCGATGGCACAAAACAAAGCAGAGAAACATAATTGTAAGTTTCTATTTATTTGCAACGTTAAAAGCGAGGACTGACATTGCATTTCCAATCATGTTATTTAGTAGACATGTAAATGAGAACTACTGCAGAGACCGCCTATTTCAAAACTTTACATTTTGCCTTTTGTAATACAACTCATATAAGAAACAGTGAGAACAGTAGCCATTCCTGAAAAATAAGAGTTGTATAGGGGTACACTGAGATGGTTACATGTGTGAACATATACACTAGCAACAACGAGTATACCATGTAAACAAGAAGTTTCTACAACTAGAAATTTAAAGGACACACATTGCACCAATACATATTGCTACATGGGCAAAGACATTTCGTCCATAAAATCCGCCATATTTTTTAACATCAAAATATCAAGTCCAAATATAAATTTTTGTTTTGGAAAAGAGAAAGTTTTGAATTTTTTGGGAGGACGTTTTGCACCCCTATTCACATTGCCCCTGGTAGGTAAAGTGCCAAAACGCTCGAGTTTTTATTTTTACAACTTTTACATAACATGACATGACATTTACATACGTATACATAGAAAGCTCTATTTACGCTAGTTTTAACATGTCTACACTATACATTTTGCTACAAAAGCATAAAATCTTGTGTCGGGTAACTCACAGCAAAATATTTTTAAACACAACATATTTAATTATATACCAACTTTAATTAGACCAAAATATTATTTTTACACAAGAAATATTACTACGGAACTTGTAAAACTACAAAAGAAGCATAAAGTAAAGGTGAAAGTAAAAGAAAGTGGAGAAAGAATAAAGTAGAACCAAAAGCTAAATTTTAACACGACAGAATTCAAACCAAAAAATAAAACACAAAGGTAGAATGTTAAAGTTGGGAAATGAAAAGAAGGAACAAAACAAAGCAGAATATAAGTTGAGGGAGCAAACAGAATCCAGGTTGGTTGTAGAAGTGGAGAAAGAATAAAGTCAAACCAAAAGCGAAACTTCAACACGACAGAATTCAAACGAGAAAACTAAAGCGCAAAGGTAGAATGTAAAAGTTGGGAAATGAAAAGAAGGAACAAAGTGCAGTCAAATTAAAAAGCTAAAAGGATCCAGGTAGGTAGTAGTAGTGGTAAAAGCAGAGAGAGAATTTGGAACATTCAGTATCGTCCATCCTGGCCATGGGACTGGCACCAGACCAAATATGAACTGAAAATATATACTATTTCATGATGTGAGACAAGAGAAGCACATGCGATTGATAATTGCAACTGTGCGCACAAGAGCCTTTCATTTCCTCAACTCACTTCACTTGCGTGTCGCGCATTCTAATTAGATTACGCTCCTACCTATGTACATGTCTCTCTGTCCTTCTCTCTCTCGCTCTCAACCGAATTGATCGTATTTAATTGAATTAGCCATTACGCACCATTCTATGTACTTACATGCTTTCCCTCATGCCACTTACTTGAATTAGCCATTACATGTATCTGCATCTCTCTCTCTCTCTCTCGCTCACACTCACTCATTTCCATTGCATTGAATTGCACTTAATTGATGTAGGCGTTGCGTACCTGCGTACCTATATACCTACATGCTTCACATACCTCTCCCTCTATATCTCTTCCTCTCTCTCTCTCTCTCTCTCTCTCTCTCTCTGTCCCATTACACTGTAATTAATTGAATTATATATCTCGCTCTTCACTCATCTCCTCGCCCTACCTACCTACTAATCTACATTGCTCCCTATGCATCTCTCTCTCTCCCTCTCCCTCTCTCCATTGCCCGGGTCCAGCCTCCCCAGCATCCCACCTCCACCCTACAGATTCCCAGTACCCTTAATCTTTCTTCCTCATCTTCCCACTAATTAATTACTACCTCCATTCAATAAATAATAAAACCATCTCCTAGTAATAACATGTAGTGACACGTGCGGCGAACGTACCTACCTACCTAAGTTCAGAGGCAAGTATACATATGAACAAGAATAAGAATTGAAAGACGGTCTGGACACCCAATTTTGTCATAATTTATTTAAGGCAGGCTGACACTCCTTGCATTTTGACTTACCGGTCAGTCAAGAATTTTCAAAATATTCAAAAACCTAACTAATTTTTGATCGCCTAATTGTAGCAAATCTTGGTTGAAATAAAATAGTACTGTGTTACTACAAATACCATTTTATTACAAATGCAACTTTTTTAAGTTCCCGCACATTCTTACTCAATAAAAACGCTGATCATTAAAAATATGCAACTGCGTTATTTTAAATATTAATTAATGTTGGCAAAAAGTCTAAAAGTCAAAATTTAAAGCCATTTTTTCAGCTTAGCCATTTAGCTTATTCGAAATTTTGGGATTTGGATTTGGATTCAGCTTAGTAAAGTTTTTTATTGCGGCTTTATATTTAGATTAGGGTTATTAAAACATTCAGCTTAATTCAGCTTCTGGATTTGGATTTAGCTTAAACTTAGCACTCCTGGCGATGTTAAGTTCCTTTTTTGTACATGGGTAGGATACGTCCTAGGTTTGGTCGTGGCAAGGAAAAGTCCGGGTAGGAAAATTCCGTGTAGAATCTATATGAGTAGAAAAACTCCGGGTAGAAAAAATCCTACAATTAAATTGACATGGCATCATGTTGAACCTCGGGGTACAGTTACTTTTTATTTCGGTTGTATAAAATTGCAACTTATACTGTCCTGTCTCATAAATAACATTACATTGTTACGACTAGGCTGAAGAAATCAGCCTTAAACTTAAAACTTTATTTGTTTTGAACTGTTTCGTATATTTTGATCGTTAAATTAATTTATCCATCACCTAAAAAAACAACGTAGATTTAAAACACAATTTGATTAGTATCCTTTAGAATGTTATTTATGTAAAACAGTACTAAATTTGTTTTTTCAATAAAGCGGTCTTTATATATTTAATATTTGAATTATGTTATCTTTACATTTGTAAAAAAAGGTAATCTTATCTAATCTAATCTTTACGTAGATCTTATAGCCAACAAAGCCATAAAAAATCAGTTTTAGTGTTTGTTACACTTTTTATTCTTGATAACTTATAATACTGCAATTTATCTGGTAATTGTAACAGTTATGTAGCAAGTTTAGTAGTACCTTACCCAAGTTCATGACAAGACTAAAGGACGGTTTCGATCTCAGAGATTTCAGTCAGGCCTGGACTGTAGAGGTGTTTTTGATATTTAAATGCAACGCATTGCCTACTACTAAATAATGCTTCTGTGGATAAACTGTTGCAGCTATAGTAGTTAAGCCTGCCGGAGCTTTGCGAGGATAACATAGATGAGACACTTAGCTCACTACAAAAAAAATGATAATTTTAATTAAAACCGCGAATATTAATCAAGACAATGAAAGTAATATTCTTTTTTTACCAAAACGTTAGTTTATGTCTTGGCTCCGCTGTCCAGCACCTTTCTTTTGTATACCTGCCAACGATAATTCAAATCTGATTAACTAAGTTCTATATTTATGTGCAATTGCTTTCAAAAATATAATAGAACAATGCTATTTGTAACAGTAATTTGTTGTTTTAAAATTAATATACACCTGCTATCCAACATTTGCAATTGTAGACGTTTCTCCAGCTGGTGACACCGTAGAATAATTCTTTGAAGGTTGTTTTCAGTTTTAGAAAGACTTTTTTGACAAAATGGATCTTTACATTCATGATCACGCTTATCATGTGGTACTTTTGGATTTAGTATTGAGTTTCCGAAGAATCCAATGGCATTATTGAAATCAAATGGGCGACCCATATTCTGCACACATCACAATAATGGAATTAGCGTATTAGGTAAAAATTATTGCTAGGTTTATGTCATATAAACTCAGAGTAATACAATGACACATTTCAAATTCTCACTAAACCCTTATAGTTTAATTCTGTTAGCTAACAATAAGGCTCTGAGTTAATATTTTAATTTTCTACACATTTATAAGAAACTTGAGGTTTAAGTCTTATCAAACCAAATTTTTTAGAGAGAATCTATTAACAATATCATAAAGCAATCTAAAATGAAAGTCGAATGAAAATTTTTCGTATGTTGCATTTAAATCCACAATTTTTTAATTGCATTTTCTGATATGTGCTGCTCATAACTGGGTTTTAGACAAGTTTAAATTGATTTAGAATTAAGTTAACACAACTTTAGTAGTAATTATTGTATAATTTAGAGAATATCTGAAATACTGAAATGTCAGAAATGATATTTAGCCTGTTGAAATTGATTAACTGCTTTTGGCTCATTCCTTAGTTGCGTGGAATAGCAGCAGTGGATAAATATACAGTAAAAGAAACTCTTTTACTTTTTAGTTGCGTGTTTAGTTTATTAGCTAACGTATGTTGCTAACAAAAAAGCCAAAAACGTATGTATGAATTGGGGAAAACTAAAAACATTTATGTTTTATAGTTGAAAATGTTAAAACATGCATAATTACACACATATATACTCTTTCACCGCAATGTATTGAGTAATTTTGCTAAGTACGGTTCTGGTTTGGGGATGCAGTGTAAAATGAGTTTGTGATTCAACTGTGGAGTAGAACTGTAGCTTGATCGTTATGATTTTGGTATTAGTTTTATTGGGTTTTTGCTATGGCAGTATAAGAGGTGCAGTAAATGGTAGAAGTTAGACTTCTGTCAGAAAAATGTAGTGTCCTTGTACACAGTACAGAGCACAACTCAATCGATGGTTTCTGTTTACATGTTAGTAATGCATTCTTTGTCACATTTTTAATAATGGCATATGCATCTACATTGACATAACAACCTCTCGATTTTATTGTTTTTGTCAAGGTCGACGCTGTTGTCTTAACATTTATGTATAATAATTTTTTATAATAAATACTCAAACATATAACTAAAAATTCAAGTATGCCTAAATGAAAGGTGTCATTGTCGCCATCTTCATAATTTGGACGTTCACTTATGTGTCATATTGTTTTAAAGGGCTTATACTTAAATCATAAACAGTTTAAAATTCATTTTTTCTCCCCGCAATGTACATAGATCCTCGCTTCATAATTTCAAAACCGAAGTGAATATTTGGAGTAAAAAGGTGAGTGAGATATCAAAAACAATATCCTAATATTACTCATTAACTAAATTTTTTAATAACTAACATAATTTTTAGTTTTAAAGTTAATTAGGTAAAATGGAGATTTTTCCCAAAAAATATACTTGTTACTGTCCATATTTTTATTTTTGTTAATTTAAGTTTAAATTTTGGATAAATACTTGTGAATTTAGATACTTTGTGAGATTGGATACTTTGGAATTTTGGATGGATACTTGTGATGTTACCTACTGTTATTCACCATGTTGGGTTTACTGATTGATTTGTGCTTTAGTTCAAAGTGTGGTTAAATAAATTGACTGTTGAAATACTGTGTAAATTGATAATCAAGTCGTGATAATTTATTAGTATTAAATAAAATGATAAAATAAAACAAAGTGTTTTATTAGTACATAAGGTGCAAGCTAATTGATTGAAGTGTGTGATTCTCAGAGTCTGAAAGGATGGACGTAGACATAAGGATAAGGTAGGTACCAGTTCACGGTTTGAGAGTTGACGTGGAAGTAAAGTTAAACTCTCTCTTGATTCCAAAAGCTAAAAATTGTTATAGTTCCGCGTTCTTCAATACATAAAATATTTTATACATTAAAATTCATTTAATAATTTCCTACATTTCATCATGCTTAAATGTCTAGACTAATGATTAATAAATGCCATAATTTCGTATTAACAATTTCCGCATTGCTTACTCTAATAATTACAATTTAATTCATAAAATTGCTCAATTGCATGACTCATATAATTTAATTATTTCTACACTACAAAACTTGGTAGCTTCCGCATCGCTACCTTCAACACGCCTCCTACCTGATTTAATATGCGACCCATGTATATGCCTCAACTCCTGATCCGAGTAATGTTTAAAGTAATCAAAAAATAATTTTACTGAATAAAAAATAATGTAAATAAATCTCCGAACTTATTCAATTATTTCTCGCTCTGATTGTTTTTGTCCATGTTCTACATTGTTTTCAAAAAATATACTTGTTACTTTGAATATTTTTGATTTTTGTTAATTTAAGTTTGTGATTCCAATAATAATGGGTCTATATACGAGTCTGGCATCCTTGACGCGTGTGTAAGAGGTCATTAAAAGTTCCCGGGTCATTTCGGATTTTCCGCGAAGTACATAGCTAAACATATAGGTACGTGTAACATATCAATTTAAACGTATTTAAATTTACATAAAACACAACTGAATACTTTAATTAACAGATTATAATTAACAATTATCACAATTTAAATTATATTTCATTAAATTAATCAATTTGCTCCAATGTGGAGTTTTGTTTACTTCTTTCAGCATTTCAAATATTACATACATATTAAAATAAACATATTTATAGTTTTGTATTACATTATATTGATAAATGTGAATTATTCTTTAACAAATTAATTCGGAACTTTTCTTATTTCCCTTTGCATATATCGTAGGTGTAGGCGTTCCGTTTAGACGGCATTACGTACATGTAAGTTCCAGTACGTGGTAATTTTAAGCTAAGATTTTAGGGCACAGATTACGGACATAGCCCTATACCTAGATATCTTTTTGAATTTCAGATTGGATTACAGTATATTAGGTATAGGTCAGTAGTATACGTCCTAAGTTACAACATTTTAAAAACATATAGTAAACATTAATTATAATTCTTGATTAAGTAAATAAAAATGAATATGAAAATTCATGAAATAAAAAGAAATATAAATGTTTAAGGGATTATGGCTCTTTCGAAGCTCTTTTAAAATTTATAATAAATCTATAATATAGAAATAATATAAATAAATTAAATTAATCAAAAAAATTGTAAGACGTCGCCTCTATGAGTTGTCAAAACTTGCAATTTAGTAAAATAAAATTATATAACTACTTTTTAAATTTATTTAAAATATTTTTCATCAAGTATATACAAATGAAAGACAATTTCGTAGCTTTTTTATAATTACAATAAATAACAACTATTGTGACCAAAAAAACGTCAAAGAAATCAGAACTCCTTGCAGTATATGCAAAACGACTGACTTTTTCAACGCACTTACAACGTTCGAGCTTACGGTTCGTAGAAACATTTTGGCGTTCTCTTCTTTTTTAAAATGGCAGGAAGCAACAGGTCGTCCTTTAACTTTGTGTCTCTGAATTGATGCTTAAAACAAAGTAATATTGCTGCCGCTGTCTCGTCTGGATGTTGTTTTTGTAAACAAATTTTTACGTTGTGAGAAATTTTATTTAAGGAAAATGCTAGGTCCTTGGTTTGTGAGCAATCGGTTACAACAGTGTAAATATTAGTTGCGAACGCTGTCGTGGGGTATGTTATGACTCTATTATTGACTTCTCTCAAATTTTAAATGACTTAAGTGGTGACGGCTTTAGTGAGAAATTTCTTAGCTACGTTTACGGCTATTTTGAGTTTTGTTGCCCAATTTTCAAAATCGGCTACAAATAATGTGAATTTCTTGTTATAAATCTAAGATTTTGTATATTCTGAAATAGGCTTAGAGGTTTATATGTAGCCATTATGAGCTATCAGGCCTAATTTCCGTACTCTAAATCTGATGCATGTATGTACGTATGTATGTATGAGTTTAGAGATTTTCAACTTGAGGTTATATCCTACTTAACTTTACTGTGTGATTTGAAGTTCCCGCGAAGTAGTATCATACTAAATCGCATTAGGCTTCGCATCGTATTTTACTTCACTTTAATTACCTACGTTTGTAGTATTTGGATAAGTCGCTACTAGCTGCGGACCACTTTGCGATAATTTATTTAGTATCCTTATTGAGGAGCTATTTCAACTTTCCGCCCAAGATTGCTCTCGGGCGAGGAGGAGCGGTTAGGTATTAATTAATTAGGCAGAGTTTATCACGCTCTGACTAAATAAAATACGCCCGCTTGCACACCCCGCCAGTTAGCCCTCCAATCCTCCACAAGGGAAAGTAACAGCAGCTACTTACAGAATGAATTGAAAGATATATTGAGTTGTCTTATTATGTTCATGCTCACGCTTGGCATTGAGCTGACTCATGTCGTCTATTATTGCTATCGCCTCTGTCTTCATCAGTATTAAACTGATACAGATAAACGAAAGCAAACTCATATACCTTGAACATTCATACAACTCTTAAACTCCCCTCCCCAAGCCAAGTATTACCACTGTACCATTCTCATACGAGAGGGTCTAAACTGACTACTAGCTGCAGTTCCCCCAGCGCATTCAAAAAAGAATTAGCGGAGGATTATTAGGGACCAAGCAAGCTCCCCTAAGCCACAAAGCTGGGTTAATCTAATGTAATAATATGTATATCATAGGAAAATTCAATGTCTACATGCTTTCTAAATGCAATAATACACGATACTTATCTTAATGTACACATAGACCTAATTTTAACCAAATTTTCTAACATGCAACTAGAACTACCTTTACAAATAAAACGCTAATGGATCATATCTATACCAATAATGTGGAATTTATATCTGAGTCTGGTGTTATTGATTGTAGTTTATCAGATCACGATATAGTATACTTTGTTTGTAAAAAGCCTAAAATGCGTATTGCTCCAGAAACATTTGTTAGTCGAAATTATAACACTAATATGAACTAACTAAATAAAGAGCTTTTGAATACAAAGTGGTCTATTTTAATTAGTTTTAATATATTTGAAGAAAAGGTTGATGTATTTGAAACACGGACTAATTTTGTTCTTAGGAAATGTGTTCCGACTATCACTCGAAGAGTAAAACTAAAACCCTATGTGTAGCTCAATAGTAAAATTAAGAAACTGATACATAGAAAAAACTATTTAAAGAAAAACGCAATTAAAGACAAAACTTAAATTAGCTCGGTTGAGTACAAAGCCTGCCGTAATAAGGTTAACTCTACTGTACGATTGGATAAAACAGGTTTTTATCGCTCAAAGTTTGAAAAATGTAAAACACCAAAGGAGTCATGGGATGCATTTAGGCTCTTGCTTAGTGAGCAAACTAGTTCCACTAATATATCAGAACATAATATAAATAACTATATTATTTTAGACAAGCAGATAATAACTGATAGCCTTGCTGACTACTTTGTTGTTAATCACAGTAATGAAGACAGTGAACTTTTAAATTTATTCACAACATTTGTCACTGATAATAGTTCAATTATTCCTCTGGTCAGAGTAAACGAAGTGACTAATCTAATTAAAGAAACTAGGGAGTTCGACATTGAGTATAGAAAATATTCCATTTAAGGTTATTTAACTCTTCCCTGATGTATTTGCACCTTTACCCACAGACACTTTTAACCTTTTACTGAAAACTAATCAGTTTCCTAATACCTGGAAAAAAGCTTTTGTGACACCTGTACTTAAATTTAAGCGTAAAAAGTTATTACCTACCTCATATAGACCCACATCTATACTTCTATTCTTTTCAAAACTTTATAAAGCAGTTATTGTTTCATAGATTATGGATTTTGTGGAAAATAATAAGCTGCTTTCAGATATACAACTTGGGTTTCATCGAGGTAAGTCATGCCTGCATGCGATTATTGAAATGACGCATAACATTTATATTGCCTTTGAAAATAAACAGTTATTCGCTGTATTTTTTATTTAATTTTGTAAAGCTTTCGATACAGCTAGGTATGTGAAGCTTATTTGAAAGCTTTATGACAAATACAATTTACCTACCTACTTAGTTAGAATTTTAGGTAGTGGTTAGACTGGCCTAGAGTTTTTCATAAAGCTTGAAGATTAAATTTCCAAATTGTTCTCAATAAATGGTGGAGTTCCTTAATAAAGCGTTCTCGGGCCTGTTCTTTTTATACTTTTTTTTGACGATATATCACAGGTACTAAAAGATTAAGCTTTTTATGCTGAAAATAATGAATCAGTGTGTTAAGGTGATACATTTTTACAACTAAACGCTGAATTAAAGAATGCTCTAAGAAATGTACATAATTGATGTTTGACTAATGATATGCAAATTAATTTTATCAAAACTGAGTATATGTTGTTTTATAAATCCAAATCTAAACAAAAATGTAATTTTTAAAACATTATGTGTGGTTCTAGCATAGTCAAAAAAGTTGATAGTTTTAAATATTTGGGGATTTATTTTGACAACTTTCTCAAGTTTAATATTCGCTGCAATCATGGTATAAGTAAAATTTCATTTAAATGCTGACAGCTTGTTCAATATAAGCGATTTATAAAAGATAACCTACTAAAATGGGTATTTAAATCTTTAATATTTTCTCAACTTGAATTTAGGCTTTCTGTGTCGGGCGCAGTCTTTATTAACCTCTAACAAAAATG
Source organism: Dicyrtomina minuta (assembly GCA_949802685.1). Classification (NCBI taxonomy): domain Eukaryota; kingdom Metazoa; phylum Arthropoda; class Collembola; order Symphypleona; family Dicyrtomidae; genus Dicyrtomina; species Dicyrtomina minuta. Next base: position 39,242,800 of record OX461809.1, on the reverse strand, counting down.
CCTTCCTTAAATGTATTCATTTTGAAGGCTACCACCTAAATATAAATTCAAAACATGTATTGAAAATTCCTTATAAAAAGCAAACTAAAAAGAAACAAATAGATATGTATAAGTTATATGAATCTATTTCAATACTAACTGTCTTTGAAAAAAATACCTATATGACTGCTTCTATGACACGTGTTTTTCTTTCGCAATCATTTTAACTAGCCTGTTTTCAAGAAATTAGGCGAGAAGACAATGGTCGTTCTACACGTCACACCCATTTTTTTAAAATAAAGAAATGTTCCTCGTTCTACCATAACTCCTATTAATATTGTACTGCCAAAATATGGAATTGAATTCCATTGTTAGTTTATTTATTCACAAATTTAATTTTTTAAATAATAAAGTAAGCAAATATAACAATCAGATCGGACGTTACTGGTATGCATACAGAGATCGTCCATAAACGACGTAATCTAAATATTACTAATTTAAGCATCCTTCTGGCATTAGTTCAAAAATTAGGTACATAGATTTCTTTAACATGGGATGTTACTGCTATACATATGGGATTCGTTCATAATTGACGTCATTTAAATGTCACTATTCCAAGTATATCGCCTATAACTAGTTCTAAAATAAAATAAACAGGTATTTGTTCCTACCTATCTACATAATTTAGCAACCTTTGGCAATTCTCAACCGAATTAGACATGCGATATGTCATTTTAAAGCTCTTTTAAAATAAATAATATAAAATTCTTTGAAAATCAAAAATTATTCAATTTACTATTTCTTTTAATCATAATTAACTTTAAATGTCTAATTTTAAATTAAAGCTTTCATAATTCGCGCACCAATCGCTAAACATATTGTTCTTCTCCTCATTCTCGTCATTTTGATATATCATTTCTTCATATTTGAAGAGAGTAACTGGTCGAAATTTGACATTTTAGGTTGGGCGGGAAATTCAAAATTTCAATATTCCCTTATTTCTACATGTCTACATAATTTCTCTCATTTTTGCATTTCTCAATGACATTTGACATGTAATATATGATTTTAAAGCTCTTAAAAACAAAATATTTATTTAAAATTGCAATTTATTACATTTAATTTCTTTAATTATAATTAACTTTTAAATAGCAATTTTTTTAACCAGATTTTAGCATTAATGAGTAATACCCCATATTACTGTTAAGGCTACCAAAAAACAAGGGCTTTAGCCCTTGTTTTATCATGGAATGTTAAAAGTGCATTTACTAGGAGCGTCCAAAAATGACGTCATCTAAATATTACTATTTTAAGGATCCCTTGGCAATTATTGTAAAAATTAGGTAATCAAATATTTTGAACAACGGATGTTATAGGTATGCATACAAGGATCGTTCAAAAATGACGTTATCCAAATAATAATATTTATATGTCTCCCAATCACGAGTTAAGGAATAGGATAAACAAATATTAACATCAAGTCGGATCGTAATCGTATACTTACAGGAATCGTCTACAAATTACGTCATCTACATTTTACTATTTGATTGTTTGACCTAGCATAAGTTTACAAATTAGGTAAACAGATTTCGTCAACCTAGAATTTCACAAGTATACAATCAAAATTCACACATACGGAAATACATACATACACACATACACGCCTCGCTGGTGATGTAAATTTCAAGCAGGTCACAGCCGACGGGGTTATTATATTGATAAGGTCAACAAAAGGTAGTTTAACTGCAGGTATGACTTATATCCCTCCTAAAATTCTAAAGCTATTTTCTATTCAATTTGCTCCTGAATTAGCAACAATTTTTAATAATGCTTTTGTCAAGGAGGAGTTTTGTGATAGTTAAAAGGAAGCTTTTATAACTCCTATTTTGAAACCTAATGCTAGCAAATTAAATCCTACGTCATAGAGACCTATATCAATTTTTCAATTTCTTTTTTAAATATTTAAGGCTATTATTGCAAGAAGAATAATTAACTTTGTAGAGCGAAATAAACTACTGTCAAAGTTGCATTTTGGGTTTAGGAAAAATAAATCCACTCTGCATGCTTTCATTCATCTTTTCTAGCAAATTTATTCTTTTTTTGAAAAGAAACGAATTACTGCAGCTATATTTGTCGATTTAAAGAAAGAGTTTGACTCAAAAGAAACCGATATAAAAATGAATAGTAAAATTTAAAATAATGAAATAATTAAAGTTAATTCAGAAAATCAAACAAAAGTATAGTTTACCTAATTATTTACTCAAAATACTCTGTAGTTACTGCTCAAGAAGATTTTTCCGTATTAAGCTAGGTACTTTTATTTCTACTAAGTATGAGCTAAATGGAAGTGTCCCGCAGGAAATTGTACTTAGACCAATCCTCTTTATTTTATTCTTTGGCGACGTGTGTGATGTTTTTATTTCACTATGTTTTAATGCTGATGACATAGGTCAGATCTGTGATAGTGACTCATAAGAAGGACTTAATTCTTAGTTAGAGTTCATAGCTAACAATTTAAATGAAATTTGTTAGGAAAATGACAGATTTAAATTTTATAAAAACTCTGTGTATAGACTTTTTCAACCTAAGAACAAAAAACAATGTAGTTTTCACTTTATTAACTGTTGGAACAAAACGATTCTAAAAGTAAATTTATTTAAGTTGTTAGATATATATTTTGATAGTTAGCTAACCTTTGAAATGCACTGCAAACGAGAACTACAGTAAATATTTTTTACATGTTCAAAGAAACTTAAGTACAAGGGCATAATACCACTAAATCTATTATCTATTATTTTTAAATCGCTTGTGTATTCTAATATTGACTATGGGCTGGCTATATATGAAGGTGCTTCTAGTTTCCTTTTAGAAAAATGCTAAGCAGTGATTGACCATTTCGTAAAATGTTTATATGCAAATGGTTATCATTTTAATGTACTTTTAAACAGACAGTTGGGTTCTCTTAAGATTAGGAGAACGAAGGTAATTAAAATAAACCCCCTATATGAGTCACTAGGTTTATTGACTATTAGTAAACGTGTTAAATATGTTATGGCTTCTGTGACGCGTAATTTAGGCTAAATGAGAGGCTAGACAGTATTGTTGAAGTTCTTGATTCACGAGAAATTTCCCTTCGAAATATCTGTAAACTATTAGTTTTACGTGAAACGTCATTTTATTAAAGATGCTATTAGTTCCGAGCTGTTTTACTAGGGTACACTATTCCTGTTAAAATTCATAATAAGAAAACCCATAAAGATTTTTAATTTGATTTATGTAAATAGATAATTTATATGCGCAAAGATATGTATATTTAACTGTATTTATTTGTATATTTTTTTATTTCTATAATCCCATAAGATTGACATATTTATGTACCTAATGATATGTTGATTATTGTAGAATAGTATTGTATTGTTTAGAAATGTCCATTCTTGGAAATAGGTGTTTATGCGCTTTATGGATTTGACAATAAAACAATTAGAATTACGCATACAGACATACATACAGGAACACATACAGACATGCATACATAAATACATACGAAAAAACGAAACGAATACGTGTATACGTATATACATATACACGGAAATGCATGCGTTCATATATTCATATTTACAGACATACATACAGGCATACACACATACACATATAGGTTATTACATACATATGTACATACATACATACATACATACATGCAGAAATACATACGATAATATCTACGGACATAAATGCATACATACATGCAGTCATAAATACCTACATGCATACACACAAATGTACACTTATATATACATAAACACATACAGAATTACATACAGACCTACCTATGGAAATACATTTATACAAACATGCATACAGACATACCTACATACACCAATAAGTACATACATAAGGAATAACATACAGACCTACCTATGGAAATACATTTATACAAACATGCATACAGACATACCTACATACACCAATAAGTACATACATAAGGAATAACATACATACATACATACATAGATAAATACATTCATATATATATACGAAAATACGTACAGACATACATTTAACCACACATAGGTACATACAAACGGAAATACATACGCTCATACATACATACATAAATACATACAGAATTACATACAGACATACATACGTAAATACATACGCTCATACGTACATACATAAATACATACAGAATTACATACAGACATACATACGGACATACATCCCAGTCGGCGTCGAGCTTTCATAATGTTATCATAATGCGCACAGTGCCTTCAGACGCCTGAAGTCATAATGTGGTCCAATATGAATTAGTGTGTTGCCTTTCTGAAGCCTTTAAGAGGCTCGGAGGTCCGCTTTTACGCGTCATATGGAGTTAATAAAGACATCGTTCTAGGACATAAATATGTAAATGTTATGAGTTTTTTATGAAGACACAGTGTGCCATCTACAGTTGATTTATGCAACCTAATGTTGTATGATATAGACTGCAGGTTCTTGCTTTTCCTGCATTTTCATTTTATGCCTTGCGAATATTACTATCTAAATGCACCCAACACATTTGAATTAGTAGTAACTGCACAACTAAAACTAGCACATTAAATATATAGGAAAATGCTTTAATTTGAACTTTGTCATGGTAGTTTGGTTTTATCCATGTTAATTATATGCACCATACGTATTGTATGGCGGATACAAATAGTTGCATTCCCATCCTATGCATGTATTGTGAACCATCTCACTGACTTCCTTTCTTTGCCTTGCTCAGTTAAGGACGCTTGACTGATTTTGGCAAGGTGAGCAAATCATTATAAAAAATCCTGTACGTCGCACTTCCATGCACGACGGCCTTTTGTTTTGCAGAACACAAAAGTCGTCACTATATACATTTTAATATTACATACTAGTTGATACTTCTTAATGTAACATACATGTATAATATTTTAAATAAAAGGGAAACTCTGTGCATTGTGGTACAGAGTCCAATACGCTGCATTACTGTTACGCTGTCCCACTTATTATTCACTCTCACTTCATCTGTGTCATCAGGAAATAGGACATGACACATTGGGGGCTCAACCGGGATTATTCCAAACCTTTTCGTAAATTTTCATTCCTTTTATTAAATTCCCTACCTTTTGTTTAGTAATAAACTGTATCGTTCATTACACTCTTTTCAAAATTCTGTTACAATAGTCGCACGCGTTCGCGCCTCTGAGACTTTTTTAATTTTCGCCACGTATTAAACTTTTTAATGATAAAATTCACAGTTTTATTATTCCTTCGTATTATTCCATACACCATAATTCCCATGAATAAATTTCGCCTCACGACAACCGAAATCCAAGTAAACAAATTATCCCAACTACAGAAACAATTAAAAATAGTTAAAGAAAACGATCAAAAATATTTCGATCAACAGATAAAGATATACACAGGAGCTCGAGTAATTAAAGCTGGAGCCACAGAAATCGCTGGATCACTACGTACATGGCAAGAAGTACAAGACTTATATAATCAACAAACTGACGACCTATTAGCTCTCCTCCAAACTAAAGCAGACAAATTACCAAAAAAGAAAATATCCTCAGTGCAACGATTATTTGAAGAGTTTTACTCATTACTCCTTAACAGTAATTACAAACTTCCAAAACGACTACCATTAGACGATAACCAGAAAACATCTCCTACCCGATATTTAGAATTACCCGAACAAATCGGACCAAGTGTTGTTAGTGCACGTGAACCTCAACTTCTACCCTCAGCACCACCTGAATCAGCTTTTCCATCCGAAACGAAACAACCAGAAGTAGCGTCAACATCAAAGAAAACACAAGACGATTCTCAACAATCAGACGAATTTCACGATTCAGAAGCAAACGACAAAGAAGTATTTCAAGCATCCGAACAGCTATCAACATCCCTTCTTAATATATCAATTAGAACAGTTACAGACAAACATCCACTTTTATCTGAATCACCGACATCACAATTATCACCAGATAATAAAACATTAGTTCCATTAGTTCCAATACTACCACCATTTCCTGACCTAGTTACTGAACCACCACAACATTCCCAGCAACCACCTGACAATTTACCTCCTCCAGAAAATATTTCTCAAAACCCAGAAATTCCCAAAAATTCACAAAATTTAATTAATCCACCAGACCCTGCTGAAAATCTCGAAGATATCGACGATCCTGAAAATACAGACAATTTAGACAATCCTGATCCTGAAAACCCTGAAAATACATCAGAATTCATAATGTCATCATATAGTCTCCTTCCAGAATTATCCCTCGCCACCGATCCTCAAAATTTTATCGACCTGTTTACAACTTGGGTATCAACCGCTAATTTGGACACCGACAAGAAAAAGAAGCAACACTTTTCATTAGGACTAGACACCGACACTGGAAGATTTTGGTCAAGTTTACATCGCGGCGTCATTGATGATGACACAATGACATTCGACCAACTTAAAGAACTTTTCCAAGAGGAATTCTCTACCCACAGAGGTTTATCAAGACAAGACGTATTCGCATTAACACAGACCCCACAAGAATCAGCTTCCAGTTTTCTATTAAAAATTCGTTACTACATAGAAGCTCACTTAAAAGCTTTGGATGAGAAGACAAAAGTTCAAATTGCAGTGGACAAACTACAAATCCCTATTCAAAATTTTATCAAGGCGCAGACACCACCTATTACTTGGAAAGCACTCACCACCTCGATTCGAAATTATGAAGCAGGCTCAACTACATTTAATCATGGAATTCTTGCACCAACTCCCTATATTAAACAAGAGGTAAATACTATTCAAAATTCTGAGATGCAGCTACTAGTGCATCAGATGACTGCACTCTCCACCGAAATTAATCAAATGAAAAATCAGCACAGTTTTCAAGGACAAAGAAATAACAACAACAACCATAATTCAAGAGGACGTGGAAGAACAAGTTATAGAGGTACTTCCAACAACAATCGAAATTCTCTCAATCCACCCACTTGTTTCAATTGTCAAAGACGTGGTCATCTCAAGTTTGAATGTAGATCCCCAGGCGGAGGAAAATTCAGAGGACAATCAAGATATCCCCAACAACGTAATAATCAAGTACGATACGCCCAACCAGTAAGAATGAATCAAGTAAGCACGGAAAACGACAACGGCCTGGCTCAACCTATGTATCTCCTTCCCAGCCAATAAGTCCAGCCCTCATTCCTGTCCAACTTAACAACCTCAATTCTGACATCAGTGTAAAAGTTAAAATATTCAACATACATACTTGTGCGCAAATCGACTCCGGAGCTACAGTCTCCGTCATCAGCAAGAATCTCCTACCTAAAGATACCCCACTCAGAATCATCCCAAATCAAGTTATCTCCCTTATCGCATACGGCGGCACCAAAATACAAGACAACGGATTTCTCCTCGTTCCCCTAACCATAGGCTCCCTCACCATTCAATATCCTTTTCTCATCACCCATACGACTACTCCAAGAATTTTATTAGGTAATGACTTTCTAGAACATTTTCAAGTCGACGTAAGTCAGAAGAATAGAGAATTAAATTCATCCCACTTTGGTCCCGTTCCATTTTCTACTTCCCCCGCAAACATCTTAAAGAAGATTGGCATCCAGCCCCTAACAACAAAATGTAATACTATAGTGAACGAAGCAAGAAGACGAGTAATAAACACCACTAGGAAACTTTGGCCCGTACACCCAAAGGTTTCCTCACCTACTCCTATATCTTCACCTTCCTCACGACAGCAATACATATCTAATGTTCGCTTGGCCAGCAACATTATCATACCTGCTAGATGCAAAATCACCCTTCCCATCACCATAGACAAGGAATTCCATCAAGACGTCATGATGATTCCTTCCCCACGCGTTTACAACAACCATCGCCTCCTCCTCCCCAGAGCTCTCCTTTCCCATACTTCTAACTACATCATTGCCACTAATCCCTTACCAACCCCAGTTAACCTCCCTAGAAGAATGAAACTTGGCACAATGCAAGCTATCATACCTGGTCCCCTAAACATTGAAGCTTATCCCATACATAGCATAGAACAAACAAAGAAAAAGAAGATTGAAGAGTTCAAGCATATCGATATATCCACTACCTTACAAGAAGAAGAAAAAAGAAAAATCACAAGTCTCATAAAAGAATATACAGACATATTCTCATTTGATGGTAGCATGGGATTGACCGACTTAATAGAATTTGAAATTAACACAGGGAATACAGAACCTATTAAGCAACGACCGTACAGAACCTCAGACTTTCAAAACCAGATATTGAAAAAACACATAGACAAGTTACTCAAAGAAGACGTGATAGAACTATCCAATTCGCCTTGGAGCTCTCCTGTTGTGATAGTAAAGAAAAAACTCGACGCCAGTAACGAACAAGAATACAGAGTATGCATAGATATGCGTGGCGTTAACTCCGTCACAAAGTCTTTTGTATGGCCAATACCTCCAATTAATTCAATCCTCTCAAGACTAAAGAACATGAAATATTTTACTACATTGGATGCAGCTTCTGGTTTTCATCAAATCAAAATAAAAGACGAAGATAAAGAGAAGACAGCCTTCATATCCACCCATGGATTGTATCAATACAAAAGAATGTGTTTTGGGGCTAAGAACGCACCGTCTACCTTTCAACGATTAATAGACCTCATACTTGCTGAAGACAAGTATGAGATGGCAATGGGATATATTGATGATGTATTAATATATTCAGAAAATTTTGAAAATCATCTACTACACTTAAGAAGAATATTTGAACGCTTCAGAAAAGCCAACATAAAACTCAAACCAAGTAAATGCAGATTCGCCTTTGAACAACTTTCAATTTTTGGTCACAATGTCTCCGCTGCCGGCATTACTCCCAACAATAAAAATGTAAAAGCAATTCTCAACCTACCTCCACCCACAAAAATAAAAGAGCTACAGTCAGTTCTCGCCTCCTTCAACTACTTTAGAAAATTCATACGTAATTTCAGTTCAAGAATTACACCACTAAGAAGATTATTGCAAAAGGACGTACCGTATGTATGGACCGATGCATGCCAGAAATCATACGACGACTTGAAACATGCACTTACCACATCTCCAGTTTTAGCACATTTTGACTCATCACTACCTACAACTCTAATCACAGACGCATCTACTTCAGGACTTGGAGCAGTATTACTCCAACGACATAATGGACTGGACCGCCCAGTAGCGTACATAAGTCGCTCGCTAACACCTGCTGAAAGCAAATGGAATACTACTGAAATTGAAATGTTGGCTATGACCTGGTCAACCCACAAATTGAAGGAATATCTTATAGGTTTACCCTTTACTCTCAAGACCGACCATTGCAGTCTTTGCAGCCTACTCCGTTCTATAAAAGTTGAAATGAGTCCAAAAATGACCCGCTTAGTGCTCAAATTAACTGAATTTGACATAATTTCAATACAACACATAAAAGGCGCAACTAACCACACCCCGGATTTACTATCAAGACTTGGACGCACACCTGAACGCGCTTTGGTGAACATCTCCTCCTTACAACTCAACCATACTTATAATCAAGATAGCACTCCATGGATAGTAACCATCAAAAATAAGTTACGCACACACACGACTACTCCTAGAGAACAGAAAAAATATTTACTTGTGAACGAACAATTATTTCGAAAAAATTCCCGTGAAGGATCTGACTATCTTTACTGTGTACCTACAGTTGACGTTCCTACTCTTCTCACCTCGTTTCACGATGATCCTCTTTCTGGTCATTACGGAATGGAAAAAACTTACAAGAGGTTAAAATCACGCTATTATTGGCCTAATATGAAGCACGACGTTGACACCTACATACAAACTTGTGATAAGTGCCAGGGTAAGAAAACTCCAAAGCGAAAACCTTACGGACAGTTTACACATATTCCAATCCCACATCAACCTCGTCTTCATTGGCAAATAGACATGGTTGGTCCATTCCCACGCTCATCATCCGGCAAAGTTTACATACTTTCCGCTCAAGATTATCAGTCTAAGTGGATCGAACTTTCGTGCTGTCACCGATGGCACCGCACTTCAAGTAGCCAAATTTGTAATGGAGGATATCATATGCCGTCATGGTATCCCTGAAATCATTCAGACCGACCGCGGAACCAATTTTACGTCTTCCTTATTCGAAAACCTCAACCGTATGCTTGGGTCCAAACATCACCTATCCAGCGCCTACCGCCCACAGTCACAAGGCTCTTTGGAAAGAGCTCACGGTCCACTTAAAGCCGTACTTAGTATGTACGTTAATGTGACGCATCGAGATTGGGACACTTACATTCCCTATGCTAAATTTGCTATGAATACTATTCAAAATTCTAATACAAAACTGTCTCCTTTCTATATCATGACTGGACGACATCCCCGCCTTCTATCAGAAGTCACGTTTCCCAAAATTGAAGACAATACAATTACAGACTACTACAAGCATTTCACTGATATCTATCAATCTGTACAAACTAATTTACGACAAGCTCAAGAAAAAGACAAACTATTGGTTTCTTCTAACTATTCTCCACACAGCTTTGAAATTAATGATTTGGTCCTCTATTATCATCCTCATCGTATTCCCGGCTTAACTCCTGCTCTACTTCGACCATGGGCAGGACCATATCGTATTATTGAAAAAATAACTGACGTCAATTATGTACTCCAACATACATTAGACTCACGATTACAAGAACGCGTACATATATCTAAATTGAAACGATACTATCCTCGACAACATACGCCTACTACTACTGTACCTACTGCTCATTCATCTCATTCCACTCCGTCGTCACCTACTGTTGTTTCACCTACTACACACGCTATCACTCACCCCATTCATACTGATTTACCAGCCCCTCGTCACCGTGGACGTCCTCGCAAGGATGCTGTTGCGCCCGTCATATTACCCTCTCTCATGCCTGCCGACGATGAACGTCTCCCACGATACAATCTACGCAGTCGCCCTATTTGATTTTTTGAATTTTCATTTTAGCTGTAATATTTTGCATTTATTTTACATAATTTTTTGTCTATATCATTATTATATGCTACTTGGTGAAGGAAATGGAAAACAGGAAATGTGTTAATTATGTTGCACTTAATTAGCGGAGCCGGTGGTTTGGTGGCTGACCCTTGCCGTTGAAATTGGCTTGAGAAATAGTCCGTTAACGACCAACACATGCTGTGTCACGACCCTTGAAATACAATTCGTATTCAAACATTTACTACAATTTGTATTTACCGACTAATAACATTTGCAACAATTTTTAAACTTTTAGGATTGAAATTGAGAAAAAATGGTATATACAGGAACGGAGCTGAGCTTCTTCTACAGCGAGGTATAATGGCCAAATGGGCAATGATCTGTACTTACCGTTGATTTTTTATACCGTTTTTCCTTGCTGCTTCGTTTGTGTTGGAAAGTTTCTTTCCATGCCATTTTGCTCGTTCCACATACCTATATAATGATCGTTTAATTTCTTTTTCTGGTTGTGGTTTTGTTTATTTTTTATGTCTCTTATAATTGTACACTTCGTGGCGAAGTGTTTTTGTGTTGGTAGTGTCATGGTAGTTTGGTTTTATCCATGTTAATTATATGCACCATACGTATTGTATGGCGGATACAAATAGTTGCATTCCCATCCTATGCATGTATTGTGAACCATCTCACTGACTTCCTTTCTTTGCCTTGCTCAGTTGAGGACGCTTGACTGATTTTGGCAAGGTGAGCAAATCATTATAAAAAATCCTGTACGTCGCACCTCCATGCACGACGGCCTTTTGTTTAGCAGAACACAAAAGTCGTCACTATATACATTTTAATATTACATACTAGTTGATACTTCTTAATGTAACATACATGTATAATATTTTAAATAAAAGGGAAACTCTGTGCATTGTGGTACAGAGTCCAATACGCTGCATTACTGTTACGCTGTCCCACTTATTATTCACTCTCACTTCATCTGTGTCATCAGGAAATAGGACATGACAACTTGAACACATGAATTATCTAAAAACACTCTTTATTAGTTTGTAAAACTGTTAGGTTAACCATGTTATTATACACTTTGTTCGTAATGATTTATTAGTAATATTTAAATTCTAAAATAACTGTAAAATTACACACATTCTGGAATTTCATTGTATAAATTGACATGCGACAAATTAAATTGTCATAAGCTCCTTACCACTAACAATATTTTTCAAGTAGCATGAATCAAGTTACTGGTTTATACGTAACAGTAAATTTTATTTCACTTTCATTAAGACACAATCACCACTAAACTGAAGGCTTAATATTCACCCAACAAGGATTTCCAGAAAGTTCATTCTATTGTAGTAAACACAGTCGAAGGTAACTTTCTTGACGGTTTATGATTTAAAATAACAAGAAAAAGGCGAGTCAGTTTTTTAAAATTAATTTAGGCAAGGCGAGGTAACTTCAAACTTTGTTTAATAATATTTAGTCTAAAGTATTCTGACTGTTGTCAGAAAATGAAGTGTGTAAAACTAAGTTTTAGACACTTTATTTCCTGACATCAGTCATAACCAGTATTAAAATACACAATTAGGTGACACAACACCCAGGAATGATTAAGAAAAGAAACTCACACCTAATTCTTCAGGTATTGACTCCTTGCCGTGATCTACCTGTACAACTGCTGCTGTCCCAAGCAGCACATCCAGACTTTCTAGACGTGTTAAAGTAATAGAAAAAGTGGACGTGTAGGCGAACACGTTTATTACACATTCAATATACGTTAATTTCTAAACGAATATTTATAAACCTAATATAAACGTTAAATTATAGGCTATAGTTATGTTAAGCTCCTGAGGGGAACCTTATGGTCGTGAGTAAGGGTGGCTTGGCTAGTGATGGTACATAGTGAATAATGCGGGTGACTGTGTGTATGAACTAACAAATGAATGAATGCAGTAATGTAGTTAGTAGTAGGTAAGTTGTTGGTAGGTAGTTTATTGTGTGGCCTGCTATGGCAAGTAGTAAGTAGTATTTCGGTCAATTGGTGTTACTGCACTCGTCAGCTCTGAGTGTATCTTACACTGAAACTAACTCATTACTGTATTGTTGTTGACATAACATTGTATATTAACATTAAACATAACTCATGATATGGTATGCACCGTATCATGACACATTGCCCTCATAAGGAAGGAGCGCTTAACTGTTACTACTGTCTACTGGTACTTAAATAATATAGCTAAACTATACAGTACTTAAATCTACACTGATAACTAGTACTAAAATTATGTGGCAATGCAAAACTGCAGAATAAGCGCGAAATCGTAGACATTTTTCAACTGCAAAATATTGCATTAATTAAACATATTGATTACGCATACAAAATCACATAGAGATTACATACATTGAATTTATTATTTTCAACTGACGCTCGTGGACGGAGTCAAGACGAAGTCCAGACCATCCCCCCTCTCTTGATATTTCCGAAACCAGGAGGGATACCAAATCAAGGTGGGTATTAAAAAATTCACACAAATTTTGCGCATCTATTCTTATAAATAAAATTTGAAAAATAATTTTTTTAAAAAAGTTACATAAGTTTTAAAATTAGTATATATGAGTTTTTAAATTACAAGTGGGGGCCAACTGGCTCATTTTTAAAAATACTGCCCCGAATTACTTTTTTGTTAATTTTAAACAAGGTTTTTACTTATGGAGAATCGAATAAGTGTATGCGGTCGCGGTACAGTGTGACCTAATGTTGCCAGACTGACCAAAACCCGAATCGGATTTTGTATTATAAATACAGGTAAATATGTATGAATTAGACAATATTTAAATTACATATATAAATTATAAACAACTAGTACTATGTAGTAAAATTAATGTTGTATAGTCCTAACTAAAGTTAAATACGCTAATTAAAATTAAATTAATTACAATTAAAATATTTTTAGGCAAGATATGCGTAAATACTGTGGAGTACATCGAATTAATATTTTTTGGCTCCGTATGGAGTTTTGTTTAAATTTTTTCAGGAGATGCTGCAAATCTATGACCATCACAGCTGGACCTGTACTAAAAAGTTAATCCAGTGTTTTAATCATCCTAGACTAAAATAAATAGTAAGTTAAAATCTGTATGCTAAGAATTTCAAACATTATTACATTAAAATAGTAATAAGTATTATATTTATATTATTAACAATTATATAAGTAGTGATACCTACATGAAAATCAAGGGTACATTTAACTAATTACACTACTATGATTAGAACCTATTACCATTAAATTATAAAAACAATTCTTTTAATACAATTTGTCTCCTATAGAGTTTTGTTTAACTATTGTAGGGTGAGGCATGCCCCACCTAAGAGGGTAGGGCATACATCTGGCCAGACTGTATGTACCAACATCAGGATGGAAACAACATTTTGTCTTGTTTAACAAGTAAACACCATTACAATTAGCATTGTGTACTGCAAATACTCATAAATTACCAAAATTCAACTATATATACTTACATATGGCTAAATTATATTATATTTAAACAATTTAACCTAATTCATGTTTTTTCCCATAGGAGATTTTTTGATTATGGTTTTTTAGCTCAAGATATCAGTATCTGCGGTAAATAAATTCTATGAACTATATAATATAAAATTGCACTATATACTACTATTATGAATTTATGTGTATTATTTTTGACCTTCTAATCCGAAATTTTATTCTTATTCCATATGGTATCTATCTCTCTAGCTATGGTCGTGGCACCGAGCCCCTCTAGCGGGTTGACTATAGCTGGGCGATTGGACACCTAGCCGAGGTCAAGCTGTGGTTGGTCACGCCAAATATTCTAAAAAGTTACCTTAACTTAAAACATAACTAAATTATTATGAAAGGGCTTAGCCCGTAAACCTTACGTACATCAATTACCAAGATCAAGGTGGCGACTTTGAACTTGGTTCGTCTATCCACTACACTAGTAATTTATTAAAAATTGTCTAGTATTAGAAATAACAAGAAATCTAACTAAAATTAAATATTCCACAGTTTTGTAGACTTTCTGACAAACTAGTATTAATTACAAATAATGTCAACACTAAAATCTAAACATCTTTGTGTTTTCATTTTTTTAAACAACAAAAATACTTAAAACATCATAATCGAAACACAATAAAATTATCTAATATGAACAGCGAACATATTAGTCAACAATAAACAGTGACGTTTTCCATTTTAAATAAAATTTATTTGACGTAAAGTAGGACTTCTGTTCAAGACTTTTTAAGTATACATACTGTGCTTTACCTTATAAATCATTCTCCCTGTTAAGGACTAGTGCTAAATCACAAGGAGCTTACGGTATTTAGAGACCAATGGACTGTCCATATGGTATTCGTAAGGGTCCCTTTTCGTACAAAGAACCGTTCCGGTTAGGTGTAGCATTAGTTCTGTCGTGTAACTTGACATGTGGGTTGAAAACGAAAACAATACAATACTTGGAATTAACTGGCTTACTAAATAACCTCATTCAATCAAAAATCATTTATATATTTATTGTGAGACTAACCACAGTTTCTAGACCTTAAGTTTCTAACTTTGTCCATATTTAATATATATTCATCGTTAATCGTAGCTATCAAATTTTTATTCCTTGATCCTTGTGGGCGAACAGGTCTTCTCTTAACTATATTACTAAAACTAGGTTGTGGTTGTTGGTAATTAGTTACTACTGTAGATTGATGTGGCTGTGTCGGTGTAAATAACCGGTAATATTCAGATGATGTAGGTCGTTGTGGCGTGAGTGTACGCATAGTCGTAGGTGGGTCATAGGAACATTGTGGTGGGTTAGGCCTAGGCGGTTGAGAGTGGTCACAGGGCACTGTTGTTATTGGTATTGAAGAAGACAAAGCAGAGGGTTCCGGATCCTGGGAAGAGGACAGGCCAGAACCTGCCAGTGTGTGGGGTGGTCCTCTTAAGGTATCCTTCTCATCAGTGGGTCTAGATCTGTTCTTGTTATCAACAAGCGGTAGTATTCGTCTCCTTGGTGGTATTAACTCTCCTTGCCTCTTATAATATAGTCGAAGTCTCTCAATGTTTACGTTGAAGTGGACTAGCCTAGACTTATGGCGTCCTTTAAGTTTATAGTTATTGAGTCAGACATCTTCAACAATTAGGTATGGACCTACAAAGACAGATAGTAATTTTTTAGATGTGCTGTTCTCACGCTGTTTATAAAGTAGCAATACTACGTCTCCGACTTCAAATTTTTCATCTCTTCTACTGGTATTAAACCTCTTAGCCCATTTAGACCGTTCATGCTCGATTGCTAATTTAGCCATTTCCCTGGCATCACGGCTATGCTGGCAAAAGTCGATGGTCTGTTCCTCCGCTAGAAACGAAAATTCAAAATCAATTAGTAGTTTCGGTTCTTAGCCGAATAGAGCAAAGAATGGAGTTTGGACTGTAGTAGAATGGACAGATAAGTTTAAGGAAAATGTCAATAATGGCACTGCCTGGTCCCATTTTCGCTTACGAGCATACGAGCGTATCATTTCCATAAGGACGTCATGTGTCGATTTAACTGCTATGTTGGTCCGAGCCATGTACGGGATCGGTTATGTGATAAACGCCCAGAATTTTGTTGAGTTCAAGGATAGTCTCGTTCAAAAACGATTTTGCGTTATCTGACGGAAGATATTTCGGTGTTCCAAACTTTGCGACTATCTCATTTGTGATAAATCAAGCAGTGTTTTTGGTATTATAGTTAGTTACGGTATTTTAAATGAGGAATTTGGTAAGGTAGTCCACGGCTGTTAATATGTAACAGTTTTGAGAGTTTGAGGTAAAAATGGGTCTTGCAAAGTGAATCTGAACACGTTCAAAGGGTTAAGTAGGAATCTTAATGAACTGGAAAAGCCCGGCTGGTTTAATCCATGGTGTTTTGTTGAACTGGCATTGGTAGCATGTCTTTATGTACTCTTTGATGTCATCTTTCATCCTTGGCCAAAATATTTGCTGGTGTACTCTGTAAAGGGTTTACTTAATTCCAAGGTGGTCTCCAAACTCCATCGTGTGTAGATAATGCTTAATGTAACATGGCTTAATGTAGGTACCTACTGCCTCTCGCTGCATGTTTCATATAGTTCAATACATGCATTCCTACTCTCTCTGCTCTGTGCTACAGAGGTCACTACCCAATAACTTTCGCATTACGGGTTGTGGCTGGTGGGTGTTGAGTACTAGCGGATCCCTTTTTCTTCTTGACTTGGCGGCTCAAGATGATTTAGTGGAGTTACCAGTGCTCGATCACTCTGCTTGCAGGAATTCTTGAAAAGATATCTCATGTACATACATGCCCACCAAGGACCACATCGTAGAGCAACTGATTAATAGAGACATAACCGCTCAGGTTCAAATTCTTTCAATAATCAGACATAATAATATAATAATTTATTCATTAAGTCGATTTGGCGTCAGATCATACAACATTTTAAAGTTTTTACAAAGTGGTTATTTACAATTTGATGAAAGATCAAATGATCCTTGGTAATTTAAATATACTGTTAGTAAAGGTTTCTTGTGATGCTTTCTTGGTTGTGCTGTGAAAATAATAGTAAAACTGCGTTTGTTATAATAATCATGTCATTAAAGTTTAAAGTAATATTGAGTTTACAGAGCATATATTTCATTTCTATAAGTAATAAAACATTAGATAGCTGGATAAATAATGTGTTATGTGATAAGTGCTATGGTTGTTGAGTTATGTTTGTTTGATGCAGCTTGGGTAGTATTTTTAAATCTCTAGAGCTTCATCCCAGAATTAATTAAGATGCTGAAAGCCCTCTGAGTCAGGGTAGCTTCTGAAGATTGCTGAGATAAGGTTCTTCTTTGTCAGTCTTCTGGTGGATAGCTTTATGAGGAACTTTGTCCGGGGTGGTTTGTAATGCAGTCAGTGAAGCATAATATGAAAAGCATCTTCTACTTCTTTGCCACAAATATCACAGTCAGTACCTCCTTGTTTCCATATCGTGTTCATGCCGTTCAGGTTGGAAGAGTTTTCCCTCAGTACTATTCTAGGAAGGCCAGTTCTCAAGTTTAATATAAACTTTGCCATATTCCATTTTATGTTCATCTCATAGTAGTCAGATTTAAATGCATGAGTCTTTATACGGGCATAGAATTTCATTGCGTTGCTGTTCTGCATTCTAAGGACGTCATTGTTATTGCAGCTTCTTGATGATTTTATTTCTGTGTTTTATGAGATATTCACTGTTAACATTTTCCAAAAATTTCTTCAAGTGAAGCGCCTGCAAAAAGCTTTTTGTGTTGGAGTATCAAGTTAGATCAGGTGTCTCAGACTTTAAGCTTCCGCGTTTCTTGATAGCAGCTTTTGATAATGCTGTCTTTCTTAGCATTCAGTACTTTGCGCAGGAACTTGAGCAGCGCCGTAAATAAAAGTAGCCTTATGTTCTGTGCTCCTGCTTCTAGCAAATGAAGAAGCTAGAAATGGCCTTCGTAGTGCCTGTAAGCTGTCGAAGGAATGCAGTCTGAAAACTCTCAAAATTTTTACAGTAGCAGAGACCCCATATTTGTACTGCGTACATAAGCACCAAGCTAACTAGAGATTTGAAAAGCTGGAGGTGTATCTTTATGTCTGTTAATTTGGCACAATAAAATAGCTGAATAATAAGTTCACATTTTTTCAAAAGTAATCTTAGTACACATTTTTAAATTTAACACTAATTGTTGGTGTTTAGTTAGTAAAGATGTATCATTTATATCCTATTCTTTTTGAGTTTTTATTATAACAAACAAAATTTACCAATTTATTTGACAAGCTTGAATTTCAACTGGATACGTGACACTCAACTACTATCATTAAATACGATTAACAGTATATGTGAATGATGATAACCTTATGCTTAACCAATTTTCAGTGAAGAAGCATTCTTGCCTAAGTCTAGCCCAAAGAAATAGTACACGGCAAAAAAGAAGAGCCTAATAGAAAATCCATTGAAAAATAATAATAGAAAATCGATTAACTTTAACAGATTTATCGTAAAATAGTTAGTTTGTATATGTTAACTTTAGTTGACCTCCAGGGGTCACGTAGTTCTCATAAAATTAATTAAAAGCTAAAAATGGCTGTCCTTATAAAAAAGGGACACTTCACTACATTTCTTTATTTACATCACTATAACTTCTGCTCTGGTTTGCGAAAAAATGTAAAATTTGGCCTAGTTACTCCCAGATACATTACGTAAGACTAGAAAACATTCATTTTTTTCACAGGGTTTGGGTAGCTTCAGTGGCACTGAACAGGGGTTATGCACACATTAGTGGGGAGGTAAGGCATGGTGCACCTTAATGTCAACCCTATTTGACGTTTTTCTGTGTAAATAAAAGGATTGAAAGGCTCCTTCCTAATTCACTTTGAAGACGTGTCTGGGAGGTTACTTGGCAGCGTTATAGTCGATTTCTAGGTCCTTGGAGTTAGCTGGATGATGGAGACAACCGGGTATGATGCGGTTGGGATGAGATGTGAGGAGGTTTGGACCGGGCTCAAAAGGCTTGAAACTGGGTTGGAGAGGCTTGAGATCAGGTTGAGGTCGGACCCAATTTGTGGTCTGGGACCAGATGCGAGCTAGGACCAGATGCGAGCTAGGACCAGATTGTAGCTGGGACCAGAGCTTGGAGCTAGAACCAAGAATTGGGCTGAGATCACGTTGACGCCTGGACTAGAGCTTGGAGCTGGGACCAAGTTAGAGATGGGACCAGGTGAGATTGGAGCTAAAACCAGAAGAGAGCTGGGACCAGAGCTTGGGTCTGGGACCAGGTGAGCTGAGACTCGATGAACTGGGACCAGAGACTGAGATTCGAGACTAGACTTGAGCTTAAACTCGATAAGGCTGGAACCAGAGACTGAGGTTCGAGACCAGACTTGAGCTGAGACTCGATGAGTCTTGAACCAGGCTTGAGCTAGGACCAGAGACTAGGTCTGAAGCAGCCAAGACAGCAGACTGAAGTTTCGGTAGCAAAGCTGTCGACGGGTTCTGAGGGGGCAAGAATCGTAGACCGAGACTAAGGTAAAGCTAAAGTGGTAGACTGATGAGCCGGTGAGACGGTCAGTCGATCGGCCGGTAGGTCGGTCAGCCAGTGATCTAGAGAGCTGGTCGGTCGGTAGGATAGTGATCCTGAGAGCTGGTCGGTCCGTCGGCTGGTGAGCCGAAGAGCTGGTCGAGGGACGCAGTATGGCTTGAACGTACACTAGACCTGATATGGTTCTGCGGGTAAGTCTGGTATGATCGTGGACTACCCCTGATATGGTTCTGGCAGGAGACTCTGGTACGATCAAAGACTAGCCTCATTATGGTTCCTGCAGGAGAGTCTGATTCTGGGTTTGTTGAGCAGCTCTAAACGAGGAAGCGGACCTGAGATGAATTCTAGTCTGATGACACTGATTGGAGACTGCGGTTCGTGCTGAGCACAAGCACAGTGCTACAGAGCACAAGGCTTCTGCTCGAGAAAGCACGGAGTGTGCTTGGGAGCACACGTTGGCTGTGAGTCTAGATCTGTCCAACGTCTCAGGACCATGGCAATTAGCAGCAGTGATGGTCTGGTCCTGTTGCTAAGATAGGTGCTCTGGAGCACAAGGAGGGCAATTCAAGAACACTTTGCATGGATTGATGGCTGGACGTGATCGACGTCTGGGAACTGGGGAAACGAACAACAGTGATAATGACAATACCTCATTGAGAGAATTGAGCTCATTCGAGAAAATTCAGCA
Source organism: Dicyrtomina minuta (assembly GCA_949802685.1). NCBI lineage: Eukaryota > Metazoa > Arthropoda > Collembola > Symphypleona > Dicyrtomidae > Dicyrtomina > Dicyrtomina minuta. The sequence continues at coordinate 39,221,982 of OX461809.1, read as the reverse complement.
AATATTTTCGTTGTTGGGACATTTAAAAATTAAAATGTTTGCATTTTACAAAACTCTAAAGTCAGTTTTTATAAAAAAGCAAAACAATTAGAAAAAATCATGAAATTCACATAAGTACGGAGCTATATAGTACACCAGCATCTGAAATCTTTTGAGAATTTTTCTCTTATTGCGGCTCCACTGTGAAAGTTGAATAACTTGGTAAAAATCCAACGAAAAAAATATGCGTTTTAAAGGAATGTATTGTGCATTTTGAAGTTTCAAGTGCACATAATTAGAGAAAATCATATCAAAATAGAAATAGTAGTGGGATCGTTCATAAATGACGTTAATATGTCCAATGAGTCTACTTTCTATGTTAAAGATAGCCATTTACACAATGAGAGAGGCGTTATAGGGCCAAAAACTAAAATTGTTTCGTTGACGTCATTTACGGACGACCCCAAACTAGTTTAATGAAAAAATTCCCTACGAAGTTATTTTCTCCTTCCTTATAGCGTTAATGGCTATTTTTGAATTTCTTCGCGAAATAAAAACATAAAATTTTCTTATGGGATTTAAAATGCAAATTAAAATTGAACACGTGGTCCCTCCTATGGTCGATTTTTCGCAAATGACCTTTGACCACGATACACGGGACCTACGACTACATTGATAAGTGGTGAGTTTGGTTACTACCATAGGTCTATCTAACGCATACTCGCTCTGAGAACTCCGAGGAAGACGGACGTGTCCTTCTCTGTCTGTCCTCGTGAGCAAATTTCAGAAAGTCTTTTTTCCAATTTGGTTTTTGACTTGTTCGCGAGTCTGCCTAGCAGTTGTGGGTTTAGCGTGTCAGAGCTGTGTCGTTGAGGTTTTTTATCTTAACCTTGGACAACTTTTGGTATTTGAGATAGCGTATATCTACATATCAACGCTGTTTTAACATATTGTTGGAACTTACAAGTAGGAAGATTATGTAACTACGGTGAAGAGGCAATGTGGTTGCATACACATTGCTGCTTCACTGAAGTTATTTAAGAATAATCGCGATCTCGTCCAGGCACGTTGACCCCAGCTAATAGCACTATCAGCAACTGCTGGAACATCTCTGGTATTTTGTGAGTAGGTTAATTAGTCTCGCTTAATTACATGCAAGTTGGACTACGTGCTGGTATTTCGGGAATTTGTATAAATTCCACCAATGGCTTCGGCCCTTGATAAATACCAGTACTATGGTCTGACTTATTTGTCAATTCTGAGCAACTCATAGGCATTGTCATAGTCACTAAAAAGATATACGCTTAGAGGTGTAATTGAAAGTTTGGTGCGAAAGTTTCTCGTTCTTGCTCACGCATACTTTATAACGAGTAAACATAGCAACTTTCATAAATAAAGACATGTTCATAGTAAAAAGGATCGTTCTGCAATGGGCCTATTTATTGGCCTGAGCCGCATTTCAGTAACTTCATGTTGCTGGATCTCCTTCAAATACAATACAAAATACTATCTAACGCATACAATCTTAAGTTGAAAATAGGCGCCCATGTCGTGTACTTTCTGTTAGTTTAAAAATTAAAACTGATGCAAATTAACTGCAGATAGTACTGTTTCATTAAAAGTAACTGAAGTAACTAATTGAAGTATCACAACTAACTACATGCCTGTGCTTTGCACATTACAACAATAATATAACAAAAACTAAATTTTTATTTTTTGGCCAAATAAAAAAAATCCATACCCGTGCATTTCAAAACTTTCCATGTTAAATGCCATAAGAAAAACCAGTTTTTTAATTTAAAGGCATTTTAAATATTGTTTTAAATTTTTATTTAAAGTAAACGTCTGTATGCGCATCAAGTTTGGGTATTCCCAGACTACACTAACGATGCCTAATTTAAATAACTACATTTGGTTAAAATCCCAGAGAAAAGGGTCATGCCGTTTGCTCGTTAGTATTTTTACGGCAGTGCAAAATTTACCTATTATTTTTAATTTTTTAATTATTTTATAATACTCTTGTGTTTAGCGCTATCCCTAATATACAATTCTTAATAACTTAAATGATGGAGTTTTTGAATGCCCTATTACCTCTTATCTTTTTAATAATTTTTTATATTCTCCATTCCCAATTTTCATAGTTTTTCCAAATGTAAGATGTGCAACCTCATTCTCCGTTTTCTCATATTTAGGTATGTATTCGTGTAACTCTTTGTTCTACGTTCTCATCCTGTGTGATTTTCCATGCCATAGTATGCAATTAGATTTTCCGTTTTCTAATTTCTCATGCAATCAATTAAAAGAGGACAAGGTTTTCTAAACCTGTCTCCACACACAATTTAAGTTAGATTTTCGTTCTGGTAAAACAGAGAATGGGGGTTCTGTGAACTTATTCCTCATCATTCATGATATTAATATCCATCAATTGGCAAATTATATTAAAGGTAATAGGTAAGTGCAACAGATCAGCATGAAACGAATGGCCCAATGTTTCGTGATCATGTGTGCGTTGTTGGACTTTTAGTGAAAACCTGCATTTTCTCTTTTGGTCGACTTTATTCCCTAATAATTCCAAATTAATTTCTTTACTTATTTAATTGTTGATATTCTCCATAATCCAAGGCAGTTGTATGAAAACGAAAGGCTTTTTATACGAATACGTATTTGTATTTAATTTCTTTCTTAAGTAACGACCGACCTCTATGTCTCTAAACTGGGATTTCCCAAGAATAGATGATTGTCAATACTTCACAATATTCTCATTTCTACTCAAAAGATTTTATATTTTCCCAAATCGCAATTGATGAAGATTTAAAATTTTTATGGCGAAGGGTAGAGAGATTTCGGTCCTTGACTCACTTCCCAGTGGAAAGTCCAAATCCTCATCCTTTCATTTTTGCATATTTTCATCATAAGGATCATCTCTTTTATGGGATGTGGTGGACACCTCCACACTGCACAAATCTTGACCATCTGATCATCGCATCATTTTATAAATTAGGCTCAATTTGCATAAGATAATTTAGGAATATATTTAGCATAGTTGTATACCCTTATAGCATCATAACCAGCATATACAAACTAATTAATTTGACCGACTGACTTGACAAAGACACCATAAATTAATCCACAACTGCATAAATTTATACCCTTTTACATTTCATACAAATTAATACGCCCAAAAATTCGAGAAAAATTGGTAGAAATTGAACTCGAGTACTAGTTCGTGAATGGGCCTATGTGGAACACTCCCATATTTACCAGCGCGTCGCGCTCATTCATGATCCTGGTTCTTGTTTTACAGTTTAATGAATTTCCCTAGTGAACAGGAGCGGTTTATGGACAACAAGTTATGCGTACGCATTTAAATATTCTAATTGTAGTTATAACAAGGTCATGCTGTGTAAACATGCAAAATATTTAATTTTTTTTTTAAAAGTGGGAATGTTAATTGAATTGAATAGCCTACGTGACTTTTCCTCCGTAATCCACTATTTCTCTCAGTTTTTTATAAGCACTAAGACATTTACACAAGAAGAACGTATGATTAGCTCATTCCCATAGCCTTAGCATTTTCTCGTCCTGTATTCTAAATTCCTATCATTACGTCAATTTCCATGTACTTTTTAACTGCACTGCGCTCCTAATTAGCTCCTCGATTACAATTTTTTTGTGAGGGAATTCTTCAAAAATTTCAAGTTTACGTTCTTTATTTTTTTCGGCCGGGGGCTGTTTAGATTTTTCAACTAACTATAATACTACCACTAATTTACACAACATATCAAAACACTACAAAAGCTCCTAGCTTTGCCGTCATTGTCGTTTTTTGCAAGCAACAACGGTTTAAAAACTCCCTAATTATTTTTTTTCAAACTTACAAAAATATTTATTCACTATTTTTGGTACGGAAATTTACAACATGCAGCAGATATTACGTTTATTTAGTTCCATCTCATTCCAACCTAAGCTTTTACATGTAGAGGGAAATTCAAATTGGCCGAGTTTTAATCACAAGCGCAGAAAATTGGTTTCCGTATCCCTAGTATAAGACTGTTATTCCACTAAGGCAAACTTTGTTGTTTGCCGTACTCTGTTTTTTTAAAAATGGAAATAAAAGTCCCATGTAACATGTTATCATGAAATCTCGTGTTTTGGTCTTGTTTCCATTTTTGCTGCGTATAAACTGGGCATGATGAGAATTCTGATATCACAAATCCCAAGAAATGGACACAGCTTACAATTGTGTACGTGAGAGCTTTACACTGAAGAATATAGATTTCAATCAACTAACTGCAGATAGTCACTTTTTAGATGCTGAGCTTAAGCATCTATAGGAATGGCTATGTCCGTCTGTCTGTCTGTCTGTCTGTCTGTCTGTCTGTCTGTCTGTCCGTCTGTTCTTTATGCGCTACAGGTCACAGTTTTCAAGCGATGTCCTTTAAACATTTTTTAAACTGCCACAAATGCGAGGGAAAATTGCCCTATTGTTTTTGGAGTGGATCGGGCTAACCAGTTTTTTACAATTAACAGTTGACTGGACCAACTTTTTTAGTCATCTAAAAGCATTGGAGAAAAACGGGTGATTTGCCTTTGCACCAGTCAATTGCACCAGCTAAATACACCAGCTAAATGGTTTCGTTACAGGCGCCAGTCAATGCACCAGCAACATGCACCAGTCATCGGCACCAGCTACCCGCAGAAGTTTCAAGCAGAAGTTACCCGCACCCACAAAGTATCCCTAAGGGAGGGAGGTGTACTTGGGGTCACCCACAAAGACGTCCCAACAATCTCAACTATTTTTGCTAAAACCATAAAAAAACTTTAAATACTTGCACCCCCTACCCACAAAGTATCCCCTAAAGGGAAGAAGTGTAATTGGGGTCACCCACAAATGACGTCCCTAAAATTTTATTTTTTTTGCTGAACCCATTAAAAAACTTTAAATACTTGCACCCCCCACCCACTCAGTATCCCCTTAAGGAGGAGGGGTGTACTTAGGGTCACCTACAAATGACGTCCAAAAAATCCTAATTTCTTTGCTAAAACCATTAAAAAACTTTAAATACTTGCGCCCCCACCCACAAAGTATTCCATTAGGAGAGGGGAGGGTGAACTAGGGGTCACTCCCTAATGACGTCCTAAAAATCTTAGTTTGAATGAATGAATGAATGATTTTATTACAGTGTAAGACATTAACTTTACAGTTGTTTTCAATATCGACACTTTATAGTTAGGTAAGTCAGAATTAATTATAAAAACAAATATTAAATAGTAGAATAATTTGCGGTAAATAAATAGATAAATAAGTAGTTATAACAATTTTGTATTTTAACAGAGCACATAGCTTAGCGACAGAAGGTTATTTCGATTCTCTTATTAAGGATGAACTTTCTGACTAAGGCGTCAAATTTGGCTAAGGTATTAGATTCCTGGGTTTCACAAGGAAGGGCGTTCCAAAGATCGACAATGGAGTGTGTATATGAACGTTTTCCATAAGCACCTGAGACAGCGCCATGGTCGACATTAAGGGGCTTGCGGAGCACTCTTGATGTTCTATTTTGTTTTAATCGAACACTATTTTCAAAAACTCCCTGCACATTACTTTTTTTCACGAAATGTTTATAAAAAAACTTGGCTTGATATAGATCTCTACGTTCCTCTGTAGTCATCCAGTTCATATTTTCAAGTAGGTCGTACTTTGACTTAAAGCCATTTGCTCGTAGTCCAAATATTTTGCTAAAACCATTAAAAAACTTTAAATACTTGCACCCCCCACCCACTAAGTATCCCCTCAGGGGAGAGGGGTGTACTTGGGGTTACCCACAAATCACGTCCCAATAATCCCAACTATTTTTGCTAAAACCAATTAAAAACTTTAAATACATGCAACCCCCCCCCCACTAAGTATCCCCTTAAGGAGAAGGGATGTACTTAGGGTCACCCACATATGACGTCCCAAAACTCCTAATTTCTTTGCTAAAACCAATAAAAAACTTCAAATACTTGAACCCCTAACCCTACGAATCATCTCTTGAAGGGGGGGTGTTGTTAGGAATTTAAACAAGTCAGAATCTTAAAAATATAAATATTTCTTGTGCCTAATGCTTTACCAACTGCAAACTAATGCTCCGTTACTCAACAAATCATCCCTTTTAGGTTCGGAGGGGGGGGGGGGGAATTCAGGGTCAGTCGTAAAATACGTCCTATAAATTCGAAGCCTCGAAGCCAAGGTTGGAATGGAGCACGCGACACCTAGAGTTCCGTAAACAGCAATGGGTCAGTAATGGCCTGAGCTAAGAAATGTCTGATACGAATCTGTGAGCGTGTCAGATATGGAACCCATAAGATACATAGAGTCCCGTAAGCGAGTTGGCATGTCATTATTTGAAAAAACACCCGTTATCAGTTCAAACATTATGTAAAATAGTATTTTTAGCATGAAATATAAATTATTGTACATATTAGGATCGTCCAACAGTGTCGTCACTGAAATATTGCACTTTAAAGGGTATATAGTGTACTGTATGTAAATAATGGGAAAAGATGCATCGAATGACTGAAGTCAATATTCGCTATAAGCTCAGCATCTACTTCGGGCCCACGGTAGGCAAATCCGGCGCAAAGCGCCGGATTTTTTAATGCTGAGCTTTAGCTGCATCTATTGTAATGGTCATGTCCGTCTGTGTGTCTGTCTGTCTGTCCGTCCGTCTGTTCTTTATGCTCTACAGGTCACAGTTTTAAAGTGATGCTTGTCAAACCAATTTTAAATGGTAACAAAAGCGAGGGAAAAGTGCCCTATTGTTTTTGGAGTTGATCGTATTTACCAGTTTTCTACAATTAAAAGTTAAATGGACCAACTTTTTGAGCAATAAAAATGCACGAAAAGAAAAACAGGTGCCGAATACGAATTTACGTGCACGTACATACATGCCTTCCAATTATGGGAGGTATAGTAGAGACAACCGAAAGTGGTATCTGGCAAAAATAAAGTTTCCATGCAAACAAACGGCAGCTTTCTCCTTGCAGATATCACTTTCGGTTGCCCCGTCAATAAATACCTACCTATGGTACAGAAACCTGGCATTCAGTGGATATGTATACCCTTGGTAAAATGTAGAAATCACTTGCGGTTGCCCCGTCAATATACACCTACCTATGGTACACAAACCTGGCATTCAGTGGATATGTATAGTCTTGGTAAAATGTAGATATCACTTTCGGTTGCCCCGTCAATATACACCTAGCTATGGTACACAAACCTGGCATTCAGTGGATATGTTTATCCTGGTAAAATGTAAGGAAGCATTAACAAATTATGCCATGATATTTTGTAAATTTTGTGACCCACCCACTTTTTGTCTATAATTATAATCACAGTGCAAATCAGAAACTCACAAACAGTTGCCTGAAAAAATAAAAGCATCATTTGTAAACGCTTCCTACGCTTCAAAAGCATACAAACAAAGAAAAACCAGTAAATTTAAATTTTAGCATTAGCGTTTATAGGTATTACAGAGACGTCTGGTGAAGCCAGTGAAGCTTCGTTTCTTCAAATTAGACCGCCACTAAAGTACAAAACAAGTAAATCTTAATGTATTGTTACCAGCTTTAACAAACCAGATTGAATAGGAGGGAGGGTGGGGGGAATGTAAATAGCGGGATTGTTCATAATTGACGTCACAAAAAATATTACAGGTTTATTACGATCGTTCGTAAATGACGTCACAAAAAATAATACTGTTTATTGGGATCGTCCGTAAATGATGTCAAAAAATATTACTCGTTTATTTGGATCGTCCGTAAATGACGTTAAGAAAATATTACTCGTGTATTAACAACATCTGTAAATGACGTAAAAAAAATATTACTCGTTTATCGGGATCGTCCGTAAATGACGTCACAAAAAATATTACTGTTTATTGGGATCGTCCGTAAATGACGTCACAAAAATATTACTCGTTTATTGTGATCGTCTGTAAATGACGTCAAAAAAATATTACTTATTTATTAGGATCGTCCGTAAATGACACTAACAAAATTTCACTCGTTTATTAGGATCGTCCGTAAATGACGTCAAAAAATATTACTTGTTTATTGGGATCGTCTGTAAATGACTTTAAAAAACTATTACTCTATTATTGGGATTAAAAATACCATTTGTATATTTGGATTGTCCGTAAATGACCTCAAGAAAATATCACTCGCTTATTGGGGTGATGTGTGAATGACGTCACTTGAATTAGGTATCAGGTAAACGTATTCCTTTAGGCCATCAATACCGAACTGAAACTATTGACCAGACATTATAGAATTTTTACAAACCTAGCCGTACAACTCGTCCCCGTCCACCAGATACATCAAATCTCTGTCCCTAAACACTGGTACAGGTGCTTCTCTTAGCATGATCACTGGCATTGGCACTAGGCGTACCCAGCCAACTAATGTTTGCAGCAATATTTCTCGTACTGGTGCAATATTCAACAAAATCTTTCAAGTCGCTTGTACGTTGCCAAATGGTACCACCAAAATTTGTACCCATTACACTCGTACCGGCTTATCAACTCAAACCTGTGCTGTTATAAAACCCACTTGTACCAACACCACTCAAATTCCGTCCATTTTCACCAGCACAACTTGTAACTTAGCCCGCTTTTGTGGACACTAGCTGCAAGGACCTTATGTTAGCCTTCCTATTGTCATGTCCTATTTTCTGATGACACAGATGAAGTGAGAGTGAATAATAAGTGGGACAGCGTAACAGTAATGCAGCGTATTGGACTCTGTACCACAATGCACAGAGTTTCCCTTTTATTTAAAATATTATACATGTATGTTACATTAAGAAGTATCAACTAGTATGTAATATTAAAATGTATATAGTGACGACTTTTGTGTTCTGCAAAACAAAAGACCGTCGTGCATGGAAGTGCGACGTACAGGATTTTTTATAATGATTTGCTCACCTTGCCAAAATCAGTCAAGCGTCCTCAACGGAGCAAGGCAAAGAAAGGAAGTCAGTGAGATGGTTCACGATACATGCATAGGATGGGAATGCAACTATGTGTATCCGCCATACAATACGTATGGTACATATAATTAACATGTAGAAAACCAAACTACCATGACACTATATAAAAAAAGTTTTCCAATGATTAAAACAATTCGCTATAAGCTCAGCATCTACTTCGGGCCCACGGTGGACAAATCCTGCGCGAAGCGCCGGATTTCTTCCTTCGTAAACGTCAAACGTTAGCTGAATTAATCTTAATCCTGCTGCTAATAAATCAACCCGTGAAATGAGGAGTTTTTTCAGTGTATTGTAGACGTATAGGATTACAACGATGATATGATGATTATGAATTGTGGCTAAATGAAAGCAAGGGCAATGTATGAAGAATGAAGAAGAAGCCATGATATAATGACGTAGATTGCACGTGAATAGTGGCGCTGTACTAGTGCTTCTGTATCTATAGTCTATAGGCATAAGTGGGACCTTCTCTCGTATTTTTTCTTGATTATTACCTCCCACTTTTGTGTTGTACAGACCAGGCACAATGCATGCATAAAACAGAAGCCTTCTGCAAATTTTTAATTGCACATGTGTTGTACTTTAATTGAAGCATTATTAATCATTATTTATGCTATTAGCATTATTGAATTACTTATCAAAGTACGTGTTATATGTGTATTATATATATGTATATATATCCAAGAACTGCAATTATCGAAGGCATCGTTATTGCAATTCTCAAGGGTTCTACTCAAATATGCCAACAACACCTATACTCAACACCCAATCCCGGATAATAATATTTAAATTATTACCACATTTTTTCTGTACAACACAAATATATTCCATAAAAGGGTTAAACCCTTGGTACCGTATACTGTGTCATTTTGGCAACTTTCTGTAATGAAAGCAGTTGACGAATATAATCTATTATTATATATATATATATATAAAAACAGGGGGCTGTGCTGCGCCCCTTGTTTAAGGGTAACCTTAAGGGGGTGACATAAGATCTTTGCGCTCTAAGATACGGCATTAGGGACGTGGGACAGGTTGAGTTATATTTTTTTTCACATCTTTTGGGTAATATCTAGGAAACCTCTAACGAAAATTTTGAAATTTATTGTTTTTTTATGAGCTACAATTATTTAAAGATTGAAACTTTTAGCGTTGAGTCTTATGATATTTTGAAACGCGGCAACTTTGAGCGCTAAAATAAAATACTTGGAAGGCATAAATCGAACAAAACTCTCAGAGGCTGCCTAGATAAATGGTTAAGGTAGGTACTTAGACTGAAAAGGTGTTTCAAAATTTTGTCAAATTGGCTGTGAAATAGCTCGAAATTTCATCCTATGACGCTCCTTGAGGCAGGGTCAAAACCTGCGCACTTACAGCAGTGGTAGGCATTGGCAGGGGTAGCAACGCAGCTAATAAAATCATATGAGTGGCGTCGGGCCAAAACAATTATATGATTTTTAAACTATTAAAAATTTTTCTGACGTCAACCTTGTGGCTAAAACTGACTGTTTAATGTTTTTAGAAGTAAGAGCTTAAAAATACTATTAGTTATTTATTCAGAAAACTCACGATTTGGCAAAATAATCAGTTATTATTGGTTAATAGTATTCAGGCATCTTTAATGCCGTTTGAAATTTTATACTTCATTAAGAGATTTACGTGAAACAATGGAATAGGAAATCGCTTCAGTTTTTATAGAAAGCTTCTATTTAGCTTCTAACTCCCCCTTAAAAGTAATATGGGGCAGTAGTATTGTTAAAATATAAATTTAATTAACTATACATATAGGATACGTTATACATATTGTTTTACCTACCCGTACGTATTGCTGGTATTAATCATAGGGATAAATACGTAAGCATAGTGTAGATGTGGAAATTGCACATTCTACATATTATTGGTAAATCCCGTCCATGGTAAGGAGGGATGATTTCATTATCTTTAAATTCTATGATGTGATATTAACATTCTCAGCAGGATTGTCCTTCCTTCTACAGAAGCAATCCGTATCAATTGAAATCATTTCTATCTAATGTCAAATAGTTCTATCTACATTAACATAGAGTAGAATATTTGAATAATTATTGTAAACTCTAAGGAGTTGATCTAAAAAGCGTTTCCTATATGAAAGCATTGTGCATTGTTTATGCTGACGTTACACATCCTTTATCTTCTCGTCATTTTGTCACTCAGCTATTAAGTTTTATGACTTTATTGGTGAGCAGAAACCATCCGTAGTTTCAAAATACAGGATGGACATTCTATAGGTTATTTCGTATGTGCTGTGACACATACTCATAATATTTGGCCGTATTATTCCCACAGTTTGTGGAGGAAATTACATGTACAAACATTAATATACCTAAATTACTACAACCGAGTTTTAGTCAACACACAGACTGATTAAATGAATTTAATTCAAAACTGAACGTCGGAGAGATAACTTGTCTTTACTTTTTATTCCTCTGGAATATTTTACTTTTTTTCGCATTCACCCTGATTTTATATGAGGAATTAAATAAGTTATTTTTAACTATCTTCATAGTAATTTCAGTTTATATTAAGTATATAGTACATGCCTTTGTAGTTGTTTTTCTTCTAGGATTAATTTATCGTATTTTTTATTTGTGCATATTTACATAATTCAGTACGCTTTTAAAATAACAGACTGATTTTATTCCTGCCTATTTAAATAATCTTAAAACCTTTGGAAATACTCGATCGATTTTCACTAAAACGTAAATTTTGAAGTCATTCAGCCAACTAGAATATTTTAACTCCCCCCACCCACCCACTCACCTACTGCGTCACCTTCTTAAGCATAACATCAAAAACAGCGATGTGTATGATAGGGTGTTATTAATTTTTAGCTGACCCACCTTCAATGTGATTGGCACTATTTGTGTTAAATCCCTTAGAATCAGCCGTATGAAATGAAGTAGTTTAAATTTTCCGCGAAAATTTGTCAAAATGTAAAATTTAAGTTTTGGACTAGTGACTCACAGAATTTACATACAAATAATACAACACTAAAACCGTAATGATTAGCAGAATCTAATTATGTTCGTGTCCATAGGTGATAATTTAACAGTTTTGAAATTATTTTTAAAAAACCGTTTTTTTAAACTTGCTTTAAAAAGTGTTGTATGTGCTAAAAGGGTAAATAAAAAAAGTCGCTTTTTTTATTTTCTAAGAGCATTAAAATGAGCTATCACTCGACCAATTCGGTCAAGTATTTTAAAAGTGTTATAAATCATGTAAATAGGTAGAAAAAATAATTTATTGCAGTTTGCTTGGCTTTGTTTTGGTTTGTGTTGTTTTAGTTTTCCAAGCAATGCGTAATGCTGTCTTACTCGAAACCTTTTAGTCCAACTGTAGGTGCATTTACAAGTGACATTTATATCAAAAAGGTTCTATAATTGTGAAGCTTTATGCTAAAGAACCGTGCCACTGATATACGCGCCTTGAAGTCTCTTCTGAGTGAACAATTTTAATAAAGCTTTATCACCATCTGGCCTAGAATTGACTTTTTGTTTCGTTACATAAAGATGATGACCTGCGTAAATGTTAAATAGTGTTAATTCTTAGGTAGGAAAAGAAATACAAAACATAGGACAGCTGACTACCAGTATGTGTAACTTTTCGGTTTAATATCAAGCAAGCTCCGTGTGGACGTGCGGCAATTACTCTTCGTCTTTAAAATTAAGAACGAAAACGTAAAGTAACAGAAATAAAAGTTAAATCATTTTAAAATGAGTGTTTTTTGCCAACATTTGTTTCAAAAAAAGTTTTATTTACTAATTTAAAAGCAAATTGTGAATTAAAATACAAAAACTTAATACAAACTTACGTGACTGTATATGCACATTTAGCAATCTTTTCAGCTATAAAACATTATTATCTACTATTTTATCCGGGTTATTCACTGTGCCTAATGTCAAAACAAAACCTAAGCAATTTATTTTCTGAATATTAAGTTCTCGTTGAACCATCACCATCAGATAATAGAACTAAATTAGTAGCAGTACCCAACCCTAGCCTAATAAGGAATGCATCCTCACCACCCGAAAACACTCCTAGAAAAGGCAAACGTAGCATTCTTTTGAAATCTGGTGCATCAGCCGCTACTGCTATTCAAGCCACATTTCAAAACACTCACACTTCATGCAGCCTTAAGAAGGCAGAAATGACCTTAGACCTGCTGTACAACTTTTTTGTTGCAAAATTAGACGCAGCCTACATTTCACTGAAGAAAAAAGTTCAAATAATTCACAACTTGCTTCTGCATAGCAATAAAAAAATTACAGCAATGAAAAAACAAAAAAAATATTGATGACATTAAATCTCTTCAAAAACGCTCCAATGCAAAAAATCTAATAGTTTTTGCTTGCCAGAACCAATAAATAAAAATAAAATTAAAACAGAATCAAAAATTGATCACTTGCTTGAAAACCTGAACTTCAAGACATTAAAATCGATCCGGCGTACTACATTGGGCGTCCTGCAAAAGTAACCACACGTCTACAGTGTGTATTAATGAAATAGACTCAGACGTTGTTGGGGGGTAACTTCCCCCCACGCACAAATAATTCAACATGATAACTGACATGACTGGGGGGATAACTGGTTCTCATCGCGTCAATTACTTTTACCGTTGTTTCTTATGGGGCGGTCCTGACTTTTTTCAGTTACATTAAACTTCGTACATAAGAAATCCCGTGGAACCGGCATTTTACATTCCTTTTAGCGGGTATTTCTTTAAACCGTTGAAGGAATTTTTCTTATATGCGGAACTTTATAAATATTTACAAATATACAGTTTAAGTTAGAACAAGGTCAAGATATTTTTTGCGGGTGTAAATTAAAAGGTAAATATAAGAACGTGTTGAATGTTGATGTTGATTGTTTAAAATAATATATGTTGGTTTGCTTTGCATTAGTTTAGTTGGGACATAAATGTAGGCTTAGGTTATGAAGATTGGAAAATACTGTTTTATCAGTATTATTTTTGGTGCAGCCACATAATTGACTGTAGAATGTCGGGTTGTTTTATTGTCACTTTGGCTTGTGGTTGTGTGGTTGTCAAGTTGATTCAATACGTGAATTGTTAGCTGATATGTTTATGCAGTAAATATATCAGCAATGATAAGCAGGCGTGCTTGGGTGAGCAGTTAGGACTGCAAAACAAAATTTACAGTCTCAGACCCGGCTTCAATCCTAGGCCACTGCTAATCGTTTACGGCTCGGTGTTGTACGGTAAACGTCACTGGATGGTTGATTGAAACCCAATCTCCTTCGGTGCTCCTTAGTGACCACTACTTACTGTAGGTGCCTAAGGAATGAGACTGTGGAGGAGGGGACGGGGATAGGTGAAAGGGTACAAAGACCGAGACGATCTAACGCAGTAGCCTCCTATTTTCTCACCCACAGTGACTGGTTGAGTCAGGTTGTATGAACTTTGGTTAAATTGACCCAATAAATAAATTATTATTATTATTATTATTATTATTATTATTATTATTATTATTATATCAGTAATGATAATGCTGATGGACTGATGAACTACTCATTGTAGTTTGGAGCAGTCAACAGTCACCAAGTATGCTGTGTATTCTATAATTAACATGACCTACTTAAATGCACTTAAAATGTAAAGAATATAAGGAAATTAGATTATAGGTATTGGTAAGGTACAAATGCGCAACAATACGAATTTTTAAAACATTTCTTTTAAATGACCAAAAATACCATAATATGGTACAAAATCAATTCCTTACAACGGTTTATTCCTAATTTCGAATACCTTTTAACCGAAAAATTATAACATTGCTAGCATAGCTGGCGAACCAAATGGTCTATTTTTCTACCTTATAGCGGTTATTCCATTTAACCGGGTTGCTTATATACGAAGTTTACTGTATTAGTCTCTAACATTTGCAAACAACCACAGATATAAATAAATTAACATGGGACATAATGCCAACTAAATTTCCTACACAATTACATATCAGGCATGGCTAAGGTCACACGGCGTCACAAGGCACCCACATATGAACTTTGAACGCAGTTGCGTAGTGGGTTCAACAATGGACTAGAAGCGAAGCAACCACGTTCAAAGTTCATATGCAAGTGCCTTGTGACCTCGTGTGACCTTAGTCATGCCTGATATGTCATTTTGTAGGGAATTTAGTTGGCATTATGTAACATGTTAATTTAATTCAATCTGTAGTTGTTTGCAAATGTTAGAGACTAATAACTAAAAAAAGTCAGAACCGCACCATCAGAAACAACGGTAAAAGTAATTGACGCGATGAAAACCAGTTATCCCCCCAGTAAGTGGTGCTATTGTAACTCTGTAATCAAAGTGAGTGTTTCTAGTTATAAGTAATGTATTTGTGAGTGGGCTGACGAAAATTTGCATTTTTTCATTTACTTGTTTAAAAGATAGACGTGTTTGATTGGAAAAAACCGTGGTCTGAGTCTATTTCATTGAAAAACTTATTTTTTGGTTTTTATTTAATTGTGAAGTAACCTCTTGACCGCTGGGGGTCAACCAAAGTTTAAACATAGCACCTAGTTGGTTGTCAACAACCCCGGCTTGGTGGCTTGGAGATGTAATGCATCGCCTTGTCACCAAGTCGGGGCCAGCCAGTAGTGCTCTTGATTGTGGGCAGTGGGGGGATGGGGCTTGGTGGGGCGGTGGGGGAGTTGAACGGGGTGGGTGTGAGAGTCTAAAGTGTTTGGGTGCTGGTTGTATTTATCTGTGGTAGTTTCTACCTGAGACAGAGATACAAGTCAGCTTAATAGTAGTTTACTACATGCCTGAACACTGTACATTCAAATGTATAGACTCAAGATTCATCTCGAAGTTCCTCTCTTCCTCGTCCACTACAGGCCGTCGCCACCTGTCCACTCTCGATAAGAGTGACTGCTGGCGGGTTGGAAGCAGAGTGAATGCGGAGCAGTTGAAGCCCTGAGAAAGCCGTACCTGTTTCGTTCTACTCTGTCTCATATCCTCGGCTAGCCGAAAAATACATTCATGGTACCTGGTGAAAACTAGTATAAATATATCTCTCCAGGAGTACGACAGTAAGTAGTCTATATCAGTATACTAGTTGAACAAGAGTTAAGAAAACATGAACCACTATACCTGGTCAAGTGTACTATACACTCGCACCTTCCTAGTGGTTCACATAGCAATGTTGTATAGAAAAACATTAGGTTATACCCTTGAGGTTAAGAACCAAAGCTGTATAAATACACACATACACGCACATAGTTGGTTGTCAACAAAAAATAGTTATCATGTTGAATTATTTGTGCGTGGGGGGAAGGTACCCCCCAACAACATCTGAGTCTATTTCATTAAAACACTGTGATTTTCCTCTACTTGCAATGCGTGAAGGACAAAGACAGAATAATGAAAGCAAAAGTTTAGCTTAAAAGGAACATTTTAACTCAAAAAATTTGTGTATGCCCTGCATATGCTCAACGCCATACTTTAAAACGTTTACCTACATACGATTATCAAAAAAAGAAAGTCACCCACATTTAAAATTTAAGATCTGAAATGAAAAACTTCATCTGGAGAACAAAGGCACTACATCGTTCTGGAAAAAAAATGACAAGGGTGAAATACCAGAGTCTACACTCTAAGTCCAGTGAACCATGCCTTCTCCAGTCCAGTCAATATTACGAAGTTGTTTCCATTATCCTGCCTACCATAACTACTACAACCCGATCCTGAAGTAGAAAGCCTACGGACCCGCACAAGGATCCAAGAAAACAACCCTTTTTCATAAATTTTAAACACTCATAATAATAGGATTATTTAATCTTCCAAATTGTACTTTAAGTTATGATTATTATATTATTATACTTGCCAAATTAAAACTATAAATATTTACATCAACAACTTAATTTCATCTCAAACCAAATTCTAGAGTAGTAAAATAACTGCAAACTGCTACATTTTAAAAGACAGGACCCCCCCAGTATATTTCGCCATAGTATTTGTGTTGTTCCCTCTTGCTTTTATGGCTACTAACTAATATTTTCTTGGCATTGATGTATCCAATGTTCTGTATTATTTTATATTGTGTGTAGTAATTTGTATTTGTATTTGTGTGCTAGTTGTCATGTCCTAATTTTAATGACACAGATGAAGTGAGAGTGAAAAATAGGAGGGACAGCGTAACAGTAATGCAGCGTATTTGACTCTGGCCAACAATGGAAAGAGTTTAGCTTTTTATTTAAAATTGTATCTATGTATGTTACATTATTAATTATCCACTAGTATGTAATATTGGAATGTGTATAGCGACGACTTTGTGTTCTGCAGAACAAAAGGCCGTCGTGCATGGAAGTGCGAGGTACAGGATTTTATAATGATTCGCTTACCTTGCCAAAATCATTCAAGCGTCCTCAACTGAGCAGGCAAAGAAAGGAGGTCATTGAGATGGTGCACAATACATGCATAGGATGGAAATCGTAGAGTTAAATGTAATGATGTGTATCTGCCATAAGATACGTATGGTACATATAATTAACATGTGTAAAACCAAACTACTATGACATAGTATTAATTTAGTGTCCGTGATTTAATAACAGTATTTATATACTGAATTGCCTGAAACTTTAATAAAAATAAACTCAAACTCAAACTCAATGTATGTATGTATGGATGTATAGTAGTATTGTGCTTGCAGGCCTTAGCCTATACACACTACGTTACAAATTCGATATTACAGCTACTCCTGAGATACACTATTTGGACAAGTCTAAGTGTACTCAATTGAGATCACTGAATATTAAACTAGCTTTCTTGGGAAGACTACCGAATAATTTGGGCTTTCGAATTCGCCGCACTCTTTAAGACGCAATATTAAAACTCCTAGCTAGGAGATAGCTTGGTGATTATTTTACAAGGCCGTAGTTTGATAGAGTTGTTGACTTAATCTCTTTAATGTGTCACGTCATAGCCAGAAAGTCACTCTATGCACCCTACACCTTGGTTCCCCTACATTATGGGAAGAACTATCCTATGAGACGACATTCGATACTTGCTATATCATGTAGAGGAAAGAGGATATAGTGATCGGATCGTCACTACAGACGCACCAGACACCAAGCAGACACTCTCTGTATCATTAAGAGACATCTCCGTCAGCCAGTGGCGTTATTGCCCGCTAGAGCTCACCCCTACTCACGGATTTCCGAACTCACTTGGTCTGTATCCTGATTTTACTAGACGTCTATCCTACACTATTCCTCTTATTCCTTTTCTATCAGCGCATACAAATAGACAGCAGGAAATTCAACCAGTGAAGACTAATGGATTTAGAGAGATCTCGTATGCAAAATGTATTGCTACATATGTTTTTCACTCATCGATAACTCTCGTTAACATCGACGATCTCGTCGTGCACCGTGCACCATAGAGCCCAATAGCCTCCCCTGAATCCCCCCAGTAATGTATTAAAATCAATTTAATGAGCAATAAAATTATGCAATTCCATGGGCGTCAGCCCAAATAGTACTTATTATATAATAAAAAGAATACCCAATAAGTGGATTGTGCAAGCACAGTCGCGTGGATAGCCTTTGGATTTTTCCGACTTAGTGCTAATCTATCTTAATATTATAAGTTTCCATAATCAGCTAGTCCGGCCAGGAATTAAGAAAAGCAAAAGAGTCCTATACCAGGATCCACTGATGCGCTAAATGCCCCAATTCGGGCTGAATTAAGTATGCAACAAATGCTCCTTTCTATTTAGATCGACGGAACAGATAACGCAAATAGATTCACCAGATGCATCTGGTTAATTAATCTGTGTTAGAGAGAGAAGTAAGCGAAAAGCAGTCACAGCCATCGACTCCAGGTTCCGATAGCTAAATCTTGCTATCTGCCTCTTCTTCCATGCCCAGTCTCTCACAGGAACGCAGAGGTAGTCTCTACAGAAGAAAGGTATACAATGAGGAAAGTACAACTAATATACTTGGCTTCTGTTCCCTTCCTCGACTATCCCTGCCTCTGAGAGTGACGAGGCCTGGGAGGAGATGGAGATAAGCAAATACTAGCGAACGGCCCCATGGAGCCGATCGCGTGTAACCTCTTATTACTCACTTACCTTCAAACCCATAAAAATCCCAAACCGAATCTGAAATACTTGGAGTATTCAATGGTTCAGCGTTAGCTTCAAGGGCAGACGAGCGGACACGTCTTACCTCGAAGACTCAAAGCCTACCAAAATCAGACTCTGACCACCAGTAAACAAATACAGTAGTAATGCACTTCATCTGCCCTGCCATTTCCTTCGTATCTTCAATATTTTTCTTGAAATGTCCTATAAAAGTGGTCTAAAATTTTCAAACATGGTCCTACATACGTCCTTTACAACCCATTTTCCTAACTTTGGTTCCCCTTTTTAATCCGGACAATTTTAACATTTTAAGCATAGCTAGTTAACCAAATCGTTTAAATTTGGCCCTTTCAGGGGGATGTCCCTTTAAACAGGGTCCCTTATTGTCGGATTTGTCTGTACATATATTTTACACAATTTTAAGTTTTCTAGTAACTAGTAACTTTACAAAATATTACTATGATCTAAGCTGCGTTTTTTAAAATATCCTTGTCTAAGTTTTTGCATTCGTTTTTTGATTTACTACGCGATGCCGCTTGAGGTTTAATAAATGTTAAATTGAATTAGATTTGTAAAGCAATTTCAATGTAATCAAAGAAAACTCGATTTGATTAGGCAGTAAGCAATGAATCGTGACTTTGTAGTATGACAATATGAATCGTAGTATCTTATCCTAAGTGGGTACGGGAAACGTCTGAGGTTACTCCTTGGGGAAATCATGTCCGCGGGGCGAAATGGCCTACAACCGTTTATTTCTTCACGACGTAAGCAGTAGGCGGCGAATTAAATCTTATAAATGTTTCCAGTGTTTGAACGTTTTAATTGCGTAATAATTAATAATGTTATCGATACTAGTTTACTGCTCCAAAATGTATTAGTACCTGTATTACCTTCATGTTATTGTTGGCACTTGCTTATCTTGACTGATGATAAATGCCAAGCAACATGATGAAAGGGTAACATTATTTGTGCTTTGAATATGAGAAACTTGAATGCAATAATTTTAATATGAAAAGTAAGCAACACAATAGACAACAGACTCAAATTAATTATTTTACACTGTAAGAAATACCTAAACTGTATATCACCCAAAACATATGCAGTTAAAATCGGACAGTAAAATACTGCCACGCTCCAAAACTGGGGCTTACATTTAAAAACTGCTTAATCCCTTTATGCCGTTCCAAATTCATACAAAAAACGTAGCATAAATGGCGCCATCAGTTATATATTGTGGTCAGGTAGTCAAATTAGAAATTAGGACACGTAATGCTAAAGATACCCATTTACACAATGTTCAAAGAAATAACACTGCCGGTGGGAGAGGGTGAGCCCAGTGAGCTTTAAAAATCAAGAATTTGAATGTCGCTGTTTGTGTTAGCTTCCTAAAAAGATGCAGTAAAAGTCGTTGAAAAACAAACTACAAAGCCTCTGAAAAGCCAAAAGTAAAAGCCATGAAAATACAGCCTACGGATTTAGCTTCTGGTAAAAATTGAGATTCGGATTTAGATTAGGCTTAAAGAATTTGTTCTTTTCGGATTCCATTTTAGCTTAACAAAACATTTAATCTAATTCAGCTTTCGGATTCAGATTAAACCTAATCTAGCCATCCTTGCTAAAGAGGGCAGAGCGAGAGGTAATAAGGACGTCATATCTTATCACGAACCTGCTTTAGTTGACGCTGAGATTAAACTAGAAGAACTATTTAAAGCAATTAGGAACCTCGCTAAATTCAAATTCCTGGAAGCAGATGGCATAATCAACAAAGTATAGAAAAATTTGAATGTCTTGTTTTATGAGTACTTACTCTAACTACTCATCACAGCAAAAGTTGAAAAAATACCAACAAGCTGGGCGGAAAGATTAACAGCAGCAAGCTGTTTGTTGACCTCACCCAAGCCTTTGACTCTATCAAAAAGAACAAGCTGTGGTGTAGGCTAAAAGAAGCGGGGTTTAGTGATCTTTGTATATCAAAAATCAAAGAACTCTACGATTTGGCTTAACCCAAAGTGAGATGCAAGGGGGGATACATGGACATGCTAAATGTGATGAAAGGAGTCCTGCGAGGTAAAACTTGGTCGCCCACTCTCTTCACTATATATATCGACAAGATTACCCAAACACCCCGAGCTAGCAATATACACAAAATTTAGATGCTTACTATTAAACTTCTTATCCTGCTATATGCAGATTACATTATCCTCCTTATATCTAACAAACTGGACCTACAAAGGCAAATAAACACGCAAAGCAGTTTGTTTAAAGAAAGTAACCTAATTTTCAACTTGTCTGAAACCAAGTTTATGATCTTCTGCAAAGGCAACAACATTAACAAGACCATTTAGTTCAAATGGGAAAGCAAACTGCTAGAAATTTTCAACCAGTACATCTATCTTAGCGTTCCTTCAACGCACAGTGGAACATTTTATGCAGCAAAAGAACACTTTTTTGGAAAAGCAAGACTAGCACAAGCCAAGCTATTTGACCTCGTCTACCGGGCAAAAGTAAAAGACATGAATATACATGTGAGGCTATTTTAATCTCTTGTGAGCTTAATGTTGAATTACGCTGCTCTTGTATGGACATTACGCTATAGCGAGGAACTGAAAACCTTCTAAAAAATGTTTCTAAGACTGCTTACGGGATCATTCAACTCATTACCAGGATACTACCTTAGATTAGAAACAGAAGCACAAAACATGCTTCTATTCAAAGCACTTGAAGTTTGAAAAAAATACCAACAACTTTGAGGAGAATATCATTACTAAGAACTGCAATATTGGAAAAGCACTGACTTAGTTGTATGAACATGGACGTACAAAGAATGCAAAGTTGCAGCACACAAAAGTACTACAGCAGCTTAAAGACCCATGCTCTAAGATCGGACTACTTTGAGATGGGATTAGCCTAGAGTAGGGTAAAATTCATACTGAATCTAAGATCTGGCCTGCCTAGAATTGTCCTTAGAAAAAAGGTCATTAACCTTAACGAAATGAACAGACTATGGAAACGAGTGGAGACTTCTGACTGCGACCTACGTGGGAAGAAAGAGGAAGACACCTTCCACGTAATGCTGAACTGTCCACACTACGCTTATCTAAGAACCAAATTTCTTAGAAGAATAAGCAACCCAAGACCCACTAGGAAAAGTTTCATGGAACAAATGTTCTACGAATACCACAACGCCGAGGGATTTGAACTACCCTTTAATTTCAGGGATACAGCCATAAAGACTCGAAACTTCTACCACGGATGCATAGGAGAAGACTGATCCACTTCACCCTCTTCTACCTAAGCTACCAATGACTCCCTTCCTTCCTTTTTCTACCTCAACATCAAGGGAAATACTTTATACTACATTTACATTATTTATATTTTTTGTAACATGACTCACACAATGCATATCACAAACTATGTAAGAATAGTGACTAACATGCTCTCTTTTTAGCCAAGAAAATCAAGGAATAACCTTTATACATATACTAAATCAAACATTATTATCATACCAAACCGAGGATAAATTACCTCTGTAAAGTCGAACGTGTAAATAACCAACGTCTGGGCTGCGGTCAAATCGACTCAATGAATAAATTATAATTATTATTGTACCTCAACTTAGCTACGGCTGCCCGTGAAATGTATACCTATGCAATAATAATAATAAGCCTCGATTACTAGTATCGAGGTATAAATGGAACAGCTAACATGAGTGAAGAAGCAAAGTTGCCAAAATTTTCTAAAAGCAAATCCACATCTTGGATTTACAACAACTTGGCTAACTAAAAATGGATATACAGCTCAGTTTGCAACCTAACTGTTTCAGGGCTGTAGTACACTTGTCTGGGTCCAAGGAATGTAGATACTTGATTTTGATTAGGAACGTGACTCACCATACTCCCTATGCAATTTCTATTGAAAGATCCGGTTTTGCTTTTAAACTTTATTGGAAAGATGCAGATTTGCATATACAAAATATTGGAACGATGAGGATTTGTTTCTTCGTCTCCAACACGAATCTCTTCGTTCTTACTCAACCAGTCCAACAGAAAAGCTTCTATTGTTGTTTTAAATACATATTCGGCAAAGTATTGAAATTGAAACTAGTAAGTATACAAATAAAAGGCTAAAGCAAAAAAGGCAGCTACGAAACCTAAATATAAAGAGTGGACTTACGTGACATAATATGCTATGTTATCAATTTGACGCTAATTTAACGTTTAACTAGGTACAGTAGCGTCCATAAGTATTGGGAAACCCAGGTTGGCAAACTTTGACCTCAAACGTAATAAACACTGCTGATGCACATATCACCATATTTTTATACAATGTAGCCTGAAAAGTGTTTCAAATACAGAAAAATGTGTTTAGGGTTGTCAAATTAATAGGTGCTGCTAAAAATAAATTATTAGATCAAAAGCATCCAAAACCAGTGACCAAAAGAATTGGGACAGGGAAAATAAGAAATAATTTACTAGGCAACTTTTTGCTAAAAAGTAAATAATTAAAGTAAAACAATATTTTAACTCAAGTAAGTACTGTTTAGGACCTCCTTTCCTTTTAATCACTGCTGCTATCAGCCTTTGAATTAATTTTATTAATCTACTTGCTTGTTACAACTAGGGCAATTGCGTCATAGGCCTAGGTAACTTTAATTTTTAGGTTAACTTTTCCTTAAATGTGGATCTGAAATTTTTAACTTCCTACACCTACCATTTTCGATGCCATTTACATATTCAAATTACGGTAATCAATAAAACTCATCCCAGACTAGGGGAGAATGAGATTTTCTTTGTTCAAAAACAGCGTTTAATTGTTAAAAAAGTGAAAGCAATTAGTATATAAATGGATCAAAGTTGCTTGATCAGGCGGAAAGTGACACCAGAAAGCAGGCAAGTTGAAATACTTTAAGTAGAATCCTGAAAAATACCGAATTCAAAAGTTCCATAGCTATCTAAAAGCACGTGACCTCCAAGCAAAACTAGCAAAAGCGATTTTATTTTCCACGAGGTTCTTTAGAAATTTTGAGAGCCTCACTCTCCTTTTTTTATGTGTGTATTTATACAGCGGAATAAGCATTCATTGGGTATGGCCAACTGTGAGTTCATACAACTTTATTTTTGGATAGTCGGAGTACCGTAAGCAGATATAGTATCTTCTGCAGTACTCCACATCCTGACACCTACAATTGTAGTATTTTATATTCGTTACGTGTGTTACTGTAGACCAGTGTGCAAGACATATATTGAGGCTGGTTTACACCAGACAGCAAGAGTCTACATTTCCCTTTTGGAGGAAAAGCTCGACAGAGTTTCTTATCGAATCGAACGGACTTTCTCACGGTCCCCACGACTCTAGTACGCTCTGCCAAGCCAACCCATCAGCGAGCAACTCTATTGAATATCATCGGATGGCGACGCTTGCAGTATACTTAGAAGAGAAGTGCTTCGGGAAGAATCTCGAGTTTATACATTGAATGTACGAGAGTCAGGCAAAGTAGGTACCTACTATTAAGCAGTACTGAAACTCCTTCTCAGGTAGATAACTACCACGGATTTTTTCAACCTGCACCCAACTCCCTTAAACTCTCACTCCCACCCCAGCTCAGCTCCCCACCGACATACCAAGCTGTATCACCAATACCGACCCCAATCCAGAGCGCCACTGACTCCCCCAGCCCAGCAGCTTAGTAGTTAAACCACTGGGCTGCCGAGCCAGGATTACTCTCCTTTTTAAAACCATAGTATGTACGACGGAACTAAAAACATCTTACTCGATTTCATTAGACCAAATCATACAGTTCCTAAATGAAATTGGCTGACCTGAATGACTTTGGAAAGAATAAAGTCGTTTTTGCCAGTTTTGCTTGGAGGTCACCTTGGAAAAATTAACTTAAACATTTAAGTTACCTAGGCCTATGACGTAATTGCTCTAGTTGTCACACTCCCTGAATGCCTCTCGGCATTAAGGAAGTGGGACTGCGCCTTAATGCCGAGAAGACTGAATTGATACTGTTCACCAAAAATACTAGGTTATGTCCCAATCCTGTTAGGTATAGGGGTGTCAACCTGGTTATTTGGCGTACAGTTAGATACTTGGGTGTTGTACTTGACAAATACCTAACGTAAATAAATGCCACACTGCAAGTAAGTAAAGAGTAGGACGCAGGTTACCTTTGCCAGATGTAAGCGTATGGTTAGTAAGAAATAGGGTCTATCTCCTGTTGTGGCTAGATGGACGTATACAGCCCTTGTTAGGGCCATAGGATGAGTCCCACAGAGCCCTTATTGTGAAACTAAAACTAAACTAAACTACAGCCCTTGTTCGTCTAATGATGGCATATGAAGTTGTGGCTTGGTCTCCTGCGCTGGAGAAAAGCTCGTACGTTAGTCTACTAGGT
Organism: Dicyrtomina minuta; assembly: GCA_949802685.1. Lineage (NCBI taxonomy): Eukaryota > Metazoa > Arthropoda > Collembola > Symphypleona > Dicyrtomidae > Dicyrtomina > Dicyrtomina minuta. Next base: position 39,196,436 of record OX461809.1, on the reverse strand, counting down.
AAGCTACAGCATCAAGCGTGCCTTATGATCACGGGAGGGCTCCTATCGACGCCTAGGGCCGCGATAGAATGCCTCATTGGCCTTATTCCAATAGACATCTGTCTTCAGGGAGTGGCCGTGAGGTCTATGCACAGGTTAAAAACGAGAGGGTTATGGGTAAAAAATCCTTGGTTTGGGGGCTCAACCAGTCATTCTGCAACCTGTGAGAGGTGCGGATCCTGTGTCCTCATTCTACAGATGCCAGTAGACTAGAGTTATAAGAGTCTGGAAAATCGGAAGTTCAATGTGGAACTCGGGTCGCGGGCGGATTGGGCTTGCGATGCATCCCTTCTAGGAGAGGGGGTTGTCCGCTTTACAGACGGCTCGCGGGATGGTGACAATGCTGGTTGTGGAGTTATGATTAAGAACAGAAACCAGAGAGTAACTTTTATGGTTTCGTCTTTGTATCTTGGTGCTGATGCATCTGTATTCCAGTGTGTGGTCCTTGGTATCTCCTTGGCGGCCCATTGACTGCTTAAGAGTGACACTGAGGATCTCTCAGTTAGAGTATTTAGTGATAGTCAGAGCTCTTTGCGAGCACTCTCCAGGCCTTACACTGTCTCAAGTGTCGTGTGGGACTGTCACACTAACCTTAGCAAACTCGCTGAGAGAGGTTTGGAGTCTGTGATAGTATGGATCCCTGCGCACTCGGGTTTCAGGGGTGATGAGGAGGCGGATAGGCTAGCAAAGGCTTCGCACGATGGGAGTTGCGGTAGGCAGTTTGGTCTAAGACCAATTGTTCCAGTCCCACTTTCCGCTGTCCACTGTGCAATTGCGCAATGGACTAGACGTGAGCATGGAAGACAATGGACTGGACTACGTAACTGTAGACAAGCTAAGCTATGGATTTCGGCACCTGTGTACGGTAACAAGTCATTGGTACGATATTCTAGAGTTCAACTAAGATGGTTGATTGGGCTAGTGACGGGGCATGGCGCTTTGGGCGCTCACGGTTGGAGGATTGGGGTGTTGGACTCCACTACGTGCGTGCACTGTGGGGAGAATAACGATACGCCGATTCAGTTCCTGACTGTGTGCCCTGCCTTTGTACTGGTGAGAAACCTCTATTTAGGGGGGTGTCTTATCTCCTTGGAGATGTTAGGTCAAGTGTCAGTGGCTCAGTTAGTAGCGTTCTCGCGCTCTACAGGCAGGCTTGCGGCTTGACCTGTGTTTTTCTTACTACGTCTGCAATAGGCCATTATTATAAAGGCCTCGGCGGCGTTAGTTTCTTGAGACTAAACCCCTGCAAAATAATAATAATAATAGTTGTCACAAGTAAGTAGATTAATGAAATTAATTTAAAGGCTGATAGCAGCAGTGATTAAAAGGAAAGGAGGTCCTAAACAGTACTTACTCGAGTTAAAATATTGTTTTACTTTAATTTTTTACTTTTTAGCAAAAAGTTGCCTAGTAAATTATTTCTTATTTTCCCTGTCCCAATTCTTTTGGTCACTGGTTTTGGATGCTTTTGATCTAATAATTTATTTTTAGCAGCACCTATTAATTTGACAACCCTAAACACATTTTTCTGTATTTGAAACACACTTCAGGCTACATTGTATAAAAATATGGTGATTGAGTTTGAGTTTGAGTTTAGCCTTATTAAAGAGTCAAGTACTATTATTACCTATATATATCCAATATGTAACAACCATACCAGTCCATACACACATATATATATAGTACATAACTGCACTACGCAGTACAATTCACATTAGTCACACATACAAACAACAGGCTGTGACAATAATAATTCTTTAACACAGTAGAGAATATTACAAATATTATTTGTCACCGTCAGTGATTTTAAAGCTTCACTTTAAAATCACCCGTCCTATCTTTACCATTGTGACAACTTCTCACATTTAACTCCACACAAACGGAGAGGAGGAAAGTTTTATTGCTCTGACCTCAATAAAACGTTCATTGCACACAAATACACACACATACAAACTACACACAATACAATACTATATACTTCTTTGTTTTACATTCAATCATTGTACCATTGATCTCAACAGATACTAGCCTCAGTGATAGAATGGAAAATAAAGATTCAGAACGAGAAATACCATGAAGGAGACCAGAGCATAAATTATTTCTGCCTCTCATCATTCATACTTTATTTTTCGAGTTTCATTCTACCACTCCGTGGTTAATGAACATTCTCACACATCTTTGAATTTCATATTTATATGGAATTACACGTTATCAGCACTCGTCTTTACCCTGTCAATGTAAAGCCCGTGGACCGCTACAACTACCGTCAAACCCGGATTCAGACCACAGCAACAATCTTAATCTCCAAAACTGGATTGAAACTACTGATTTCTTCACCATAAGTCCTGGCCAGGCACTTAGATCAGTACTACAACCAAGGAAATTTTGAGACTAAAGCTCCGCTTTTTCTTTAAAAATTATCCTATCCTCACAAAAAGCAATCAAAGTAATAATTGGATCGTATTCTCCGAATCACTTTTATTTACTAAACAAATAGAGGAAAAATAATTGTAACTATCTCTCCGAGAATTTACATTTTTATTTTACAGACCGGAGTTAAAAAGGACACACAATAACCCTGTAATTGTCGTTACGTCCTCTCCGAGGAGTTATTAGCAAAATTTACAATTGAAAAAGGGCACACAATAACCCTGTAATTGTCGTAACGTCCTCTCCGAGGAGTTATTAGCACAATTTACAATTGAAAAATGGCAACAATATCCATAAGTCACCGTACTATCTCTCCGAGATTTACGAAGGACTTTTCAACTCTCACGAGGGAACCACCACCCTTCAGTTTCCGTACTATCTCTCCGAGATTTACGAAGGACTTTTAACGTGAAAGGGAAACAATACCCATATGTCACCGTACTATCTCTCCGAGATTTACGAAGGACATTTCTTATCTTTTGCAGCACTCACGAGGGAACCTACAGCAACATTACAATAATAAATTTCTCTCCGAGATTTCATTAAGAAGGGCACCATACGTTCAACTACCTGTAATATCTCTCCGAGATTTACGAAGGACCTTCGTTCTCACAAGGGACACACCCCGACGTTACAATTAATAATTTTCTCTCCGAGATATTATTACATACAAAATTACAATTGGACAACAACCAACAAAGACACGAATAACGTTCTCTCCGAGAAGTTATTATCTGTGTACTCACAAGGGACTACCCCCAACATCCACAGAGATTTATCCCTCGGATAATTGCTGCCACCACGGCCAGAACTAAAAAGGGAACAACCCCGGACTACAATACAATATTCTTGAAGCGGATTTCTACCAGTCAAAACTCACAAGGGAAACACCCCGACATGGCAGACCTACAAAAAGATCCGGAAATAGAACGTCTATCCGATATCCTCAAACAACTGATCGTTCTACAAGCACAATTTCAACATTGCCAAAACCAACTTCACCCTCTAATGGCCAGTCGTAACACAACATTAACGACTCAAAATGATGATTGGAATCAAATCACACAGCAACTAATTGCAGTCCACAAACAAATCACTACAGCTTGCACTGTCATTGGAATCGCTACACCCGTCATCAATTTAACGGACAAAACCCCAAATCTCATACAGTCACAAGAGACGGCTGATCACCGTCCTCTCGACAATACAAACTAAGTGGACAACCAAACCCACGCCAATGACAATACAACAATACCAGTACTACAAACTGACGACCATCATGGTGAAAGTGACCCCAACGGTCACTCCACAACAATTATACCTCCTAATTTGGACACAACCCATGCAAAAGGAGTAGAAATGGCCGCCCAAGAGCCACAGCAATCTCAACATACAGACTCTTTGCCTAGTAAACCCCTTTTCAAGGACATGGTTCTGGTGCAAAAGGAAGACGTCACGGCCGAGATAGTGCACAATCTCGCCGCCACAAAGCCAATCACAAAAGGCCCAAATACAATTGATTCTGCAGACGGTTCCACCTTGGCATTAAATCAAAAACATGTTCATACAACCCACCCACAAGTGGAAAATCACAATCAAAAGTCAGCAAATCCTGAAATTCTCCCCTCGGAAAAAGCAACAATCGAGACTACAACAACCAATACAAAACTTGAGACCGAGGCGCGGCCAACCGAAACCGTACCAACCGAAACCGTAAAGACCACGCCCACAAAACCCGCCACAAGGGACAACAAACCGACAACCTCAAAAGGCAAACTCACCTTTATGAAATTATCTGGCGACACTAGCAAAGACGCCTTCAGGCAGCAAGTAGAGGATAATTTAAAAACCTTGGGCAGAGATACAGGGAGACACGCATATTTTCGACTAGCTCCTGAAATCCCCACAGATGGCCTGGATGCGATACAACAGTTGGAAAATCGCGTAAAAATGTATGAGAATCTTAAAACACTCATTAATGAAGAACCTGGCTATGAAGTTCGATTGATGAGCGAAGGACGCGTAGTCCCCACACAAGGACTTGACGCGGTTCTACAACAAGCGAAGGATACACTCAACCGTTACAAATCGGATCCTTCAACAATTCCACAACTAATGGAAAAAATGAGTCAAGTTGCTCAGTCGGAGAAACTCTCCCTGGCACAAGAGGAAGATATCCCGGTCCTTACAATGAACCTAGAAGGCAATGAACCGGGAGATACCCTCAAATTGACAGACATGTCCACTCATCAACTAATTGATACGCACATAACTAAAACTGTCCAAGCCTATGAATACGGACATGACACACTCAAAGCTGACCAAGTCTATGATTTCCATATGTCTCAAGAAATTTATCGTGAAGAATTAATAGCCTCAAGGCTCGAGCGAGACAGACAATCCTCATGGGAAAAGAAATCAAAGGGAACGACAAAACGACCCATTGGACCCCGGACAGAAGTTCACCTTAAAGGGTACCATATTACCTTAGTGGAACACTTGACTCCCCGGGAACAACACAATCTACTCAAAAGAAAGAATGTCTACTACGACCCAGACTCTCGGCACTTCACACTCATACCCATAGACAAGGTGGAAATTGAATATGCTTTAACCCCTGAGGCCCGACGAGCACAACTCAAACAAGTTTTTGCTGCATCTCCAGCACTCCATGCATCCTCAGTGGAAGCCAGACGACAAGAGCAATTCGACAACATTCCTCTCGGTAAATACGTTATGGACAAAATACAAGCAGATTCCATTGCCAATACCACCCCAGAATCGCTTTGTGAACAATGTGACAAGAAAGGCCACCTAATATGGAACTGCGTCTACACCACTCGATCCTCTAAAGCAAAATGGACACAATATGTAGACCAACAACAAGACAAGATACAACAATGGATCGCTGAATATTATTTGGAACAGGCACAACAAGCTGAAGCTGACGAAGAAGCACATGCGGATACCGTCTCGGAAACACGCAATCAAAGCAATCTACCGACTGACACTGAGGACCCGTATGATCCAGACGCCCTTCAACCTCCAGAAACAAGGAGGGGCGATAGCGATGACAAAGGTCTCATAGACCCTCTCACGCTCTGCGAAATCTGTCTAAAATATGATTTCGTACCAAATGCTTGCCCAGGACCTGATGTCCTTAATCCTGATTATTTTCGAGGAAGAGAATCACCACGCATACGAAGCATAGATCATCTCCCATTTCATCCCCTTCCAAAACCAGTACTGGAATATGAATTAAGAGAGATGACTACAAGTTCTACTCTAAAAGCAATGATGCACTGGGAAGATTACAAACTCACCAGTGACAATATACCGTGCTCATTATGCACCGGCCTCGGTCATGTTGCTCGACGATGCCCTGACCGTGCAGACGCCACTACGTCCGAAACTAAACAAGTTGCGTGTGAAGACAAAGGTCGCCTACAACGCCAAGCGAATCATTACAATCAACAAAAAGCGACCCTGAAAGCTTCTGAAACCTACAAACTGGCCCAAGCAGTCAAACAAAACAGCTTTTACGATTACAAAAAATCCAAAAGAATACTATACAAGCATCAACATAGCCATTCAGGTTCAACGTGTGACCTATGCAATGAGATAGGCCATGCTACCTTATTCTGTGACAATCTCCCGTTTACAACAAAAACTAATCTAAGAAAATTTCAAGAGATCACGGAGCAACTAACATCCCAATGGGAACGTGAATTTCACAAAGAACGTGTGTCACAGATACCTGAACCTACGACCGAAGAACCCCCGGCAGACTTTCAACCCCGGGCATTTATGGTCAGGAGAGAAACAACCTACCCTCTGCTCAAAACAAAGCGACAACGACTGGATAACAACAGAGGACAGTACCAGAAAAAACCTCAGAATTTGACTCAAAATACAACGGAATTATATCTGGAAACTGAAATCGAACTCCCTGAGACAGCCGATCCTCTAGTCATCCAACTCTCTGATCTATCGGAGTCCGACAATGAGACTTTCACCCTTACACAATTGACACCAGATCAAGAAGTTGAATCAATTCTCAAAAGGACTGAAGCCAACGTAAAACCCCCAGCTATTCATCCTTCAATAAATCCAGATTACTATGAGTTCTATCGCCTCAATGCATTTAAAGAGAATCATAAGAGAGATGAACCTAATGTCGAATACGTCTATAACTTTCACAAACTATACAATATTAATGATACACACCGGATCGGTGTCTTACGTGATGCAGATGGTCAACCAATACCCTCTCGTCTACACCGAGCTCACATGGCTGTGTTCATACCAAATGTAAACTATATCCGGCCTACAACACAAGAACCGGATACTGATCATTTTCATCCTGTCACCAATGACTCATCTTCCTCCTTGCCCAATGACTGGAGGATAGAACCGATCAAACACTCAGAACCATATGCATACAAAGCAGTCAGAGACCACTTTATCTGGCCCTGCGACACTGGCGCTAATATTCATTTATGCGGTCGCAAGGAATGGTTTTCCTCATACAAACCTTTCTCAACAGGACAAAGAGAAATACGGATAGCAGACAACTCCCTCATTTTTGCACAAGGCTACGGCTCAGTAGTTGTTTCTGCTTTTAATAGAAACCGATGGGATCCTTTTGAACTACAAGATGTCTGGTATCTAAAAAATGCTGCAAACCTTTTTTCCGTTACCAAAATGGTCAACGAAGGGAACATTATATATGAAGGTAACAAAAAGAAGATTAAATTCTTTCGCCTTAACCCTGACACCATGGAAAAAACCCTGCTACTCAAAGGCATGACGACCATTGAGCCCGGAGGCTCGGGACAATTAGTTATGCTGTTTAAACCAATCAAACAATTACCCGTAGCCATGATGACCCGTGGATTATCCCTGGGACGTGTCTAGAGATGGCATGAAAAACTTGGACACATCAACTATCGATACCTGCAGAATACCCTGCGCACAGGTGCAGCTACACTCGGAACTGGAAATGTTCTTGAAGAAGTTCAGGATTGTATCATATGCAATCGCAGCAAGGCCACAAGGAAGCCCTTCCATAGCCAAACTTCTCAGGACACTTATGAAACCGGAGAGTGTATTCACGCTGACCTGGTACATGCCAAATTTCCCTCAATAAAGAGAAATCGCTATTTCCTACTCCTAAAGGACGATCACTCTGACTACCGGAAAGTCTCCTTTCATTCGGATACGGAAGCAATGACCATTCTACCTGTCATCCAAGAATTCTGTGCTTGGATCAAAAACAACAGTGGAAACAAAGTCAAATATTTCAAATCTGATGGCGGCGGAGAGTTCAAGAATGCTATTCTTCAACAATGGTGCAAGACCAACGGCATTCGCTTTCTCATTACTCCTCCGCACTGCCCTCAATCAAATGGCAAACTGGAACGAGACGTTCGTAGAATCCGTGAAACCGCAGTCTCACTCCTACTCGAAGCCAATCTACAAGCTAGATTCTGGGAAGATGCTGTCGACACTGCTGTCTACCTTCACAATCGAGTATGCCATGGCAACCGAAAGACAACCCCATTCACTATGATGTGTAAGAAACCAACAATACTGTCTAATCTACACATCTTCGGCTGCCCTGCCTCCGCCAAACTAGTTATTCAACGTAACTGGTGGGAAGGCAAGACAAGAGAAGGCCTGTTTGTTGTTTATAAAAAGCACAGCCTGGAAGTCAGACTCTATGACCCTAAGACCAAGTCACATTTTTGGTCTCGTCATGTGGATTTCTTTGACTCCAGAATACCGGTACAACCCCCACCAGCACATTTATTCAGAGACGACCAATTCTTTGATGCCCATAATTATGGTGGAGACCGGATTGAAGACCTTCGTCTATACGTCACTAATCAAAGAAATAACGCTGGTGACTTAATTACTCCTCAGAGCACTCTACCTACAGATGAGTCATCACCGCCCTCTATGACACATCCTGTCATCATACCAGACGTTATTCCAATCACAACTACTACACAATCAACTGGAAATGAATTGGTACCCTTTCAATCACAAACTTAACAATCACCACAAACGGCACAACCTATAATGCAACCTATGAGGACTCGCTCTTCAAAAGTTCAAGGGACACCTCAAACCAATCCTACACCTGTGGCCCCTAAAGTATCTAACACTCCAGTTTCAACTCAGGACCACCGGACACCAAAACGACCAATACCTCAGCCAATTATCATCAAAAAAGGAACTCCCGTCGCGGCTTTACCTGCTAAAAATGATATTACTTGGGTTCAAGAAAGACTTTGCCAGGAGGGAGACTCAACAAACAATGACACTTCCGTATTTGAATACTCAGACAATGAAGATGACGAAGAAGCTGAGACCACTTTGGACAGAACCACGGACTCGACTACTCCAGGTTCCGCTCGTACTACACTTACACCCACAGACGTTAGTACCCTTTGGGCTCCAAACCATGAAGCAACCCCAGAGGACGACAACCCAGACGTTCCAGTTACACAAGGTGATGTAGTCATAAGTGAAGATCCACCACTACCCGATAATGATCAGATCCAAAATGAACAAATTTGGAGAGTGACTACACGTAAAGGACGTGTTGTTAACTTACCTAAAAGAATTGCTACTGATTATGTACTAAATTATGCACAAACGATTCTCCAAGAACCCGTCAAGGCTATTCTTGCAAATACTCTATATGAACGCCTTGATGATCAAGATCGGACTCACAAAAGACCAGTCATAATTCCACAGAATTACAATCAAGCCATGAAAACGCCGGACCGTCACTACTGGAGGGAAGCTATGGACTCTGAGTACAACTCTCTACTTGCCAATGAGACCTGGACTCTCGTCAAGAAACCAGAGAATAGACAAATCATACCTTCTATGTGGATTTATGGACACAAAATGGCCGAAGACCGATTCAAAGCACGACTAGTTGCTCGTGGAAACTTTCAAAAACCTGGCGTGGATTACAAAAAAACCTTTGCACCGACCCCCAGATATGAAGTTTTCAGACTCCAGCTCGCTGACGCAGTTTTTAACAACAAATACATTCGTCAATTTGATGTAAAAACTGCCTTTCTATACGCTGAACTAGAAGAAGAGGTTTATATGCACCAGCCCCAAGGATACAATCAAGGATCGGACTTGGTGTGTCTTCTCAAAAAATCCCTCTATGAACTGTGTCAAAGCCCCCGTAACTTCTACAAAAAAGTCAAACAATTCATGGACTCCATCGGCTATAGGCAGAGCGACTATGAAAAAAGCCTTTACATTAAATGCTACAAGGACAAACAAGGCAATGATCACAAATGTTACATCTGCTGGTACGTAGACGACAGCCTAGCCACGTCCACACATCAAAAAGACCTGGATGACCTCACTCAGGCACTCAAGGATCGTTTCAAAATTACAGAGACTAACGACATTACCCATTTTCTTGGAATGGATTTGAAGCGGACCGCTGATTACATCCAAATTAGTCAACACACTAAAATTGAGGAACTCGAAATCAAATTTAACCTCAAAGGATGCAAAACAGAAAAGACACCAATGAGCAAGGATTTCAACGGTGAACGAGAAGGTGAATGGACAAAACGAGACGACCTTCTTTACCAGAGCATAGTTGGATTCTTACTTTTCATATCCAGAATATCCAGACCCGATATTTCTCAAGCAGTACAAAAACTGACACAATACTTTGCTAAGTGAGATGCAGGACACTATGATGCAGCTCTTCGTGTGGCTCGCTACCTCATCTCAACCAAGGACCAATGTCTCCGCTACTATCGGAACGACCATGGGAAATTCAACCTTAGCATGGAAGTCCAATCTGATGCTAACTTTACAATGGGTGCCCCAAGAGCCCGTAGCATCATGGGTGGTTGCGTTCTCTTGAATGGAACTGCTTGGATTTGGACTAGCAAGCAAGAAAACCTTGTTGCTCACTCAACTACAATTGCGGAAGTTTATGGAATTAACAATATGGCCAAGACAGCTATTTAGTCACATAATCTTCTTGCTGACATGAGATTACGTGAATGGACTGATACTATCTGGCAGTTTACAGACTCAGAATCTGGCTGGAAGCTCATCTACAGTCTAGACAATCACCACGACCGTACTATACACGTTGACACTAGAATCTTCTGGGTCAAAGATGTCATTGAAACAAATCAGCTCGTCATTCAACACCGCCGAACTGAAAACTTAGCCGCTGACATATTTACAAAACCCCTGACTGGACCCAGGATAAGGAAACTTATGTTCTTACTTGGGATGACGACCATGAATCAGGAGGGAAAAATCCATCAGGCTCAGCTTGCACAAACCTATGCTGCAATGCCAACTAAAAAACTCATCCATGATGAAAATGCTGACCCTATGGACACTACAACTACAATCAATGATGCTCAAGCTAGATATGCAAACTATACTGAAGTTGATGTCAAACCATCGCATATCTATCAACCGGTGGGAAAGATTCGCAAATTCCGATCCTCCACTCCCCATATGCATCACCCATATGCACACACTGACCATCATTCCACTGCTAGCCCATTAGCGAGAGTCCTCACCTGCCTAATATTTGCCGCTTCAATCTGCGTTGGCAGCACCTACCGGATGGACGAAACATCCCCTGTACTTTGGACTCTTACAAATCTCAGTGTAAGCATTGGATACAATGAACTCAAAATCCAGATCGAGATTATACCTCCTTGCAGTCTTCTCGTCTTTGATGTCACTGACGAAGATGATGAGGCCCAGATGAACGAAGCACACACTCGATGTCTCCAAGACTATGATCGACTTTTTATTCAGCCTCTACACACCATCTGTCCGTCTACTAGAGTCAACAAGGCACCACAAACCCCAGTTGACCTCTACTCTCAATACCTTTACACACCTGATGACATAATTTGCAACAAAGTGACACAAACCTTTATGTCTGTACAAACAAGCCCTGGTATTGACATGGCCTTCTATGCCATGACCACTTACAATCTAATCACCACCTATGAGCCAACCATGGATATTCGATTCAGAGAACGGACCTCTGTTGTCAACAAAGTCACCAAAAATGGACAAGTGTTCATGCCTAAAATGCAACAGCTTCAAAAGGAACTTCTTCCTGTGCATGACTCAGAAACAATCCTACACTTACTTGGACTTGACGTCTCTGCCGTTATCAACCATAGATGGAACTAAACTGATGTTCTACATACAATAAATCAATCCTGGACTCATGGACAAAGCACTGGAAAATACTTTGATTACTTCCATCTGGAACTTCCACATCAAACTTTTCCACGCGATCAAGCGATTTTCAATTATTGCACTTCTGACAAGGACTTGGATACTATTCATCTACAATTCACGATTCCGGTTATCAACCCACACTTGGTATAACTTGCCGCGGATCCTTTCAGACTTAGATGGGAGTCAAATTCAACCGAACATTGCAATATTAAATACACTGGCCCGCTGCATGTAATTTTGGACTCTACCAAAAAATGTGTCTATCATACACGTATGGACACTCTGCATGGACACAATCTGATTTCTCTTCAACATCTCCCCTGTCAACCCCAATCGGAATTCTATGCCAACCGCCTGGCTTACCAGTATGCTGTTTGCCATAACCGTACTGACGATGTTGACTTCACTCTTCTACAAGTGAAAATTCACAAGGGGAAATTCTATGTCTACTGTGCCACACTTAACATTACCCTGGACAACAATCAAACTCGGCCCTGCCCGGATTTAGTCTTTACATTACCGTTGAGAGCAGCACTCACCATTGGCCATCGACATTTCAACAATCAGACCACTTCATATGATGCCACAGAGGATCTTCCAACAACCCTCAAATCTGTACAATGGATTCTGGAGACTCCACCTACTATGGACTCCGCCCTAGAAGGGATCTCAAGACCGACCTGGATTCCTATCAAATGGATTGCCCTTACAATTGGATCGTTCTTCCTCTGCATCTATGCTTTACTTGGATGGATCATTTTTTGCAGTTGGACCACCTACTCACCTGCCAACCAGGAGGATGTGTATCTACCCAATGATCCTGCAAATCAACCTAATGTGATTCCACACCCCGAACCAACGGACCATCTCCTGCTCACCATGCAGCCTAATAATCATCTACCGACTGATTATATGGAGATTTAACCATAACAACACAAACCTTCCAAACAAACCAACCTTACAATTTTTGTGAAGAGGCGTCTTTACAAATAAAGACGCCCCACCAAGGAGGGTATTATTACCTATATATATCCAATATGTAACAACCATACCAGTCCATACACATATATATATATAGTACATAACTGCACTACGCAGTACAATTCACATTAGTCACACATACAAACAACAGGCTGTGACAATAATAATTCTTTAACACAGTAGAGAATATTACAAATATTATTTGTCACTGTCAGTGATTTTAAAGCTTCACTTTAAAATCACCCGTCCTATCTTTACCATTGTGACAACTTCTCACATTTAACTCCACACAAACGGAGAGGAGGAAAGTTTTATTGCTCTGACCTCAATAAAACGTACACTGCACACAAATACACACACATACAAACTACACACAATACAATACTATATACTTCTTTGTTTTACATTCAATCATTGTACCATTGATCTCAACAAATACTAGCCTCAGTGATAGAATGGAAAATAAAGATTCAGAACGAGAAATACCATGAAGGAGACCAGAGCATAAATTATTTCTGCCTCTCATCATTCATACTTTATTTTTCGAGTTTCATTCTACCACTCCGTGGTTAATGAACATTCTCACACATCTTTGAATTTCATATTTATATGGAATTACAAGTACTTCAACCTACAGCTGTTTTTCAAGAACGGACTCATGATGTGATATGTGATATGTGCATCAGCAGTGTTTATTACGTTTGAGGTCAAAGTTTGCCAACCTGGGTTTCCCAATACTTATGGACGCTTTTGTACGGCGCTTAAACTATAACCAAATTTATATTTATAACAATGCATTAAAAAATGTATTACCTGCGAAATAAGGGACAAACACGATGGAGGTCGCTCTACATAGTGTCTTCGGACACATCGCAAATACAGATGCTCAACACAAAGAAGAATACACGAAATCATAATTCCACAGGCCAACAAAAGAAATGCGCTGTGAAACTGCTCGAGTGCAAGCTGATTGCTGGTTCCGGTAGACGCTGAACCAAATGTGTTAGGATCACGTTGAGCTAACGAGCAGGGCCCCGTAAAATAAAACCGCTTCAGTCGTTCCAAATCTCCTAAGGTATATATTGTAAAAATTATTAGTGTTAACATTATAAGTATTAATATTATGCATTAATTACAATAACACTATGGACACAAATAATACTATCAGCAAGTCAGCATTATTATTACTATTAATGTCATAATTGTTCATTAAAACAATTCTGTCTGCCTTCTTCTGTACGCTCTCCCTACTTTTTAGGGTTGCCAGGTTTTGAAATTAAAATTTCTCAACAATTTTTAAAAACTTTATATAAAGTATAGTACTACGTTACGACACCAGCTTACAAACCTGCTAATATGTCGTTAAGATACAAATATTTAATGCAAAATCAATTGATATGAATTTAAGTATCATGCGTTGTACATATTTACATTAGCGGTATCCACAACTACGCGAAAACGTTTGTTTTTGCAAGTTGCTGTCGGTGCTGCAGCAAAACAGTAAAGCAAAGTTAGTTTGGTGGTATGCCATTTTAAAATCTAACATGAATGTAAACGAGACATTCATGTAATTTAATGAATGTATACCACGTTGTGTTAGAGCATAAATGCATATAATTAAATGCGCATAAGGCTCCATTGTAAAATCTAATACGGATTTTATCGAGACATTCACACAAATAATCATGTACAATTCTAACGTGAATTTTAACAACCAGTTTACTTAAATAAACGCAAAATTTTAACGTGAATGTAAACGCTTGATTCATATAAATAGTTGCCTATAACCTACACCGAACTACATTCAGAAAGAACAACATAAAATTTCGTATAACATCCGTGCCGTGTAACCAGCAAACGAGAATACAAAAATAACTATCACCTAACAAAAACAATGCCACAACGACATGGACAAATCCGTGTGAATAAATGTTTGTTCTGATCTGATAAATAGAAGAATAGAACGAGCCTGTTCAAGAAAACGAGATTTAAGAAGAGGTAAGCGACTCTAGTGAAGAAAGTATTGACAACAATACAACTAGGAAAATCGATTTCCAAATGGAGCATGAGGAAACGTTATCTGAAGACATAGTATCAACAGACAATGAGATGGATACAGCTAGTAAGGATATCAAGTGGGTGGCACTTGTGTCCTTAATCTTCTACCCCAATAAAAGGTTACCTAATTATTATTTATCACTCTCATGGGAACCTACCGCTTACTTGAAACTACATAATAAATCGAAGCTACCCGGAACGTATACTAACCATATAAGTGACCTCTGCTTGTATAGTCGCTCGACTGCGAAATTAGTTGTTCTGCCACAATGGCGCGCGCAATTTCAAAAATATCGATTTTTTTCAATTTCAAATCGCTGTAGCTCCCACAATTTGTGTCTGATTTTCATAACATTGGAAATACAACATGTTTGTATGTTGACATAAAAAGTGATTTCTGGATGTTTGGAATTTCAAAAATTTTAATGTTTTTGAAAATATTAGTTGAAACCTCGGAGCTTCAGAACATTATTAGAAACGTTTTAAAAAATAATTAAAATATTCGAATTATCAAAAATCCTGAAATTACTTTTTAGGCAAACATACAAAGATGCTGTATTTCAGATTTCATACATTATGAAGAAAGGACAAAAATTGTGGGAGCTAGAGCGCTTTGTAATTCGAAAAATTGACATTTTTGAAATTGCGCGCGCGATTGCGGCCAAACAACGGATTTTGCAGTCAAGCGACTATACTAGCAGAGGTCACTCATATGGGTAGCATACGTTTCAGGGAGTTTTGCTTTATTCTGTAGTTGTAATGTAATGTAATGTAATGTAATGTAATAGCTTTATTGTCACAAACTATTACGACATACAATATTCACACATATTTAGTCATACAGGTAGTCACAGGTAGTAACAGGTATTCTACATATGTTGAAGTATTGTACGTGTAACGTGTGTATCTTCGTAGAGATTAGGAAAGAATTATATTTTATATATCATTCGTCTGGGAATGAGAGATGCATGAGTAATTATATAATAATATAATTTTATGAGTCTAGCTCGCGTCGCATTAAGTAAACAAGAATGTGCTGAAGCGTGCTCAGCTGAGTGATGCATCAACATAATACATGCGGAGTATGTATGATGACTAATGTTTACGTCTGACCGCTGTGTCTGCATTATGAGACAAGCATTCAAGTTGAAGTTTCTATTTACATTATCAATGTCAATAGACGTAAACAGTAGCAGTATTATTCTTGTTTAATTACTGCGACAAAACACTTTATTCCTTTGATTCTTTATAAGAATTAAACAAATGTGGAAATCACGAAATTCTCTAATTAGATTAATCATTAGGACAATTCGTAAAGTACCAAAAGATATTAAATTAATGTGTCTGGGTAGAACCATTAGTTTAAGGATGTTGTAAAAATCACATGAGATGTTTTACTTAAAATATATAAATTTGACAATTGTAAGAATGCGGTAGTCTTTGTCTGAGACAAAACACCAATTCATAAATTATACAAAATTATCAATTATCTTTGTAAACCGAGTTTAATTCAATGGGAATTAGAGTGAATAAAATACAATCGTGAATCTGAGTCTGAATAAGAAAGACGTCTACTGAAAGAGTCCAGAGTCCGTTTCATTATCCTAGTTGCATCCCCATTATCTGCGGTGTCCGTCAAGTACAGTTTGCCCCAGCGAAGCGTATTCACTAGTTTCTTCAAACCTCGTTCATACCACTGAGTTAATTGGGCCCCCACACCTAACGTGGGCGTTATCAGCACAATCCGAACAGGTCTACTGGTTACCTAACTTTTCCCGAGTATTTTATACAAAGTTAAAGTTCAAAACCTTAACACAAACACAAAGTGAAAATACACTTGTTTCCAGGAATAGACATTAATTACTAATTACTAAATTAACTATTAACTACAGATATATAAATAAAACGAAAGACCATTTATTTATAGGTTGAAGTAAGGTAGGATCCATGTCAGTTACTTAAGTGACTTATGTATCATTTTTATAACATGTAATGTTTATTATTACAAAAGTGCTTTCAAAAAAGCTTCTTACATCTTAAAATGCGTACGTTATGGGTTTGTCTGACGTAGACGAAATAAAAGGATATTTAAGTTTACAGAAAATTCAAGCAACACTTTCATTGAACTGTTTATCAAAATTTCTTATTTTCTCTACTCCAGTTCCTCAGACATACATATTGCCAGCCTATATTCCGCTACTGCTTTTATCAGGTCAGCAGACCTTGGACATAAGTTTATTAATCAGAGCGGTTGTCATAAACAAAAACCAACGGAAAACCCAAAAAGTAAACCGATACATAACACCCAATGCAAACAATTCGAGAGCAAGAAAAATGAAGTCGAAAAAAAAAGCTCTTCAATGCGGCCTAGTTTCTGTTTCACTCACACGGGTGATAACAAGAGCCAAGATATATTAAAATTAAATACTTCAATATTTAACATAAGGACAGTTACTGTTGCATCGAAGCTAAAGCTCACAATTTTCTGGTTTGAATTTTGCTTATTCCTGGAAATGCCATTCAGTCACTTGTCAGAAAAAATAACACCAGAATGGACAATAAAGGCAATGCCTATTTTAATTGCGTATAAACTCATCTACACAAATAATAAGGTAAAAAAAGCTTATAAAAATACTATACAACTTTTTATTGCTGTCACCAATCATAAAAAGTATGAATGCAAGATGCAGAAGTATCACTTGCAATCGCATATAAAACCAAGCACGTCATACAGGATTGGCAGGCTCAACCAAATTAAATAGCTTAGGAAAAAATAATCACTACAAATTTTATGATCTTGTAAAATAAAAACAGCTAATTTTAGTCAAACTTAGGACGCAGTTAGATAAGAATGGAAAACTAACTTGCATAAAAAAAACACTGAAGCCAAGTTGACCCATGCAACACACTTAGACCTCGATTTCACTGCCTACTTATCCATGGGTAACTTATCTATAAGTAAGTTATCTATAGGTTAACTGCGATTTCACACATTTTTTATCGATAGGTAACTTCAAGATATCTATAGGTAAACTGTTGATGGATATCGTGATTTCACTACTAAACTATCCGTAGAAATCTTTTAGGCGCTGAAGCTTAAATAAAAAGTTAAAAAACATTTAGAAGTATGTCGTAGGTAGGATTTTATTTTTAATATTCGCGCCGGATTTGTCAACCGTGGGCTGGCCCGAAGTAGATGCTGAGCTTCAACAAAAGCGTAAGACAATTTATGTTACGCTAAAAGATAATATAAGATTTATGGATGCTCTCCTACAATCAATAAGGCATATGCTAATGTGCGTAGCATCTAGTTTAATAGGGTGCAGGACTATTGGCGGTAGAGGGGGGGACAATATGCTGTTAATTATCGCGTAACAAATTAGCGGTAGAGGCTTTGGGGCTATTGGCTGTTAATTATAAATGTGTCCTATTTGCTGTTAATTTTATTATTTATTTTTTTTTAAATTAAAAACTTATTTCATGATGTCGACGTAATATTACAGAAATTTTTAAATTGAATATGATCAATGGATTACTTCAATGGATTGTAGTCAACCATTAGGTCTTCCTTGTCCTTGTTGGGATAAATTCTTGACAGCTTCTTTTTGCGTATATGATAGACCTGTCTTGGTTTTTTCCTGTTCCATGATCCATTTCTTCCAATTCAAAGTACGATGCACTCGCATTAACTTCAGGATGCACTAATTGTACCTTTGCTGCACAACTCTTTGCATGACGATAAGAGTAATACAATGTGGTGGTCACCAATAAATCCCCGGCAGTTATCTTGTTAAAATAGTTCTTTTTCCAGTTATCGGCAATGTTTATTTGTGCTTGCTCTAATGTTTCGAAGGATCTCACAAACTTGCACTTATTAATACACCTTCTCAGTTTTTCCTCTGTCACACTGCCGGAAGAATCTTGCGAAGTCATGTTGTTGTGGCTCGTAGAAATGGACTGATCCTAAGTATACGTGACTGCAACATTAACATCAAGCACTACTATGCAAACTACTTTAAATTGACATTTGAGGGGAACTATTGCATAAATTACGCAAAACCTATGAAATGGGAATACTTTTTTTACTACCGCCAATAGTCCCGAAAAAAAGATGAATTTTAAGAATTTAATTACAGTATTTGCCTCTACCGCCAATAGCCCTTTTTCTAATTAACAGCCAATACGAAATCTTGTACCGCCAATAGCCTTTTTGGCACCGCCAATTGCCTTTTTGCCTAGTTTAATATAGCTAAAAAAATTTTATAAATTGCACTATTCACAAATGCCGTCATTATACACAATCTTTAAATATCTATAACGCATATAAGTAAGCACGTGATATGTAGATAAAATAGGATGTAAACAAAATTAAAACTGGGACTGGGGATGCTAGAAACTATGGTATTTGAAGGACGTGATTAAGGACGATCCCTGAATACCTAAAACACATATCGGCAAGTCCGTGACATGTAGAAGAACCTTTTACGTGACATCATTTGCGCGTCACCCTTAACCTGCTTACCTAATAAGAATGCGATTACATCTCGGTTGGGTGTTAGTGTCTAAAAAAAATATTCACGTGACGTCATTTCTGTGTCACACCTAACCTGCTTACTTAATGTGAATGCGATATTATATAGGTGGCGGTGTCTAAAAAAAATTTTCGCCTGACGTCATTTGCGCGTCCCCTCTAACCTGCTCACCTAATGTAAATGCGATAGCAGCTGGATGGAGGTGTCTAAACGAAATTTTTGCCTGACGTAATTTGCGCGTCACCCCTAACCTGCTTACCTAATGTGAATGCGATAGCAGCTAGGTGGGGGTGTCTTAAAGAAATTTTCGCCTGACGTCATTTGAGCGTCACCCTCAACCTGCTTACTTAATGTGAATGCGATAGCAGCTGGGTGGGGGTTTCCAAAAGAAATTTTCGCCTGACGTCATTTGCGCGTCACCCCTAACCTGCCTATTTAATGTGAATGCGATAGCAGCTGGGTAAGACCTGCTTACCTAATGTGAATGCGATAGCAGCTGGGTGGGGGTGTCTTAAAGAAATTTTCGCCTGACGTCATTTGCGCGTCACCCTCAACCTGCTTACTTAATGTGAATGCACCCGGCTTCGTGGCTTAGGGGAGCTTGCTCTGTCCTAAATAATCATCGGCTAATTCATTTTTGAATGCGTCGGGAGAACCGCAGCCGGTAGTCAGTTTAGACCCTCTCGCATGAGAATGGTACAGTGGTAATACTTGTCTTGGGGAGGGGAGTTTGAGAGTTGTATGAATGTTCAAGGTAAATGAGTTTGCTTTCGTTTATCTGTATCAGTTTAATACTGATGGCGACAGAGGCGATAGCAATAATAGACGACATGAGTCTGCTCAATGCTGAGCGTGAGCATGAACATAATAAGCCAACTCAACATATCTTTCCAATCCATTCTGCAAGTAGCTGCTGTACTTTCTCTCGTGGAGGATTGGAGGGCTAACTGGCGGGGTGTGCAAGCGGGCGTAAGTATTTCATTTAGTCAGAGCGTGATGAACTCTGCCTACTTGATCGATACCTAACCGCTCCTCCTCGCCCAAGAGCAATCTTGGGCGGAAAGTTGAAATAGCTCCTGAATAAGGATACTAAATAAATTATCGCAAAGTAGTCCGCAGCTAGTAGCGACTTATCCAAATACTACAAGTGTAGGTAATTAAAGTAAAGTAAAATACGATGCGAAGCCCAATGCGATTTAGTATAATACTACTTCGCGGAAACTTCAAATCACACAGTAAAGTTGAGTGGGATATAACCTCAGGTTGAAAATCTCTAAACTCATACATACATACATACTTAATGTCAATGCGATAGCAGCTGGGTGGGGGTTTCCAAAAGAAATTTTCGCCTGACGTCATTTGCGCGTCACCCCTAACCTGCTCATTAAAATTGAATGCGATAGCAGCTGAATGGAGGTTTTCAAAAGAAATATTTGCCTGACGTCATTTGCGCGTCACCCCTAACCTGCTTGCCTTATGTGAATGCGATAGCAGCTGGGTGGAGTGTGTCTGAAAGAAATTTTCGCCTGACGTCATTTGCGCGTAACTCTCATTATGCTTACTAAATGTGAATGCGATAGCAGCTGGGTGGGGGTTTCTTAATGAAATTTTCGCCTGACGTCATTTGCGCGTCACCCCCAACCTGCTTCTTAATGTGAATGCGATAGCAGCTGGGTGGGGGTTTCCAAAAAAAATTTTTGCCTGACGTCATTTGCGCGTTACTTTTAACCTGCGTGCCTAATGTGAATGCGATAGCAGCTGGGTGGGGGTGTCTAAAAGAAATTTTCACGTGACGTCATTTGCGAGTCACCCCTAACCTGCTTACCTAATGTGAATGCGATAGCGGCTTGGTGGGGGTTTCTTGAAGAAATTTTCATATGACGTCATTTGGGCGTCACTTCTAACCTGCTTGCTTAATGTAAATGCGATAGCAGCTTGGTGGGGGTGTCTCAAAGAAATTTGCACCATTTGGCTGGTGCATTTGTCTAGTGTAGTTGGTTGCTACATTTTGCTGGTGCATTTGCCTGGTGCATTGGCTGCTGCGTGTAACTGGTACTGTTGACTGGTGTGTTTGCCTGGTGCAACTCTAATCTAAGTTGTACGCATTGGGGTCGGACACAAAAGGCGCCTTCTACGTTCAGGGTGTGTCACTTGGAAAAAAATGACACACTGTGTTAATGATATAGCCATTTAAGCAGGGCTTACGAGATTAACAAGGTAGGTGGGTGGGTCAAAAATTTGAGTAAAGTGTGGCGTCATTTATGTCCTGCCCCTTTATCCGTTTTTGCATGATTTTACTTCAAAAATTTGTGATCTTGGCCCAGTTAACTGTTAATTGCGAAGAAATGGTCAGTCTTAGTAAAACTAAAAAACAATACAGACCTGCTCAGTCACATGTGTGATCCATTAAAACAATTTTAAAGCAAATCCTTTAAATTCTGTGACCTGTAGTGTACGGCCAACAGACGGACAGACAGACAGACAGACGGAGATGACCATTTCAATAGATGCTTTATGAGCTAAAGCTCAGCATCTAAAAAGCGACTGAAAAAAGCAATATATGTAATTTATTCAGACAACTTTAGTTATAGCTAAAAATAAAACAAAATACGTAGTGTTTGTACATTATATGGTGCAAAATACTCAAGTTTCTAATTATAATATTATAGCAGAAAAAAGGCCTGGTTTTTGATATGCACAACAAACTTTTAGAAATGTGAGCTCCCAACATGGACCAAGTACGATTTAAAAATAAACATTGTGTAGAAAGGTCAACTTTTGATTACATTGTTAATGGAATACGGCAACATATTAAAAAAAATCTGCTTAATTTTTCTTTACTTCTTTTCTAAGGAGTCCCACTTTGAAAATTGAACGGACCATTGTCTGCTTTTAAATAAACTAATGAGCTTATTAATTTCATTGCAGAACCAGTTGCTTGTTCTGTTATTTCTAGATTCGGTTTCCATTTTCAACAAAGTTTTTATTAAATGTTGAATTATTTGACTAAATATTACGAACCTAATCAAGTGAAAAAGTATATTTCCTGAGTGAGAATAATTCATGCACGTGAAGAAAATGAAATGTCAATTCAAAGCTCTACCCAAAAAACAATATCTCTTAATTAAATTAAATATCATACTGTTAAAATCTGCAGTACACAAAAGGATACCCCTCCACAGGAATTAACACTACGCCTTGTCCACCAAACTCCTCTCTCAGTTTTTTACTTTTTACACATTATATAATACCATTATATGATACCATATGGTATCAATCGCTGCGTCCCTATGTGAGGATTTCATTCTTTCAACAATATCAATGACAATGTTGCGTTTTGCACCTTTTTATGACCGATTTACACTTTTTGCTTTTACCCAATCAGGGCCTTGCAATTCAAATTTTCAAAATTTTAGTGATCTTGATTGGCTCACAGCTAATTAATAAATTATTTTTTTACAATTTGAATTTGATTAAAATTTAAAATTAAGATTTTAAAATAAATATTGAAAATTAAAATTATTTATACCTATTTTTATTTGAATTAGATTTAAATTTAAAATTTAAATTCATTAATTATAAAATAAATATCAAAAATAAAAAATTATTTCATTACATTTTCAAAATAATTTGTTTAAACATGAACTAGAAAATGCAAGATTACGGCTTTCGTTTGTTTTTTCCACGGTGGAACTCAGGTTCAGCACTGCCAGAAAGATTTCAGTTGGACAGAGTAGTTAGATAGCCATTCCATATATTTTATAAGGTCCATTTTCAGTAAGTGATGGCCAACTTTAGTAAGTGATGGCCAGCTTAACATTAATATGGCGGCTTAACATTGTTAACCCCCCTAGGCGGTCATTAACCCACCCCCCCCCCCCAGAAAAAAATCCTAGATCCACCGCTGCTCACACATGTCATACTTACAACTGGAACACTCACTTATTGGCAAAAGGAAGCAATGTACACAACAAGCACAATCCCAGAACAGCCGGTGAGAAAAACTTATCCCAGTCAGGACTGTGTTAAAAATTTAACTCACACAACACTGTGGTAAAATCTTGACCCGGGCAAGCATGCACTCAAATGGTAACCCGGAAAAGCCTCTGCTCTGTCGAAACTTAAACCAGTACAGTTAAATTAACCGCAGTCAATAAAACCTTTCATTTACCCTGTCGTCCTAATATCCCGGCGAATACGTAGCAACGAATACGGTTTATTTGATAAATGACGGCCAACTGTAGTAAGTAATGGGCAAATTTAGTAACTGATGTCCAACTTTAGTAGGCGATGGCCAAATTTAGTAAGTGATGTCCAACTTTAGTAGATGATGGCCAACTTCAGTAAGAGATGGCCAACTTTAGTTAGTGATTGCCAACTTTAGTTAGTGATGGCCAGCTTTAGTAACTGATGCCCAACATTAGTTGGTGATGGCCAACTTTAATAAGTGATGACCAACTTAAGTTAGTAATAACCAACTTCAGTAAGTAATGGCCAACTTTAGTAAGTGATGGCCAACTTTCGTAAGTGATAACCAACTTTAGTAACTAACGCCCAACTTTAGTTAGTAATGGCCAACTTTAATTGCCGATGGCCAGCTTTAGTAACTGATGGCCAACTTTAGTTACTAATGGCTAAATTTAGTTACTGATGGCCAGCTTTAGTAACTGATGGCCAACTTTAGTTAGTGATGGCCAACTTTAGTAACTGATGGCCGACTTTAGTAACTGATGGATAACTTTAGTAACTAATAGCCAATTTTAGTTACTGATAGCCAACTTTAGTAACTGATGGCAAACTTCAGTAACTAATAGCCAATTTTAGTTAGTGATGGCCAACTTTAGTAGGTGATGGCCAGCTTTTGTAGGTAATGGCCAACTTTATTAACTGATGGCCAACTTTAGTTAGTGATGGCCAACTTTAGTAACTGATGGCCAACTTTAGTAACTAATAGCCAATTTTAATTACTGATAGCCAACTTTAGTAACTGATGGCCAACTTTAGTAACTAATAGCCAATTTTAGTTAGTGATGGCCAACTTTAGTAGGAAATGGCCAGCTTTCGTTTGTAATGGCCAACTTTAGTAACTGATGGCCAACTTTAGTTAGTGATGGCCAACTTAAGTTACTGATGGCCAGCTTTAGTAAGTAATGGCTAACTTTAGTTACTGATTGCCAACTTTAGCTACTGATGGCTTGCTTTAGTAGCTGATTGCCAACTTTAGTAAGTCATAGCCATATTTAGTAACTGATGGCCAACTTTAGTAACTGATGGCCAACTTCAGTCAGTGATGGCCAACTTTTGTAAGTGATGGCCAACTTTTGTAAGTGATGGCCAACTTGAGTAACTGATGGCCAGTTTTAGTAACTTATGGCTAGCTTTAGTAAGTAATGGCCAACTTTTGTAAGTGATAACTAACTTTTGTAACTAATGGCTAACTTTAGTTAGTAATGGCCAATTTTAGTTGCTGATGGCCAATTTTAGTTGCTGATGGCCAGTTTTAGTAACTGATGGCCAACTTTAGTTACTGATGGCCAAATTTAGTTACTATTGGCCAGCTCCAGTAACTGATGGCCAACGTTAGTTGGTGATGGCCAACGTTAGTAGGTAATGACCAATTTTAGTAACTGATGGCCAACTTTAGTAACTGATGACCAACTTTAGTTACTGATGGCCAACTTTAGTAACTGATGGCCAACTTTAGTAACTAATGGCTAATTTTATTTAGTGATGGCCAACTTTAGTAGGTGATGGCCAAATTTTGTAGGTGATGGCTAACTTTAGTAACTGATAGCTAACTTTAGTTAGTGATGGCCAATTTTAGTTACTGATGGCTAGCTTTAGTAGGTTATGGCCAACTTTAGTTACTGATGGCCAATTATAGTTACTGATGGCTAGCTTTAGTAACTGATGGCCAACTTCAGTTAGTCATGGCCATCTTTAGTAACTGATGGCCAACTTTAGTTAGTGATGGCCAACTTTAGTGACTGATGGCCAACGTTAGTAACTAATGGCCAACTTCAGTTACTGATGGCCAACTTTAGTAGGTGATGGCAAACTTTAGTACCTGATGGCCAACTTTAGTAACTGATGACCAACTTTAGTTACTTATGGCCAATTTTAGTTAGTGATGGCTAACTTTAGTAGGTGATGGCCAACCTAAGTAACTGATGACCAATTTTAGTTACTGATGGCCAACTTCAGTAAGTGATGGAAAAGTTTAGTAACTGATGGCCAGCTTTAGTGAGTAATGGCAAAATTAGGTAAGTGATGGCTAACTTTAGTAACTGTTGTCCAATTTTACTTTAGTAAGTGATGGCCAGTTTGACCTGAGTAGGTAACAGCCTGCGAAGCAAAATCTAGAAATTGATTACCAAGGGGCGTGGAACGTTTTATAATAGTATTTTGTAACTATTTACATGAAACAACACTAAATGACTAAAAATATTACCCAACAGTTTTCAGTCAATTGTTTTGTAGCCTCCTCGCCTGTCTAATCACCTGACTTCAAACATAACAAAATGTAGAGGGTAGCATTTACTAAATTTCACTTGGCTGTCATTTACTAAAGTCAAACACTGGCCAATAATGACTTAAGTTTGTCATCACTCCCCCGCCTGGCCACCACTTATCAAAGAACAGCCTACCAATGTACCCTAATACAAGAGTGTGTCGTTATGGGTAGCATGGTAGTAGTTGTATCACACAACAACGCCACGCCGCTGAAAGCTGGTGCGTGAGTTTTAGGCTATTTTTCCCAGTGGACATTTTTTGAACATTGTGGAAGTTGGGTCTAACTAATTTCAACGATGCCACTCAATATTGTTAACTAACCTTAATCGTTCCACCCCTTCCTGTCTGCTAGCAACCCATAGGGTTGCCTAACTGCTAGTCTCTTAATTAAAATTTGCAGTACACTGTTAGATAGGATAGTGTCAATTTTACTGAGCACCTTGTAACCGAAACTCCTCTTTCAGTTTTCAACTAATTACACTTTTTATGGTACTATTTGACGCGCCTTGACGTTTTGTCGTCATTCTTGCGACAATATTTCGGAAAATCTATTATTTAATTCTTGCATAATGAAGCAACATACCGATCGTTTAATTCCCACTACCAAAGTTCTACATCAAACTCCTCCCACAGTTTTTTGAATGTACCCCTTATTGGGGTGTCATTAGATAGGCCTTGGTACAGAGGACTAGGTTGTGGCTTCGGAAAATTTAACGTTTTGACATCATACTGTTAAAACTTGCAGTACAGGCCAGCATACCCCTCCACAGGAATTTACACTACGCCTTGTATCCGCTTCTCATCTCTCAGTTTTTCACTTTTTACACCTTCTATAGCATCAATCGATGCGTATTCATGTGAGAATTTCATTCTTTCAACAATATCATTGACAATGTTCCATTTTGATCTTTTTATGACCGATTTACACGTTTTGCTTTTACCCAATCAGGGCCTTGCAATTCAAATTTTCAAATATTAAGCGATCGTGATTGGCACAGAGCTTGATAAAAAAATATTTATTTCATATTCAAATTAATTCAAATTCAAAAAAGTTCAAAAACTGGTCGAAACATTGTCACACAGAAAAAAAGTTGAGGTCAATGAAGAATTATTTTTAATAATTTTATGTTAATTATTTTTAATAATAATCATTTCCATTATTTTCAATAACTCATTTTAATTATTTAATAATAATAATAACATTATTATTTATCTCTGAGAAATCTCGGCGTCGAAGCATCGTGAGGTGTAGACGTATGAATTTGTGCTGGCAAAAGTTTTTGCTTTTTTTGTGTTTTGTGTGGTGGTGGTGAGAATACCCGTGGCTTTGGGAACATGGAACAAGTACCGAAAAATTAGGAGAAGAGGAATTCTCCTGCAGGTAAGGAAGTACTCCCCCCGAAACCCGGGTTTCTCTAGTTTAAGTTTGGATATTTTATTTATTTTTGTAAATTCATATATCTGTATGGCGGGGATGGGAGGGCTAGGTCAGTGCTGTAATATGTGTGTACATATGCCCACTTTTGCAGTCTTTCTCGCGCCTTTTTCTCTCATTCTAGTTCATGTGTTGGCCGATGGATGGCGTAGCTCTTCCGACTACGACGTGTCGACTAATGACAATAGAATAATTAGGAATGTTTTAGATTTCTGGTCTATTAAGGCCTGTTTATATAGCAGGTCTATTAAGGCTAGATCAGATAGGTGGTCTATTAAGGCAAGTTCACATAGGTGGCCCACTTTAGTCATTTGGGATTGCTGGTCTATTAAGGTATGTTTATATAGCACGTCTATTAAGGCTGGTTTAAAAGCGAGGTCTGTTAAGGCTGGTTCACATAGCTGGTCTACTAAATCGCTTTGGGAATGTTGGTTTTGCCGGTCTATTAAGGCCCGTTCATGTTACGGGTCTATTCAGGCTTGTTTAAATTGGTATATGCACATGTGTTCCACACTGCATAGTGTTGCATGGTTTAGGTATGGTGAGGTTTGTGGGCAATGTGAGCGGATGGGACGACGCTGGCGGCAGCGAGTGCGGTGACAAATTTTAACACCGGGTTAGGTCAACTACATGGGGGTGTTTGCTCAGTGAACATCTCCAGTGTTGACCTGACCCAAATTAATATGCACCACTCTAAAGCGGCGGCCTTTAGTTTATGTGGTCTCCGTGATAGAGTGCTGCGACAGGAAAATCGCCAAAACGGTGTTGCTCGTAGTCGTCCGGTCTGCTCGCATGTGTGCCTCATTCAGGAACCATACTGTTACCGAGGTGCGGTAAGAGGGTTGGGCAGAGCTGACCAACTTTTTGTAGCTGGGTCGCATGAGACACCACGCTCATGTGTCCTAGTTGCAAGGAATGTTAAGGCTCAGCTGCTGCCGCAGTTTACTGACAGGGATGTTGTCTCTGTAGTTACATGGTGGACCAAGGGTCCGGTAGTCTTTGCTTCTGTGTATATGCCTGGCGAAGCCTCTGATCCCCCTGGAGATCTGGTGAGCAAGCTGGTTGAACACTGTGAAGTCAACAAGCTGCCCCTTATTATTGGCGCTGATGCTAATGCTCATCACATGGTATGGGGCAGTACAGACACAAATCGCAGAGGTGTTGAGTTGTTCGAGTACATCATGTCTACCGACTTGTCATTGTAAATCATGGATGTACTCCTACGTTTGTGGTAGCTAATAGAAGTGAGGTTATTGGCATCACTCTGGCAAACAGGCTAGCTGAGCAATGGATTCAGGAATGGACTGTATCGGATAAAGAATCGGCGTCCGATCATAAGTACATTCGGTTTCGTATCTCGGTTGGTCTGCCTGTAGTGATTCGTTGCAGAAGTATTAGAAAGGTAGACTGGAACAGGTACACTACATGTGTTCAGGAGCGAGCTCATCAATTACCTGATAGTCAATTGTGCAGTGTCAAAAGCGTTGATGCTGAGGCTTTGGCTATCAGTAATGCTCTGATGGACTCCCTGGATGTAGTGTGCCCAATGCGGGTACTTAAGCGTAGGGACAGGGTTGCGGCTTGGTGGACGAGCGAGCTCAGAGCTCTCCGTGACGGGGCTGGTACTTTGTACAAGAAACTTGGTCGTCACCGTCGTGACCCTGATCTCTGGGCTGAGTATAAGACAGCCCGCAATGCCTATATGTCTGCTGTTGGTTGTGCAAAAAGGAAGTCATGGACTGATTTTTGTAGTGGGGTTGGTAAGTTTGGGGATGCTGTGAAGTGTCTTTGCAGTCTGGAGGGTAGTGTGACGAAGACTCCTGGGTCTATCCTTGACACAGAGACCGGTCCTCTAACGGTGTCAATGGATGAGACCCTTGATGTCCTTTTACGTCATCACTTCCCTGGGTATGTTGGTGAGCAGGAACATATTTCTGAACGCGGGTTGCAATCCTTGGGTGCCCATAGGTGCTCGGGGATTGTTACTGAGAGTAAAGTGCAGATCGCTGTTTGGAGTTTTCAGCCATACACGTCTGCGGGATCAGATGGTATTCAGCCTGTGCTTTTGCAGAGGTGTTTGCCGGTCATTTTTGGACGGTTAGTTGCTCTTTATCAAGCTTGCTTGGCACTGGGCACTGTTCCGTCTTGTTGGAGAGTGGCTAAGGTAGTGTTTTTACCTAAGCCGGGGAAGAGGGACTACTGTAAGACCTCTGCATGGAGGCCTATACAGTTAGCTCCTGTTTTGTTGAAGGTCCTTGAAAGACTGGTTGATGGGCACCTCAGGACACCTGAGCTAGAGAGCAAGCTCAAGGTAAATCATCAGTTCGCGTACTTGCGGGGACTTTCCACGGATGCTGCTATTCACAGGGTAGTTGCCTACGTGGAAAGGGCCTTGGAGTCCGGACAGATGGTCTTGGGTGCCTTTGCCGTTATTGAGGGGGCCTTCAACAATGTTTTATTCAGTGCAATTACGGATGCACTGGATAGGTTTGGTGTTTGCTCATTGCTGAAGAGGTGGATTGACTTTGGCCTTAGGAACAGACGAGTTGTGTCTGAGGTCAATGGTTGTTCTAGACATCGGGAAGTGCAGAGAGGATGTCCACAGGGTGGGGTTATATCGCTCCTCTTGTGGAATCTTGTGATGGATGGTCTATTGCTGAGACTACGGCAGAGAGCGTCGTCTACTCTGTCGCAAGGGTATGCGGATGATACCGCGGTGCTTCAGCGCGGCAAGGCGCTTAGTACACTCACGCACCGTATCACCGATGGTCTCAATATCATCAGTGAATGGTGCGTTGAAGTTGGACTGAGGCTGAGTGCTGAGAAAACGGTGCTGGTGTTGTTCACGAGGAACACCAGACTATGTCCCTCTGCCATTCGGTATAGGGGCGTGCGTCTGGAAATCCAGCGAAGGGTTACCTACCTTGGTGTTGTCCTGGACAAGCATCTTACGTGGAAGCCACACTGTAATTCAGTTGTGAGCAGAACGCAAGTTACTTTGGCCAGGTGTAAACGCATGGTGGGTAGGAAATGGGGGCTTTCACCGAGTGTTGCGAAATGGACATACACATCTCCTTTCGACCTGTGATGCAATATGGGATTGTTGTTTGGTCACCAGCACTGGAGAAAAGCTCGTATGTAAGTTTGTTGAGCAGGGTTCAGCACCAGGCGTGTCTTATGATCACTGGTGGCCTTCGCTCAACGCCGAGAGCGGCCGTGGAGTGTCTTATCGGGCTAATCCCTCTGGACATCTGTCTTAGAGCGGTTGCCGTTAGATCATTTCATAGGCTGAAAACCAGGGGATTGTGGACGGTCAATCCTATGTTTGGGGGTTCTGGTAGTCACACTGTGATCTGCGAAAGATGGGGCTTATGTGACCCAATTCTCAGGATGCCAGTGGACTGGACATATAAGAACCTGGAGTATCGCAGGTTGACTGTGGAACTTGGGTCACGGGCTGATTGGGTGAGGGATTTATCCCTTGGTGGAGGGGGTGTTGTGTGTTACACAGACGGCTTACGTGAAGGTGACAATGCTGGCTGTGGGGTCTTTATTGAGGACAGGAGTCAGGGGGTAATCACTACCCTTCTGGCTATGTCCGTGTATTTAGGAGCTGATGCCTGTGTTTTCCAGTGTGAGATCTTTGGCATTTCTCTGGCAGCTCATTAGCTGCTGGAGAATGAACGCCGGGATCTCCCGGTTAGGGTTTTTAGTGATAGTCAGAGCTCTTTGCGTGCCCTATCTAGGCCTTACACTGCCTCGAGTGTTGTAGGGAACTGCCCCTCGTACCTTAATAGACTCGCTGATAGGGGTTGCGAGGTTGAATTGGTTTGGGTCCCTGCTCACTCGGGGTTCAGGGGTAATGAAGAGGCGGATAGGCTGGCGAAGGCTTCGCATGATGGTAGTTGCGTCAAGCAGTTTGGCTCAAGGCCAATACTACCAGTCCCAATCTCTGCTGTCCATTGCGCTATTGCGGGATGGGCAAGGCGTGAGCATTAGAGACACTGGACTGGCTTGAGCAGTTGTAGGATGGCCAAGCTCTGGATATCGGCACCGTTGTACAGTGATACGTCACTGGTACGATATCCTAGAGATCAATTAAGGTGGTTAATTGGGCTTGTTACCGAGCATGGGGCTTGGGGCAGTCATGGCTGGAGGATAGGAGTATTGGACTCTCCGCTGTGCTTGCACTGTGGGGAGGAGGATGATACCCCGATTCACTTCATGACAACATGCCCAGCCTTTGTATTAGTGAGAAATCTCTATCTTGGTGGTTGCGTTATCTCGTTGGAAATGTTGGGTCAGGCATCTGTGGGTCAGCTCGTGGCGTTTGCACGTGCCACGGGCAGGCAAAAAAAATTACTCGGAATAAAGTGCTTTTTTAAGGGGAAGTCTGCGATAGGCCATTATAAATAAGGCCTCAGAGGCGTCAGTCTCGTAAGAGGCTGAACCCCTGGTAAATAATAATAATAATAATATCTCTGAGAAAATGTTAATTTGTATTTTGTTAGTATTATTTAGCAATGCATTTAACCTGTAAAGTAACTATGCCCACACCACGTCTAACGTAGATGTTACAGCTACCACCATAAATAATTAGTTTAACATAGTAAATAGTGGTGCTAAGGCCCGTCCTACGGACGGTATGTACATTCGCTTTAAAAATATATAATGAGAACCAGAAAAGTATCTAGAGAGAAAGTAATTATTTATTTACAACTGGCGTATGATAGTAGCTAATACGAAGAATAGCATTATTTTAAATGATCAATTAAAGCCACACACTATACCAACACGACTTTACTAGCCACAAGTGGACCCATGGGTGAATGAAAACATATGTCTATGCAAATTTTATTTTAACGTGATAACGCTAGCAACCCACCAGGTGTCATCTCAGGCTATTTAACTATATATTAGTTACGAGCCGTATTACGCAATATGATAATAATAATTGATTCATTAGGTCTATTTGGCCTCAGCCAATACAACAAACATTATTTACGTATTAATTTTACAGGACAAACGTACCATGCAATCTTAGATATAAATATACACCCTTAGTACTTTTAGTTTTTGGGTCCTACTATAATAATATTTAATAGTTTAAAATTAATAAAATAGTCCTACTAACACATAAATAGCCACATAGTCTTACTATGTGACACATGGGTCTAACAGACACCCTTTTAGGCCCTTAGTCCTAGTAACATCCGGATGGTTCCTTAGTCTTACTAACACCCAAAATACGCCTTTAGTCTTACTAACACCCAAAATACGCCCTTAGTCATACTTACACCCATAATACGCCCTTATTCCTAATAACACCCACGAAACGCCTTTAGCTTTACTAACACCCGGGTAGCGTCGTACAACACCTTTCACCCGGGGTACGTTTTTAGCCTAACAAACACCTTTGTAGGCCCCTTGTTCTGCTAAGTTCCAAGTAGCTTGTATTCCTCTAAACACCC
The DNA here is from genome assembly GCA_949802685.1 of Dicyrtomina minuta. Taxonomy (NCBI): domain Eukaryota; kingdom Metazoa; phylum Arthropoda; class Collembola; order Symphypleona; family Dicyrtomidae; genus Dicyrtomina; species Dicyrtomina minuta. Next base: position 39,163,701 of record OX461809.1, on the reverse strand, counting down.
GGGTAGGCTCTTAGTCCTAAAATTACCCAAGTAAGTTATTGGTCCCACTAACACCCACGTATCTACTTAGTTTTACTTACACCCAGAGTACGTCAATAGATCTAATAAAACCCGAGTAGGCCGTTTGTTCTGCTAACAACCGGGTTATCTCTTAGTTTTACTAACCTGAGGTTGGCCTATAGTCCTACTCACACTTAGAGTTCGTCCTTAGCTCTGCATATCACTGAGGCAAGCCTTTAGTTCTGCTAAAACCCACATAGTTCTTTAACTCTACTTACACACGGGTAGGTCGTTAGTTCTGATAACACCTAAGTGACTTTTAGTTCTACTAACACCTAAATAGGCCGTTGGTTCTACTACACACAGGATGGATTTTAGTCATACGAACTCTCGGGTAGGCCGTTGGTTAAACTGCCACCTAGGTTTACTTAAGGAACTACTAGCCTCCTGGTAGACCCTCAGTCTGACACCCACGTTAGTTGTTAGTTCTAATAACACCTAGGTAGGCCCTTAGTCTTACTTACACACAAGGCACGTCCTTACTTCTACTGAAAACCGAGGTAAGTCCTCAGTTTTACCTATACCCAGATGCCCACTAATACCATGGTAAGCCTTTTGTTCTACTAACACGCTTAGTACTCTTATAATCTTACTAGCACCAGTCCTTCTAACACCTTTATAGACCGTTAGTCCTACTAACACCTTAATAGACCGTTAGTCCTACTAACAATTAGACTATTAGTCCAACTAACAGTTACATAGACTAATAGTCCTACTAAAAACAAATAAAACCTTAGTGCTGCTAACAATAACTATATTGTCGCTTTATAAGGTTGTAGTTACACTAATGCAACCTTTTTTGCGACAGCTGCCACCAAAATTAGCTGTTTAACCCTACTACCGGTGCCTTTTTAATAACAAAACTCCAAATTCCACACTGCAATACCCTACATTACGCTAGCAACCCATAGGGTTGCCTAACTGCTATGGGTTGTTAATGAGCTTGATTAAAAAAATTTTATTTCATATTCAAATTAATTCAAACTTAAGAGTTTAAAAAATGGTAGAAATATTTTTAAACGAAATAAAAAGTTAAGGTAAATGCAAAAATATTTTCAATAATTCATTAGAATTATTTAATTATTTAAAAATAATAATTTAAAAGAAAAATATTATCTTTGCCCAGAAATATTTAATTTCTAGGTTTTATTTAGCAATGCATTTGACCTGTATAGTAACTATGCCCACAGCACGCCTAACGTGGCTGTTACAGCCACTACTATAAATAATTACTTTAAAAAAGTAAATAGTTGTGCCCAGGCCCGTCCTACAGGCGGTATGTGCATTCACCTAAAAATATATAATGAGAACATAAAAAAATAACTAGAGAGAAAATAAATATTTAGAACTGGCGTTACAATCACGCTTCCCATTTAGACACAGTAAGAATGAAATGCATTATGCACAAAGTAATTATGATTTTTGAAATATAAAGGATAGCAGTAATTTAAATGATTAATTAAAGCTACAGAATACATCAACACGACTTAACCAGCCACAAGTGGACCCGCGAGTGAATTAAAAAAATATTTCCGATGAAGAATAAAGGTTAATCATCTCCTTTCGGGGCTAAAATGAATTAGGATCATCTCCATTCCGCTCTAATTTGAATTTTGATCATCTCCATTTTTCATGAAATACGCCTAATGAGATATGTTAAAGATTAGTTAAGGGTTCCGTTATTCGAATCTAAGTACTTTAGAAGTCATCTATAAATGATGTCATCAAAATATTCCCATTTTAAGTCCATAGGACCCTTCTGTCATCAGATTACCCGTTGCGTAAATAGCTACCTTTAATATGCGATACCATCAATATCTAAGTAGGCTACTTTGCCATAGCCATGACGTCATTTATGGGCGACCGCTTAATTTGTTTAAACTTTCAATATTGGTTTAAAAAAGAATTAATTTTATAAATTTTTAAATTAGAGCATCATTCATGAGACCCGGAATTAGTTCATCAATTTACCACTACTGCAGCCTACTTGGATATTGATGGTACCACATGCTCAAGATAGCCATTTACTCAACGGGTAATCTGATGACAGGAGGGTCATAGTGACCTAAAATTGGAAAATTTTGATGACGTCATTTATGGGTGACCCCTTATGTACTTTGTTTTGAATTAATAGACCCTAAACTAATCATTTGTATATATCTTTAGCCGTATTTCATGAAAAATGGAGATGATCAATACCAATGTTTAATTAGAAAGGATATGATCATAATTTATTTTAGCCCCAAAAGGTGATGATCGAACTTCATTCTTCATCACTGATATGACTATGCAAATGTTATTCTAACGTGATGACGCTAGCAACCCACCAGGTCTCGTCTCAGGCTATCTATACATATATTAATTAGGTACGTACATTATTACAAAGTATAGGCTTTATTGTAAAATCATTTTATAAAACTCAAATTAGGTTGTACTCCTCAGGAGGTTTTTACAATTATGCCTTGATTGGGGTACTATAAGATATAGGTCTTACAAGGGAACCTACCTTACTTGAAACTACGGAATGAAGCGAAACTACCCGATACGTATACTACACATATCAGTGACCTCTGCTGATATATATATGTGAGGATTTCATAGGTCACAGTTTTCAACTAATTTTCTTTAAATAACTTTTAAACAAGCACATATACAACTGCAAAGTGCCACATAGTTTTTGGAGTTGACAGAACTAACCTGGTTTTTTAAAAAACTGTTAAATAGGAACACGTCAACACGCATTAAAAGGGTAGAGCAAACTACAGAACTATAAATGCAAAGGCAAATAGCAATACGTTTTTAGGATTGATCGAACCAACTATTTTTAAGTAATATTTGATTAATAACTTTACGTCAAAATGCATTCAAAGGGTACAATTTTTAACAATTCAAAAATGCAAGAAAAAAGTGCCAATGAAAGTTATAACGGTTTTAAAAAATCTTTAATTATGTTGCCACCTAATATAAAACAAGGTTTCAGGTCAACAGCAATAGAAACTTCGTCCCTATACTTTCTCCATCTCACGTATTACATATATACATGAGTCAGTCTAATATCATGACGCTAGCAATCCATCGGGTTGCCTAACTGCTAGTCTATATACTTAAAACGTGCAGTACAGGCCAGCATAGGCCATTTATTAACTATTACGATCCTTCTCAATCAAACTCCTCCTACAGTTTTTTGAATTAAAGCATTATTGGGGTGTCATTAGATAGGCCTTGGTCCAGTGTCATCGAGCTTTGTCTCGGAAAATTTAATGTTTTGACACTTTTTTGAATTATTAACGTTTTAACTTTTTTTTACTCTGCGCCAATCACGGCACTAGAATATAAAATTTCAAAAATGCAGTGATCCTGATTGGCACACAGCCCGACAAAAATATTTATTTCTATTTTTAAATTCGTGTGAACATCGAAAATTTTAAAAACTGATTCAAAAAGTTTCGAAAGATAAAAAAAGTTTAGCTCAGCCAAAAGATTATTTAATTTAAATCTTACTACAAGTTTTATTAAATTTTAAAGACTCTAAACAGTAACTATGAGGACTTTAAGTCATCTACTAATCTACTAATTAAAAACTACACTATAGGAAGGGATAGGCGTCACACAATTCCTACTACCAATCACTGTATATTTTGTACATAGAAGAATTGTATAGTAATATCAGCTGTGTTTGGATTAGATGGATGTTACAAGCATTGTCCCGGTCAAGCATTGTCCCGGTCAAGCATGTAAGAAAAACTCAACCCAGCCAAGACTGAGGTAAAGCTTTACCACTAATGAAATCTTGACCCAGGCAAACCTGCTCTCAAAAAACCCAAGCAAGCATTCAGCAAAAACGGAAACGTGGAAATGGTTGTGGCTCTAATGTAATTCGCACAAGCCTGTGTCCAAAGCTTAAACCAAATATAACAGTAAGAAGATTTTAGGTCGACGGTTATGGTATTCAGCAGTAGATCCATCGTGTAACTGGTTACGCTAAAACCAACCTTTAATGTGTAACAGGTGTATACGGAAATAGAGAGCAATGATCACAGCAAGCATATTCACGGACAAGCATATGTGGGAAAATCTTACCCAGCCAAAAACTGTGATAAAATTTTAACCCAACCAATGCTGTGATAGAATTTTAACCCAGCGAATACTGTAGTAAAATTTGAACCCAACCAATTCTGTAGTAAAATTTTAACCCAGCAAATTCTGTTATTAAATTTTAACCCAGCTAACACTAGTAAAATTTTAACCCACACAATACTGTAGTGAAATTTTAACCCAGCCAATAAAGTGTTACAATTTTGACCCAGACAATACTGTCGTACAATTTTATCTAGGGCAACACTGTGGTTCCATTTAACCCAAACAATACTGTCGTAAAATTTTAACCCAACCATATATATACATAAAACGTGCAGTAAAGGCCAGCATAAGACATTTATCTAAAATTACAATTACTACATTACATTATGAGTGGTTAGGACTGCAGACTGTAGCAAAACTTACAGTCTTAGACCTTGCTTCCATCCTCTGCCACTGCTTATCGTTTTCGGCTCGGTGTTGTACGGTAAACGTTACTGGATGGTTGATTCAACCCAATCTTCTTCGGTGCTTCTTAGTGACCACTACTTACTGTAGGGGCCTAGGGAATGCAACTCCTTTACTGTAGAGGAGGGGACGAGAATAGGTAAAAGGGTACAAAGACCGAGACAATCTAACGCGGTAGCCTTCTTTTGCCTCACCTATAGTGACTGGTTGAGTCTGGTTGTATGAACTTCGGTTGTATCGGCCCAATAAATAAATTATTATTATATGTATATATTTACCTGTAGTTCTAATTTCCCGGTGAATCTACAGTTACTCTAATACGAATATACTTTCCATACTTGAAAAAAAACTGTAGTGGTATTACATGAGTAGGCTAAGTCTGGAATCTAAAAGGCAGAAGCTGCAGTGTTAGTCTTATGTGTTGTTCTAATCTCCCAGTCAACTACACAAGTACTCTAAGCTGCACGTCTAAAACGCACAAGCGCCACTTTTGGGCTTCATGCTGCTTAATATTGTTATTATTCCATTGTCTATCCCCCTCCCCCATTTGCTCATAACCCGTAGAGTTGCCTAACTGCTAGTCTATTATTTAATTCTTGCATAAAGGGGCTCTATACCTCTCACTCAAATCCCACTACAAAGTTTGTCCATCAAACTCCTTCTACAGTTTTTCGATTTCACCCTTTATTGTGGTGTCATTGGATAGCCCTTGATCAAGTGTCCTCGAGCTTGGACTCGGATATTTAATGTTGTGACAGATTTTTGAATTATTCACGTTTTAACATTTTTTATTTTGCGCCAATCACGGCACTGAAATTTAAACTTTTGAAAATTCAATAATCCTGATTGGCACAGACCCCAGTGAAAAATTATATTTTCCTATTTTTAAAATTATTTTAAACATGGAAGAGCTTTAAACTGATTCAAAAAGTTTTAAAAGAAAAGAAAAGTAAGGTCAGCTAAAATAATTGTATTTTTATTTTTCTTACTAATTGTCAAGAAATAATAAAATTGATTGTAAGAGAAAAAAAAGTTTAGTAAAGTAAAAAATAAAAGTTGAAAGAACTGTTGTTTACAATTTTAAATTGGTTGCCACTTTAAACTGCAACGTATCCATGTCTACTCTGCAGTGACAGTCAACGGTAAACTTTATAAGAATACTAGCAGGTTAGCAACCCAATTGGTTGCAATTAAAGGTAATATATAATATGTTCTTCAAGTTTAGCTGTAACAATATGTTGCATTGATTGTGGTCAAATAGCCTTAACGCATGCCCGGTATAAGCTTTAATTAATGGCTTCACTCAGTTAGGTTTATAAAACAGGCTTGGTCGGAATATGCTTTGACCACATGTCTTCTCAGAGTAAGGGATGACCCCCCCCCCTCCAAGCAGTATTTCGTAGTATTGATTGTGATCAAATAGCCTTAACGCATGCCCAAAATAAGCCTTAATTAATGGCTCCACTCAAATAGGTTAATAAAACAGGCTTGGTCGGAATATGCTTTGACCACATGTCTTTTCAGAGTAAGGGACATGCAACTGGGTAAGGGCTAACTATAACTACCAACTGAGCTCCTAACTATGCCACTCCATCGCATGCCTTACTGTGCTACTCCTACCGAGTCTATATACGACGTGTACCGACGGTCTTACTTGCAAGCTGGTTTAGCCCGGAGTGACTCAGTAATACATAGCAAAGACAGAGTGGCATGGTTAAGATAGGTCAGAGTGGCATCTTTTATCTTCGTATCTATGTCTACACTGCAATACAGTACCTACATTTAATTTAACGGCACGTTTTGTAATAATATTACTGTAGGGCAATGGTGTTTCAACAATTAATTTTGTTATCTCTCAATTAAAACTTCAATAATAAAGTATGAGTTGGCCACAGTTAAGACCCACGAAGTTAGGTCTATTTTCAAACGAATGACTAAACAAATACTTATAATGTGTATAATGTGTATAACAAGCAATCCCAAGCATTGATTTGATAAGAAATTAACTGTCCCTTAATTCCAAGGTCTGAGTAAAACCTAAACCCTCACAAGCCTGTGATATAGTAAAAAATCCGTTTCCGAGTCTGTCTGTTTGGCATACTTTGCACGTCACAGTCTTCAACTTATTTCCTTCAAATAACTTTTACACGACCACAAATGCAAATAAAAATTGCAATTTAGTTTTGTAAATTGACAGAACTAACCTGTTTTTATAAACAAGTGTTGAATGAGAACACGTCAACATGCATTAAAAGAGTACAACCAAATACACAACCATAAATGAAAAGGCAAAGCGCTATATGTTTTTAGCGTTGATCGAGCCAACAGTTTTTTAAAAATAAATGTTTAATAATCCTGTCAAAATGCATTCAAAGAGTACAACTTTTAACCATTTAAAAATGCAAGAGAAAAGTGCCAACTAAAGTATTAACGGTTTTAAAAAACTTAATTAGGTTGCCACTCACCATAAAACAAAGTTTCAGGTCAACAGCAATAAACAATTTTTCCCGCTACTTTCTCTATCTTACCAAATACTCTATACACGAGTCATTCCCATATCATGACGCTAGCAACACATAGGGTTGCCTAACTGCTAGTCTATATATTATTTGGTGCATAATGGGGCTCTATACCCCTCACTCAAATCCCACTACAAAGTTTGTCCATCAAACTCCTCCTACAGTTTTTCGATTATACTCTTTATTGTGGTGTCATTGGATAGGCCTTGGTCAAGTGTCCTCGAGTTTGGACTCAGAAATTTTATGTTTTGACGTTTTTTTAAATTATTCACGTTTTAACTTTTTTTAATCTCCGCCAATCACGGTACTGGAATTTAAAATTTCAAAATTGAAGAGATTTTGATTGGCACGGAGCCTAATGAAAAGTTAATGATTTTTATTTTTGAAATTTATTTGAGCATGAAAGATTTAAAAAATTATACAATCATTTAAAAAATAATCGAAAAATTCAAATCAGATAAAATAAATTTTTTCAATATATTATTTTCAATTTTGTTAAGTGAAAGGTTCTAATACTTTCTCAGGACTGCATTTATAGCGATTTGGATCTGAATGGAGGTACACAAGCTGTATTGACGTATGTTTAGTAGTGAGCGGTTTGTTAGCCAAAGTTTATAGTTTTTAGTAGTGGATCTATCGTGCAAGCGTTAACACTGACACCATTTGGTCTACGGGAATGGACAGTAATGTGCACAGCAAGCATCGTCATGTCAAACAAAATTAACCTAGACAAGACTGTAGTAAAACTTAAACACTGTAATAAAATCTGGACCGTGGCAAGCTGTTATCAAAACTGAACACGGAAAATTCTGCTGTAAAAATTTAAATCAGAAAAGCATTCAGCCAAAACTCAATTCTGAATGTCGGTGCTTTTGTCCAAAGCTTAAACTAAGAAACTTGATTTAGCCGCAGCTATAATACGTTTGATTTACCCCGTAGTACTATTAATCCAGTAATTATGTAGCTATCCTAATGCGAAGGTAGGGTTTAGTAGTAGCAAGTAGCAGGGTAGTGTTAAGGGAATGTGCATAAATCACGTCGTACAACAATTCAAAATTATGTACCACTCTTAGGGCCTCCCCTTTCATTTTTGGTATGCACGCCTATGTAAAAGGATAGTCAACTTGAACCTCTACCCCCATCCTCTTGACGTCTCACGTAATTTATACACGCTCCCTAATACACCAGTCGGCCAAGCCGCGGATCGAGAAGGAGAAAGCGGACGTTTTAGCCTCTTTTCCTTAATATAGGTTCTTTTAACGTTGTGAAGGTCACACTGCACCATTTTCCATAATGTCGCACGACATTGTTGGCTCTCCTTGATACTCTTTCCTTCCATAAGAAACTTTCTACATCCGCCACTGGGTTCCCTTCTTACTTTCCTATGGTAAGCTACAATATTATTTTGGACCGAATAAAAATTAATTTTCCTGGAATACTGTGTAACCAAAATAAGCAAGTTTTCTTTTACAGAAAAATTGAATTACGTTATTTCAGAAATATTCAACAGTCCTTAACTAAAATACTTAAATTCTCCTTTTCCCTATGTTATGTGAAGTATTGATTACATTTGTATTTTTTATTCAAAACGAGCCGCGAATAAAGAGAAGAGGTGGGGGAGGCGAGTAGATAGCCAAACCCCCCCCCCCTCTCTCTAAAAGGACAACTATTAACATTTTGGAGTGAGGAGCGGCGATGTTTTAGATCAAAAGCAACAAAATAATGATGCAATTTTTAAAATGTAATATAATACAGTATAGAATGAGAGTGAGTAACAGTGGCCAGTTTTATCAATCACGTCGAACCGAAATTTTAACTAGGGTTGTGGGGCAAGATTTTTGGGCTAATAAATTTTCCTGATTTTTCCAACGTTTGTTAAAAGTAGATGCTGAGCTCTTAGCAAGTCAAGGCTACAACAATATACAAAAACCTTATAGTTGCAACAAAAAAGTTCCTATTCATTACGGCATTTGTAAAAACAGTATAGGCTGTTCCAAAAGTAAAATATTTCGTTACGTGTATTACGGAAGATAGGCAACTTACACACACTACTCCTACTGTTTTACGAACCTACCCTTTATTAAGGTGTCATTGCAATGGCCTAGGTCAAGCGGTTGTTAATATTATTTTGGAAAATTTAACGTTTTAACACTTCAGGAATAAAGGTAAAGCCTAAATTCCCGACTGATCCGATATCAAAACTGTGCCAAGGCATGCCGGTGATCGTAGCGAAATTAGGTTAGGTCTGTGGCCAAACATACTCCAAGCGCGCCTGCGGGAGTAACCCAACCTGGACTTACCTTACTTAAATAAAATATTAGCTGCTCAAGGTTGTGATTGAAGTTTATCCTGGGCAATTCTATGACCATAGCGTTATGCAGACAAGTCTTTAATCAAAACTTAACATCAGCAAGCCTGTATGTAAAGCTCAACAAATTTAATAGGAATAAAATTAGCCATACATTAGATTCATCCGAGCCTACGGTAAATGCTTAACCCAGCCAACACTGCTGTAAAACCTTATCCTGTCCTCCTACGAACGTCTTCTACTATTGCGCTATCCGGAAAAGTTACATATCAAAACTTTACCCAAGCAGGTCCCATTTCATAGTGTCACCACAATAATTGGAACATTTTATTTATTGTAGCAGCTAAAAGTAAAAAATGGATTATGCCCACTTATAATTGCAACACATCGCTTCCCTTACCTGATAACAGTTATAACAGAGAGCAAAGTGCCTACAGAGCAATGCTTAAATTAGTAAAGACTAATGTTTGGCAATTGCGTCCACGCCGTTAATATTATCGTAGGTTAAAAGTTAAAACAATATGTTAAGGTATCTTCAGCCAATTTAATGGCTGCTATTTAGGATTTGTGGCCCCTCCCCCTATTTTAATTCGTCCTGAATAACTGCTAGTCCATTATTTAATTATTTAATTCTTGCATAATGGAGCAACATACCCATCGTTCAATTCCCACTACCAAAGTTGTACATCAAACTCCTCCCACAGTTTTTTGAATGTACCCCTTATTGGGGTGTCATTAGATAGGCCTTGGTCCAGAGGACTAGGTTGTGGCTTCGGAAAATTTAACGTTTTGACATTTTTTGAATTATTCACGTTTTACCTTTTTTTACTCTATACCAATCACGGCAATGGAATTCAAATTTCAAAAATTTCGTGGTTCTGATTGGCACACAGAAGGATAAAAAATTATTTATTCCTATTTTAATTTGTTTTTTAAGTGCATAAGATTTGAAAGTTTTATTTAATATTTTTTTAATAAAATAAAGATTCATTAGAAAAATAATTTATTGTCAAAGTTGACACTGCCGATCGCCTACAACCACTTTCCACGTGTGGCATGAAGAACAATTATTGCATTTCCACCAACCACCACCATTATATTTTGGCAAAAGGGACCGCACCAGCAGCCACTAATGCATTGCAATGTATTGCAACACAATTACTTTAGAAATCGTATAGACTTGCAAGTACTGGAAATTGCATTGACCAAAGCATAATATCTACTGCTGGTCTAGACTTTCGCGTTATTCAATTGGACGTTATTTTGGATTTGCTAAGGTTCGTTCCGCAATTTCAAACCCCTCTCCCCTCTCCCCCCATCTTTTTTTGGCATACGCACCCATGCTTCTCCCACCTACAATTTTACCACTACCACCGCCCAAAAAAAGCAGAACTTAATCCCAACCAACTCACAACCACCCCTGCCAACAAAAATGGTGAAATTCCATCCTGACCAACACCAACAAAAGCCGAATGTAATGCCCACTAAATCTCTGGTAAAAAAACATCTAGAGCAAGCTTGTGGGCAAAGCTCAACAAATATAATGCTATAGGGTCTATGAAGCAAAGTATTAATTTCAGCCAAGCCTGTGGTAAATACTTAACTCAGCCAACACTGCAGTAAAACCTTATCCCAGCCTCCGACCAAAGTCTTCCACTATAGAGTTACCCAGTAAAATCACTGATCATAATTAACCCCGAAGAAATCCGATTACATAGCGTAACCCGGGTAAGAATCCAACAAAACTAACTTATAGCACACCTATAGAAAATACTTAACCCTGACAAAGTTGAGATTAAAGCTTACCATGGGCAAGTATATGGTCAAAACATACCCATACCAACCCTGTGGTATTACTTAACATACCCCGACCCAGCCTTACGTAATACGTTTTTAATGAACCCATTAATTAATTAATTAACTCTCAAGTTGATTGATTTACCCGTCGTCCTAACATTACGGTAAATTTAATTATGTCGTCCTAATCCCTCCAGTGTTACTGTAGTACAACGTTGACCCATTAATTAATTAATTAACCCTAAGTTAATTGATTTACCCGTCGTCCTAGCATTACAGTAAATTTAATTATTAATATAATCCCTCCAGTGTTGCTGTAATACAAGAGTCTGTTGTTTTGGGTAGCAGAGTAGTGCTAATACGGGAGTAGGCCAAGCCGCAGATCCAAAAGGCGTCAGTTTCGGGCCATTTTCCCCAGAAGATATTCGTTTAACTTATAGAAGTTGGGAACGATGCCCCTTAATATTATTATCTAACTTCAAACCACCCCCCACCCTCCCTTCTGCTAGCAACCTGCCTCGGGTTGCCTGATTGCTACCATTATATTTTGGCAAAAGGTGCCGCGTCAGCAGCCACCAATGTATTGCAACACAATTATGGACTTGCAAGTAATGGAACTTGCATTGACCAAAGCCTTATATCCACCGCTGGTCTAGAATTGCGCGTTATTCAATTGGACGCTATTTTGGATTTGTTAAGGTTTGACTATCTAGACTACATATTTATTGTTTTTCTATGAAGATTGATTATACTACTTCGTATTTTTAAGCCCAGGATTTTAAATTACAGCCTGACTGCGAATTGAAGAAAATTTAAATTACAAAAATGCATTGACGTATGTTTAGTAGTGAGCAGTTTGTAAGTCCAAGTTTATAGCTTTTACTTAATTTAGCTGGAGTCAATACGACGTTCAATTTACCCCATGGTACTAATAATCTGGTAAATCTTGAAATATTCTACTACGAAGGTGGGGTAAAGTAGTAGTAGTAGTGGTTAGTGGCAGCAGGGCAGTGTTAAGGGAACGTGCATATATCATGTGGTACCAAAATTCGCAATTTTGAACCCCGAAACTAACTTCAAGTATGTAACGCGGTACATGCTGTACTTAATATCCCCACTGGAGAGAGAGAGAAAGTAAAAAGCTTTATTTACACTGGTACACAATCGTACTTGCCTAAAAGACACAGTAACAAATATACATTGTTTAGAAATAAGTATTTAACAATTGATCAATGTAACTAGATACATCAAGGTGGAAAAAACAATTTATGTAGAAGTTAAGGCATATAAATGATGATGTGCAATTCTGTTCGATCCTCGAATTGCGGCCAAAATAACTTCTTTAACCATAGAATGTGGCAGAATGAATCTTTTTCTGAAATCTTCAAAAAACTGTGTAATAGTACCCCTAGCACCTACAAGCAGTCCTATCACTTCCATTTTCTCCAATCCATACTGCTTCGTGAAAAAAGGGATACACTGGTTATATATCGCTTGCTTCTCCAAATCTACTTCATAAGCTTGATCAACATTTTTCTCAAATCTCACTGTGGGGTCAATAATGTACCCGACTCTAGATTGCTCATCGTAGCAAAGAATGTCGACACGTTGACTTGTTGCAGTACATGTGACTTCCTCGTGAACTTTCCAAAAACCGCTAAGCACCAGAAAATGCTTTGCGTAGATATTTGGCAATGATAGACCGAATTTCATGATGTCTTGTATTTCGCAGTAAATCTCCTCTAGAACAGCTGCCAAGGACATGGCTAAGGGTTTCTCTCTTGTTACAGTGACGGCAACAAGGTTCACCTAGACAGCGACCTGGAATAGACTTAACTGGGTACACATTAGCAGACATTTTTAAAATTGACACCCATTCTGAAGATGTAAGACCTTCTTTATTCATAATAATGCGATTTCCAGTTGGGTATTCTTGAAAAACTTTGACTCCAATGCCTTTTTGAGGCAATTCACACCATTTATCGTATTCTCGGTCCCGTAACATTTTGCGCAAAATTTGACCTGGTTTAGTTTTAGGACGAGAAGCAACCAATGCATCAATTTCATTGGCATCCAATTTCAGGGAACTTATACATTGCTGCATTTCATCTTCCACCTTACGAACATAAGGGATATACTTATCTTTTGAAGAAAGCAAAGACACACAAATATTATACTGCTGAATAAACGCCTCCCATGTGGCACGTACAATTTGAAGCCCCCGATGACTTTTGGTAGCATACAGCATAGCATCAGGAGTGTCTGCAGGAAGTCCAATGATCTCTTTAACTAAGCTTTTGACCATTTTGTCCAGATCCAGCAAAAATTTCGAGGATAATTTGTGTAAAGGAGCTGTTTGGAGGGGATAGATTAAGGACGGCCAAAGATATTGGTTTATGATTTTTAATTTCTGATTTGGGTATAACATTGGCGTACCCACTAGGTTTTGCAAATCTTTTTCAAAATTTTTGATTACTTTTGCTGGATCAAAAATAATTTCATCTGTGAAATTAACCCCCAGATACCTAATACGCTTACCACTTTTGATAGCAGTAATCTTGCAGTTTGCATCAAGAATGAGAGGGTCTTCACTTAAGGTACCTTTTCGTATATTAATTATCTTCGACTTTTCAAAATTAATTTCGTCTGCATCGTCTGCAAACCCTCTAGCGGAAATATTTGGAACATCAAAATGAATAGGGAACCCGCATTCTTTGAAAATTTCATGCTCAGTAAGTTCTTTTAAGACATGATCAATGGAAAGGTTAAAAAGGCGAGGTGAAAGTGGCGACCCCTGGAAAACACTACGTTGAACTAAAATAGGCTTCGACATTCCACTTTGTGTCTGTAACTGCGACGTATTTTCTTGCATTAGGGATATCGTTAAATTACGAAGATTAGATGGAATAGCCATGTGTTGCAAGTTTTTCTCTATATGAGCATGTGACGACTCTTTAAATGCTTTACGTACATCAAGGAAAACTATACAACAGTCAAGTTTTTGTTGCTTCGCCTTGGCTACACACCCATTAACAATAGAGGTATTTATGTATGTACCTGGGTGTTTGGTAAATTCCACCTGATTTTCATTCAAAATTATGTACTGATCCAAGCTCCGATCTAAAACACGCTCAATAACTCTTCGCAAAATTGAGCAAATCGAAATAGGTCTCCAACTTCCGATTTCCTCCTTTTTATCCTTATCTTTTAGAATTAAAATAGTCTGAGCTTTTTTGAAACTAGATGGCACCAAATTCCATTTTAGCATGATAGAAGCAATTTGAGAAATTACTAAATAGCAATCTTTACCAATCTTTTTGATTAACCGAATAGGAACGCCATCTATGCCACTTGCGGAATCGTTATTTATGCCTCGGACAGATGACTCAATGTCTTCAGGTGTGATCAAAGGGGAATAACCATTATCAATTACATTTTGTTCCACTGGATCAAGATTGGGACCATAGTCTTCCAGAATGCAATCATTAGGTGATCCCCATCTGTCTTGGTAGGAAGCATGAAGTGTTTCTAAAGGAATGGTACAGTTTTCTGATCCAAAAAAAGAAGTCATTAAGATTCTGACTGCTTTTTTTTGTGAATAATGAAATAAATGCTGAATGACTTCATAATTATATTGGGCCTTCCGTCTTTGTCTATCTCGCTGAGACGACCTCTGTGGATTATTTAAGTTAAGTTATTACCATAGACTTGATTGGGGTAAGTTTTGACTAGATACTTAGGGTAAGATATTATCCCAACTTTGTTAGGGTTAAGTTTTTCCTATAGACGTGATACAAGTTAGTTTTGCCCAGGTACTTTACCCACTTACTCGGAGTAAATTTAGATCAGTGACTTGCGGAGGTAACAATTCAATTCAATTTATTTATTGTGCATTTAGTCGGGCATTGCCCATGATACACAGAGAGAGGTAATGATTAATGCTATGTAAAACGATGTACATTTTTAGATAGGTTTAATATTTTTACAAGGATTGTCATTAATCAGGTAAACAATAATTTAGGTTAATAGCTTAATTAAGATATTGTTACCTGCATTTCATTTTTAGCAGTTTAAGAGTAAATTTAAATACATCTTATATAAGAGTAGGAGATTGGGAATTGAGAAATAGAGCGAACCCTTTTCTATCAAACAGGTAAAGATTATAAGTTCCAAGTAGGTTGTATCTGTCAGTGCTTAGAAAGGAACACTTGGCAAAAGAGTGATATATGTCATCAATGTCAATCCTACACAGATTACACATTTCTGGTTCCTTGAACTTGTACGATATACCATTAGTTGAAACCACAATTGAGTTTAGTCTTATTTGGGCGAAAACTTTTAGATAATGAAATGGGATATTAAACGTAAGGTAATGCGCTATGTTAGGGTCACATTTAGTAAACTGGTAATAACGATGGTAACTTGAATTCTTTATACGTTTTATGTCACTTTCGACGCACTGGTCATTAACTCGGTCAACTATCACATCGATATGTTGTCTCACAACGTTCGGGTCCTGTGCCAGCCATACATAGTAGAAGCCAGTTTTGATGAGAATATTTTTAATTCTTAAAGTCCAGTTGAATTTTAGCTCCGGCTTTCGTACGGATTGAAGAGCAACCAGTCTGTTGTAACATTGGCGAGGAATGCAGGTAGAATCTTGCGACAGAATTTGTGCCCAAAAAAGCAGACATAAACGCACGACCTGGCACTTAATGTGTTTTGTTCCTGTTTCAGTTCTTATGATATATGACGGGGTGTTTTTTGGTAGCCAAAGCATTCTTTTAAGGAATTGCATCTGAACAGATTCAAGTATGTATGTATGTATGTTGATTTATTGCATATACGGGCCTAAGCCCACACACAAATCTGATTAATATTTTGGTTACATTAGTTTTGTTTAAGCAAAGTAATTGTTAGACCATCGTAGCGCATATAATATTTGTTCTTAAGATTTAACATGTTTGATGTAATACATTAGTTAACAATAATTAGTGATTAGTAATTGAAACCCTCATAGATATAATGCCAGACAGGGACCTCTCCGAGACCTTATTTCGGTAAATTTGGAAGCGGTCCTGGCTGCCAGTTACTGAAGTCGGAATTCAGCCTACTGGTATTATATTTTCTAAGAATTTTTGATCACAATGTCTTGTAACAATATTACTGTAATTTTATTTTGATTCACTAACCTAATATTACCTTCCGTATTTAACAATTTATTTCTAGTTTAATACTAATCATTAGCAGTTGTATCTTCTAGTTTATTTTTTATTAATTGAACACAGTTTGCATAAAGCTGTACTTTAGAATTAAACACTAACAATTCCCTCCAAGATCAAATTTTCACAGTTTGTTGGACTTTTTTTAACTCATGATCTTGGTTGAGAAGCTAGCTTTATTTGAACATGCTATAGGAAACTATTTAGCGTATTTTTCAATAATATTGTGTCCTTGTAGGTGTCAACTCAAATAGCTCCGACAACAGCTCATTTATCACTCGCAGGTTAAAGTACAGTTACTAATTTTAATAAATTATATTAGTTTATTTACCATAGACGCATTTGACAATTTAATTCTAGTTTTAACTAGTTAGATTATATCGTTTAGATTATAAGATCATTTCAGCGGTGCACCTTGGTCAGAGTTATTCCGTCACTAGTGTATCTGATGCCATCAGCTTCAAAAGAGTAACTTCCAACGTATTTAACAGTTTTGATTGAAGGGTCCCGTTTCTTTATCCAGTATTGATTCGTTAGGTGCATGTAGATTTCTTGTTCTTTTTTACTTTGGCACTGTTGGATGTAGACTTGCGGTAAAGACTCCTTTAATCGAGACTTCTTTTGTAGCACCAAACCCACCTCATCCTCGTCAGCTAGCTGGACAAAAAGAAGCGGAGGTTTGCCTTCAGTTTTGTTGCAGATTCGTTTTGCTTTCACAATATGTGTGTAATTAAGATTAAGGGTGTCTTGAATTACTGATTTGGCATCCTCGACTGGTGAGTAACTAACGGGTAGGCCTGTGATTAAAATTTCTTTACTTCTGTTAACAGATTCAAGTATATCGATGTTATCAATTGCCTATACAGCCGCAGAATATAGTCAACAAGATAAGACTATTGAATTTAACAATTTGATGCGACAAAACCAAGAGTCCGTTTTTGATAATTTTAGAGTATGAAGCACTGCACCTACTGCTTGCATAGCTTTTGCTTTTATTTTAAAGGCCGCACATGAGAACAGTCCAGATGAAGAAAATGTGATGCCCAGATACGTGTAACATTTTACAACAGATAATTCAGACCCATTTAGGTACCACTTATGAGACTTACAAAGCTTCCCAGACCTTCGAAATACAATTACATTTGTTTTCAGTATGTTAATTGTTAAGAAATTTTGAGCACACTATTTAGACAGAATGTTAATTTTGTTTTGGAGTTCTAGTTTTGTTTCAGCCAAAAGTGAGGTGTAATCCGCTAGAAGAAGATGATTTACTTCAATCGTACCTCCTAAAGATACTGGTTTTGCTCCTTCGTCCTTCATAAATTTATCAAGGCCCGCCTGCGTTTCAGGAATAATTTTATTATCTTCACACCATTGGGTCAGTCGGCTGCAGAGTATTTGCGTAAAGAGCTTTACTTTAGTGTTTATTAAGGCAATACCACGATAATTAGCAGGGTCAGACTTCTCTCCTTTTTTGTAAATCATAGCTAATTCTATTTCGGACCACAATTTAGGAGTCGATTCAGTCACTAAAATTTTATTAAAAAAGTCCGAAATATCGTCAAAGGTTCCATTATTTGAGTATTCCAAAAATTTGTTTGAGATCTTGTCAGTGCCAGGTGCTTTTTTATTCTTAAGAGACTTTAATGCCAACATGAGTTCAGCTTCCGTAATTTCTCCGTCCAGTTGCAAATCAGTATGTATAAAATTATGAGGAAAGGTATTATCACGTGGGGTCATGTTTTCACTGTAGAATTGTTCCCAGACTTCAGCAGGGATATTATGTTGTTCTTTTATTCTTGGCCTAAAGCAATTTATTGTTTTCCAAAAGGCGGAGGTGAAGCGGGTATTTTGCAGGCTGTGCTTAATTTGATTCCAGTATTCTAATTTTGTGGTTTTAAGTAATGTATTGTGAGTTAATTTATAGTTAAGGTAACTGCATACATCATTTTGATTGTAATCTACTCGAACTTGTTTTAGCAGCTTACATAATAATATTTTGCTGTCACGGCACTGTTTGTTAAACCATGGTTTATTCTGAGAACGTGCTTTTGATTACAATTTTTTTCTCATGTTAGAAATATTTGCAGCTTTCTTGACCTTGTTGACGATTTGTAAGTTGAGTAAGCATATTGAAGGCGTGTCTTTTACTTTGATTGAGTTAGGCTCTTTACAATATTTTTCGTATTGATTAGGGTCTCATCAGTAACTTTTTGACTTAAAAAAAGGCTTTGAGCTTTGTGTTTGTTCAGACAAGAGTGACAGTTGGCATGGGAAATGGTCCGAGATTGGTAAATCTAGCACTTTCAGGTCAATAATAGAAGAAATACAATTACACCAAAATTGATCCACTATACTTTTGCCATTATGGTTTAAAAATGTAAATTTTGCTGGGGTGTCCGAATTAGTTCTACCATTAAGGACTAAACATCCAGTTTCTTCAAAAAGTTCGGTGATTTGTTTTCCTCTTGAATTTAGAACGCCATCTAAGGAATACCTCTTATGAGTGATATTTAATGCTTGGGCTAGTTGAAAGTTAATTTGATTTGATTGACCAATTCGGGCATTAAAGTCGCCCACCAGTATCACTTAAGTGTTGTGGAATCGGTTGGAAATGTTTTGAAGTAGATCCTCAAGTCGAAGCAAAAGGTAATCGTACTGCCTGCCAGGAGGAATATACGCACATACAAGAATTATAATTTCGTAACTATTAGTATTTATTAGCTCCAACTTCGTCACGACGAAATAAGATTCAGTAGTTAGTGTTTGTTTAATAGCAAACACTGAGTTTTGAACCAAAATACATATACCACCACTTGCCCTTCCAATGTCTGATTGTCTGACTGCTTGACTTTGAATAATAGAGTAATTCTTAAAAATGTTACTATACAGACTGATTGTATGAGTGCACCATGTTTCAACTAAGCAAATTACACTGCCCAAAATTTGTTCATAATCATAATTATTGAGTGAATAGAAGTTGTTGATACCAGAAATATTCCAAAAGGTAAATATATGTGTGCTGTGTGTCATGGGTTGCCCGAAGCGTCAGTCTCTTTTATTCGGTTTGGCTTTAGATTTGTTGGACTTTATACTTTTGTTCACTACGGCTAACTTAACTCTTTATCCTAGGATATTATCAATTTCAAAAGTTGAAACACCATCTGAAGTGTAGTACTGTTCAACACTCTCTATTGTTGAAATTAGAAACATCGACGATTACAACCGTGCACATGATTTTCCTTCTTTTGCATTTATTTCCTTTCGCTTTATTAAAAGTTGCGATTTGATATTCTGCTGGTCCGGCGATAAATCATCTTAAATTGTGTAGTCAGTTTCTTTGAGCTTAGATGCGCTAAACCTAACAATGTTTGCGTCTTCGGCTGAATCAAAAGAGATTAATATTTTAGCTGGTGATTTTGTTGACTTAGCGCGAAGTATTGTGAAAGTGAAATTAAGGATTTCTTCAGTTTTTAGTTCCAGTTCGTCTGTCATAAAGGATTGAATCGTCTTTTCTACATCCGCATCTTCTGTGTCGTGTGTGACGTTGACCCTAGTGATTATTATGTTAGATTTTCGCTTTGCTTCTTGAATATTGAGGATTTCTGACCGGGCGACTGCGAGTTGTGCTTTAAGTTGAATTTGAGAGTTAATAGGAGACTGATTGGATTTTTCGAGTTCATTTATTTTAGTACCGTGCGAGTCAATTGAGGTTTTGAGATTTTAAATTTCTTTCTGGATGGTTAGATTACCGTTCCGAATATCTCTACTGACTTATTTTAAGAAATTTCCGTCTGACTCAAGCTCTTCAGAGTGATAACAGTTTTTACTGTAGTGACAACCGGGATGACAAAAGACTATGTCTTAAATCCATTGGATTCTGCCCGGGATATTATTATTATTATTATTATTATTATTCTTGATGATTGCTTCTTACAGTTTTTTTTAGTTCCGTGATAAGAGTTCTTAAGTCATCTGCTTCCTTCCCCATTGTGATTGAAAAATAAAAAACAAAAATATTGCGCCAGAGGAGTTCTATCAACTGTATACTGTATATAATAATATTAGAGTTCCGGGCAGTAGATAATGGATTTTGCCGTATTATTTATAAATTCAGTACTTGCCTGCGATTGAGCCCGCTTGCTAGCTGCAGCCTTTGGTTTGCCAAAAATATAAATGTGAACTGAATCACTTGCTAGCAGCGGGCTGTAAAAATACGAATCCAGACAACTTATGAGAAATTATTTCGAAAGTGACAGTTAAATACGACAGATTAGTACGTAAGGAGTAAAGTAACTTTATTATTTAATTTTCAAATTGTTGTTTTATGTGAATTTTTGAATCAAAAAGTAAAAATTTTTAAGAGAGACAGAAAAGGTGTGCTTAAATTTTGAGTGCTCGCGCCAATCCAGATGAACATGATAAAGCAAAGCGTATCATCGTAAAAAAAATCCAAATTAAAAGTTAAAAAGCACAAGACGTGGCTACACTAAAAGCAAAAGCACATCACGAACGATTTAGATGGACGGACGGACGGACTCAACAAAAACAAATAGGTATACGAACGAAAAGAAGTCAGAGTCCTCAAAAGTCCTAATCTACCATCCGAGTGTTTCAAATTCAAATAAACTATCTGTATATTATTCATCCTTCATCCTTCAAAATTTTAATTTTTTTCGAAAATGTTTAAAAAATGTGTATTTTTGAGGCCCAGAGCTTCAACTATTTTTTTAGAAGGAATTAAAATTTTTGAATTTTCGAAAATCCTAAAATAACTTTTTAGATAAACATACAAAGATGTTGTATTTCAAATTTTATGAAAATTGGACAAAAACTGTGGGAGCTAGAGCGCGGTGAAATTCCAAAAAATCGATATTTTTGAATTTGCGCGCGCGATTGCGGCCGAACAACGAATTTTGCAGTCCAACGACTATACACGCAGAGGTCACTCACATGGGTAGTATACGTTCCGGGTAGGTACGCTTCATTCTGTAGTTTCAAGTTGGGAAGGTTCCCATGTGAGCCTTATCCAAAACGTTTTAAAAACAAAATAACCCAAATCCATGTATTTCCACGCGTACGCCCAAGTCAATGCAAATACAAAATGCATTAGATGCAGATTTGAACATGAACTTTTTGCATGAATTTTAGGCGTACGCGTGGAAATAAATGGATTTGGGTTATTTTGTTTTTAGAATGTGTTGGATATGGCTCAGTTTGCTTTTAGTGGAAAATGGATGTGGGTCATTTTGGTTCTTTACTGACGATATGTACTACATGTAACATGTCCTACATGTAATATATCCTACATGATATATGTCCAACATGTAATAATTATGTCCTACATGTAATATGTCCTATATTGAATAATTAGGTCCTACGTGTTGTATTTTCTTAATGTAGTCAACGACTAGGTACTGTTATTTCAACGTTTGGCCTTAGGGATGCAAAATACCTTTACCGGCACCTAAATTCAAATAAATACCTTCCCATCGCCTATTAATTCTATTTTTAATTTATTAATCGCAACCCATCGGGTTGCTAACTGCTATCTATATACTTAAAACGTGCAGTACAGGCCAGCATAGGCCATTTATTAACCATTACGATTCTTGTGCACCAAACTCCTCCTACAGTTTTCAACTAATTACACTTTTTATGGTACCATTCGACGCGCCTTGACGTTTTGTCGTCATTCTTTTGACAATATTTTGAAAAATATTGCGTTTTGCACTTTTTATGGCTGATTTACATTTTTTGACTCTGCGCCAATCACGGCACTAGAATTCAAATTTTCAAAAATACAGTGATCCTGATTGGAACACAGCCCGACAAAAATATTTATTTCTATTTTCAAATTCGTGTGAACATCAACATTTTTTTAAACTGATTCAAATAGTTTCGAAAGATAAAAAAAGTTCAGCTCAGCCAAAAGATTATTCAATTTAAATCTTACTACAAGTTTTATTAAATTTGTAAGAATCTAAACAGTAACTATGAGGACTTTAAGTCATCTACTAATCTACTAATTAAAAACTACACTATAGGAAGGGATAGGCGTCACACAATTCCCACTGCCATTAACTGTATATTTTGTAGATACAGGAACGGTATAGTAATATCAGCTGTGTTTGGACTAGATGGACGTTACAAGCATAGTCCCGGTCAAGCATGTAAGAAAACCTCAACTCAGCCAAGACTGAGGTAAAGCTTTACCAACAATAAAATCTTGACCCAGGCAAACCTGCTTTTAAAATTTAACCCAAGCAAGCATTCAGCAAAAACGGAAACGTGGAAATGGTTGTGGCTCTAATGTAATCCGCACAAGCCTGTGTCCAAAGCTTAAACCAAATATAACAGTAAGGGGGTTTTAGGTCGACAGTTATGGTATTCAGCAGTAGATCTATCGTGTAACTGGTTACGCTAAAACCAACCTTTTATGTGTAACAGGTGTATACGGAAATAGAGAGCAATGATCACAGCAAGCATAATCACGGACAAGCATATGTAGAAAAATCTTACCCAGCCAAGAACTGTGGTAAAATTTTAACCCAACCAATGCTGTGATAGAATTTTAACTCAGCCAATACTGTTGTAAAATTTGAACCCAGCCAATTCTGTAGTAAAATTATAACCCAGCAAATTCTGTAATCAAATTTTAACCCAGCTAACACTGTAGTAAAATTTTAACCAACACAATACTGTAGTGAAATTTCAACCCAGCCAATAAAGTGTTACAATTTTGACCCAGACAATACTATCGTAAAATTTTATCCAAGACAAAACTGTTTTAAAATTTTAACCCAAACAATACTGTGGTAAAATTTTAACCCAACCATCTATATACATAAAACGTGCAGTAAAGGCCAGCATAGGCCATTTATCTAACATTACAATTACTACATTACATTTTGAGTAATTAGGACTGCAGACAGTAGCAAAATCTACAGTCTCAGACCTGGCTTCGATCCTCTGCCACTGCTTATCGTTTTCGGCTCGGTGATGTACGGTAAACGTTACTGGATGGTTGATTTAACCCAATCTCCTTCGGTGCTCCTTAGTGACCACTACTTTTTGTAGGGGCCTAGGGAATGCAACTCCTTTACTGTGGAGGAGGGGACGGGAATAGGTAAAAAGCTACAAAGACCGAGACGATCTAACGCGGTAGCCTCCTTTTGCCTCACCCATAGTGACTGGTTGAGTGTGGTTGTATGAACTTCGGTTGAATCGACCGAATAAATAAATTATTATTATATACATATATATATTTACCTGTAGTTCTAATTTTCCGGTGAATCTGCAGTTATTCTAATACGAATGTACTTTCTTTACTTAAAAAAAACTGTAGTGGTAATACATGAGTAGGCCAAGTCTGGTATTTGAAAGGTAGGAGCTGCAGTGTTAGTCTAATGTGTTGTCTCAATCTCCCAGTCAACTACACAAGTACTCTAAGCTGCACGTCTAAAACGCACAAGCGCCACTTTTGGGCTTCATGCCGGTTAATATTGTTATTATTCCATTGTCTAACCCCCTCCCCCACCTGCTCGCAACCCGTAGGGTTGCCTAACTGCTAGTCTCTTAATTAAAATTTGCAGTACACTGTTAGATAGGATAGTGTCAATTTTACCGGGCACCTTGTAACCGAAACTCCTCTTTCAGTTTTCAACTAATTACACTTTTTATGGTACTATTTGACGCGCCTTGACGTTTTTTCGTCATTCTTTCGACAATATTTCGGAAAATATTGCGTTTTGCACTTTTTATGGCTGATTTACACTTTTTTACTATGAGCCACTCACAGCACTAGAATTCAAAATTTCAAAAATTAAGTAATCCTGATTGGCACAGAGCACGATAAAAAATATTTATTTCTATTTTCAAATTCGTTTGAACATGAAAAAGTTTAAAAACTGATTCAAAAAGTTTTGAAAGAGAAAAAAAGTTCAGCTCAGCCAAAAGATTATTTTTTTTAAATCTTACTACAAGTTTTAATAAATTTTAAAGAATCTAAATAGTAACTATAAGGAATTCAAGTCATCTACTAATCTACTAATTAAAAACTATTTTTATGGGAAATGATATGCGTCACTCAATTTCCACTACCAATCACTGTATATTTTGTGCATATAAGTAAGGTATAGTAATATCAGCTGTGATTTGGATTAGATGGACATGACAAGCATAGTCCCGGTCAAGTATGTAAGAAAAGCTTAACCCAGCCAAGAATAAGGTAAGGCTTTACCACTAATAAAATCTTGACCCAGGCAAGCTTGTGATCAAAACTAAACCCAGGCAAGTCTGCTCTCAAAATTTAACCCAGGCAAGCATTCAGCAAACAGTAAGGGGTTTTCAAGTCAAGCATGTTAAAAAAACCTTACCACAGCCAAGATCTGTGGTAAAATTTTAACCCAACCAATGCTGTAGTAGAATTTTAACCCAGCCAATACTGTGGTAACATTTTAACCCAGCTAATTCTGTATTAAAATTTTAACCCATCCAAATATGTGGTAAATTTTTAACCCAGCCAATACTGTTGTAAAATTTTAACCTACCCAATACTGTAGTAAAATTTAAACCCACACAATACTGTGGTAAAATTTCAACCTAGCCAATACAGTAGTAAAATGTTGACCCAACAATACTGTGGTAAAATTTTAACCCAGCCAATACTGGTAAAATTTAACCCAGCTAATACTGTGCTAAAATTTTAACCTAGCCATTACTGTGGTAAAATTTTAACCCACCTAACACTATAGTAAAATCTTGACACGGGCAAGTCTGTTGTCAAAATTTCACCTAGGCAAGCATTTCGGCAATGCTCAAGTTAATTA
Organism: Dicyrtomina minuta; assembly: GCA_949802685.1. Classification (NCBI taxonomy): domain Eukaryota; kingdom Metazoa; phylum Arthropoda; class Collembola; order Symphypleona; family Dicyrtomidae; genus Dicyrtomina; species Dicyrtomina minuta. Next base: position 39,138,419 of record OX461809.1, on the reverse strand, counting down.
GATCACAATCAATGCAAAATTTTGTTTAGTGTAACAACTAAAAGTGAAGATTACATACTACAATTACGAGTAATTCCTATAGTGTAACCCGGGCTACCCGGGCAAGGCTCTGGTCAAAAGTTACACCTTTCACGCCTATGGGAAAAACTAATCCCTTACCTTGAGCAGATATCAGGTCAAAACTCACCCGGAAGTCTATTTGACTACAATCAATGCAACATTTTATTTACTGTAACAGCTAAACTTAAAGAACATAATATATTAATTTTTGTTAATTGCAACCCATCGGGTTGCTAACCTGCTATGTTAACGACTATGAATTATTATTTTCGTCACTGATGTAGTAACACAGACGTAATATTTACATAAAATTATAAACAGGTTTTTATTTCATAAAATTGCACTTTTTATCAATATTTTACAATATTCACGAGAATCGCAGATGAGAGGAAAAATGACGTCTGTCACATTCCAATTATCAAAGCATTCTAAAATTTCTCTCGTTTAATCATGATTTCTCTCTGTCTTATACCACTACACTACATAACATTTCATATTTAAATTAAAATTTACCACTTTTAGCAATTTAATTAAAAAGTTGTTGATTTTAAAATTATTAAAATCTTTCAATAAACATTGAAAGATTGCATAAGTTCCTGTTGGCAACGAGTGCTAAGTTTGTGTTCTTACTTATAAGTAAGATTGTACAAGCAAGCAAACAACCTTAACTTTTTAGAAGTTAAGATACTTTCAAACAATTATTTAGCCAGTTTTGTGTTTCATTCGGAAGTAAAATGGAAGTACCAGAACGTCTTAGTTAGATTTATTATTTTAAAGAAATGTAGCAGAAAAAATATACTGCCAATGCAATTGAAATAATATAAAGAAATGCCTTAAAAACTTTGTAATGGTAAATACAAATATGGTAAATAAGGCTTTTGACGTGCGATGTAAAATAATTTTGATTGGGTACCTCAATATTAAGAGTGATCTTGAATGTTGTACTACATTAACATTAGCTACTTCGTTTAATGTGGAATTGATTTGAAAATAATATTAATTAACAACAATTACATTGTCTATCAACAATAAATCCTTACAAATTATAACAGTAAGAAAATTGGTCTTCTTAAAAAAATATAGTTAGCAATATTATCGTTGACAGCGAGTCAACAATAAGTCAACATTTTAAAATTTGAATTTGATCTGATAGTTGAGACAAATCCTTAATCAAACTTTAACAAAAACATAACGCTGTTTAAGTTAAGATTTAAAAAAATCAAGCGGTCTAAAACAAAAGAGTACCTTTACAAATGAGTGGTAATAGTAGTAGTGTAGTACTATTGCGTCTCAGGTCTTACCATACACAGTACAGTTACTATTGGTTGTCTGTTTTTACTGCGAACATCTCATGAGTAGAGAATGTTCTCGAGTAATTTCAACCATATTGTCTTTATGCTTGACATGCCTGGGATATTGTATACTTACTTATGAACTCTTAGCGGTACTATATTATACTGGAGCAATCCAGATATAGGTTAACAGTTATAAGGCTTCCGATATAACAGGCATCTATCAACACTGTCAGTACCAATAGGCAGAGTCTTTAAAGCTGTGAGCGGTTAACCATTCCTATATAGAGAGCCAGCCCTTATATGACGAGTGTCTTGGTCGTGCAATGGTGGATGAAATCAGGTTAGGTGGCGAGTGTGAACGCATGAGATCAATCGACGAAGGAGAGAGAGTGTGAGCAGGAAGCACAGCTCCGGGAGCACAAAGCGATGGGGAGAATCAGCAGATTATGTCCGCTGATCGTTCACCTACAGCTGCCCCCACTCCCCAACTTCCCTCCACCGACCACACGCCGAAGCTTAGATCAACGTCAAGTCACGGAAGCTGCATGTGACCCTTTTAGAGCTTGCTAAAGTACACCAGGACTTACAAGTAAAGTTAAAATATAATGATTGCTATTAAGTGCTTGAGTAGGAGATGATTAATATTAGTTTAGAAAGAAGTCAGGGGGAAAGCTCACCAATTTGGATTGGCTGAACTGTAAATAAATGATAAATGTTGGTTATTGGCGTGGCTCAGCTTATAGAGATATTTCAATATTTATTTGCCATGCAAGCTATGTAAATTACCACACACTTTTTTAATCCAATCATAGCGATCACTAGCTTAGTACGCAATGCATTGGCGGTTTAAAGTTGATTCCACCGTTGGACCGCCAGGAGCATACAGAGACGAGGCCAATAAAGTTATATGCTACATATAGAATGATCAGCCACTACAAATAGAGGCCACTGGAGGCCACTGGCCACCATCATAAATGCACTGCTTGTGTACCTAATGTTGTTTGCTGTGATTTTGAGGTGGAAAAGCTATAGAGTACGCAAGGGAAGTTTGAATTATTTGGAAATCTTTAAAGCGGTTTATTAAATATGCAAATTATCTTTTATTACTAGTATATATAAGTACATATAGGCATAATAATGCTGGAATGCTTTTAGTAGCTCTAATATGCACTACTAGGACGTATTCGCGTTCTGACAGTTAGTAATATTTTTATGAGAGCAGCACTCACCATTTTCTTTGTATTCCATGAGGTATTTGTTGAAAAGCGGAAGGTATTTAGAATGTCTGGGAAATGCAAGGCCGTATCCTGCATGAGCATACCAAGATCCTTCCAGCAGAAGCTGACAGGTGCCATTTGCGTCTTGTAATACTTGGTATTGAAGAACTGGGCCGTCATAAATTAAAGCATCGAGTTTACTACAAATGTAAAAAGGTAATATAAAACTATATGTATTTGATGTATTATTTTATAAATCCCCTCAATTTTAAAAATCGCTCAAAAGTGTTACGTTATTCTGGGTTGCATATAACTATATTATTTATTTACATGCTGAAAATCATGTCAATGAATCAATGTTGTGAAAGCGTTTGCGAAATGTTTTACGTATGATACCATGGATTCCAGATATAATTTCACATTAAATAGCTGTATGCGCCAAGTTAAGAATTTATACCAGTCGGAAAATTGTATTCGTAATGAAGGCCTCAGCGGCTTGAAAACCTGTATCCATGATTAAGACGGTTCAGAGAGGCGAGGTTGCCCAGAGGTCTAAGGACCAAGGCTCTGTACCAATGGTCTTGGGTTCAATACCCATTCAGGGGTTTATCGTCTATCGTGAGGTAGATTGTCCAAAAACACAAGACTCTTCTCATGTGTGTTGACTATATGACCTTTAAAGCTTACTTGGTTCTGTGTCGGGGTAAGCTAGCCACGCTTGTGGAACAAAGTATCCCTGGAAATTATGCCCCCGGACATTTTCCCTCCCGTCATTTTCCCCCCGATAAGTAACAACGGGGCAGCTTCAACAGATATAATTTGCTGATTCTCCAAATTCTGGTTCTCTCTTCCAAATGTACGTAAGCGTATGTGTTGTACTATTGCTTTTGTAGCGTTTGAGGCCATACACAGTACTTTGCTATTTGGCTCATATTTTACCACGCGAACATCTTATAGACTGAGAATGTCCTTGAGGAATTAAATCATAGAACTATACTTTTGTCTTTATGCCTGACACGCCAGAGATATGGAATTAGGAAACATTCGCACTGCTAGTAGTACTAGATTAAACTGCAGCCATACAGATATGTTTACTGTCAAAGGTCGGCGAGGCTTTACAGACATCTAGGAGCATTGCCAGTACGAGAAGACTAAGCTTCCAGAGCTGTATACCCGCCTGCATATCCAATTCTTTTAGGAACCCATATGCTCGGGCCAAAAGAAAATGTTTTGGGAGTTTTTTTTAAAAATCCCGAACATTTTTCCCAAAAGAAACGGTTTACTTTCCTTTTGGAATTTGGTCACTTTTTTTGAAAGACAGATGTATGCATTATGCATGAAAGAAAACATCCCTAAAGAAAAATGCGTATTTGCCCAAATATGCTTATAGTGATAAATAATAAAATCATGAAACTGTTGGTTTCACATAATTTCATATTACCAATTTATTATTCATTATTAAAGTTGTAAAAGGTAAAAATAAGTTACGTAAATGATATTTTCTGGATAAAATATAAATATTACTATTTTTTAAATCTGCAACTCCGCCCACAACTCAAAAACATTTTTGGCATCAGTCATTAGTCACCAGAAATATAAATAGTATACAACCACACGCTTCTTTCTTCTGCTCACAATTTCGGACCCTATGAATTAAGAAAATTATTAAACGTAAACACGTTATTTAATGCTCCACTAATGTAGATCAGGATAAAAAAATCTTCTGGTTCGTGTTCCCATATACTAATCTCAAGTAAGTATTTAGTATTAGTAGTTGGGTATGATTGTAGGACACAAATATGCAATAAACTACGTTATTCACTGGAATTAAAATGCATCAACACAACTTACGTAGGTCAATGTGGGTAGGTCAGCGGATCAAACCAAGTGTCAGTCAGTAGAAAGGAACGCATTAGGTACTCGCCTTCGCCTGTGACCTGCCTGCCTTCGCCTCTTCCCCTGCTCAGAACTCAGTTAACTATAACGTCAAATGTAGTTATAGTAAAAAAAATGGAATTGAACATCCAGCTTAATATTTTAATCATTGTTGTAGATCAGCAACTAGTGCTTCCACTCAGTGAACCGAAAATCTAAGTTTGCATTAAAAGCTGGTTAGTTTAATAAAATTCAATAATTATGTGATAAAAATTAAAGTTAACTTACTGGCTTGTAGTAGGTCCAAACTGTCTGGTATTAACGATGAGTCAAAGACGTACTATGTTGTTTAAACCCCAGAATCCCTATTTACACTAATAGCAGGTTGCAACTAACGATAGCAGTTAAATTCTGTAGCACTATAATTAACTGCAAAAGTTTTTTATAACATGAATCACAACTTTAAGTCAAATTTGAATCAGTTTCACTGTGACTGACTGACGATGTGGAGAAAAGGAAGGCCAATTTTTCCGTTCTTTGAGAATTTGCACTTAACGCGTATTTCGTGTATTTCTACTTCCGATGATATTAGCTCTTCGTGTCTGTAAGAGCCTATATCATCGGAAGTAGAACAAGTTACTATTACTTGTGTTGTTGACTCTAAGAAGTTCTCTGTGCTTTGTGTATATAAACCACCGCATACAAGTAAAAGCGAAGACAATCCACAAAAAGTTAGCACAAGAAAGCTTATAGCTGATTTTGTTTCCAATCGTTGTAAGTGTCTTATTTGTGGCGATTTTAACATTCCTGAAATACTGTGGAACACCGACACTGTAACAGCAACTAACGGAAGTGCAGCTAAGTCGTTTCTCAATAACCTTGATGAATAATTTTTTTAGCAACACGTAGATTTTATCACCCGAGCTCGTGGTACGCAGAGTAGCGTGTTGGACTTATTCATTACGAGAGGTAAAGTTGTTAAAAACATTCAGAGTCTTCCACCGCTAGGCAAGAGTGACCACGTAGTCATTCGTTGCGACATCCAACTTGGAACTACAAATACTGTGGAAACTCAAAGGCCAAATTACAATAAGGGCAATTACGACCAAATAAGGCGTCAACTAGACATTAACAGGGAAAAAGAACTTCTGGATAGAAAATGCGTGGACAGTAAATGGGAATACCTCAAAATGGAAATCTTGAAAAGTGTTGAGCATCATGTTCCTTTTGTATCAGCAACTCCATCAAACCGGTGGTCACATGAACTTTCAAGTACTCGGAATAAAAAGATAAAAGCATTCCATCGCTACATTACAGCATCTGTGCAAAATAAACATAAACTATGGTTAGCCTACAAGAAGTTTCGAAACCATGAGAAAGTTTTAAAAAAAGAAAGGAAGAAGTTTGAGAAGAGATTTTCTGAGGATGCAGAATCAAATTTCAAAGGGTTCTATCGCTACTGTAGTACAAAGAAAAATAAAATCCCTGTCCCAATGTTATTTACGGGTACCGGAAGCACAACAGGGTCTTATGAAGAAGCAGCTAATGTTCTTGCGGACGAATTTGAAAAGGTTTTTGTAAAAGAAAGTGCCATGAGCTATTACGACGTGAATGATAAGGTTTAATTGTCTAACGCGTACCACCATTTGTCTAATCCATCACCTTATTCGTCTTACTTATCACCAACTCTAAGAATAGCAATTAGTTTATCTGAAGTAAAGAAAATACTTCAAGCGCTTAACTCTTACAAAGCCCCTGGTTCTGACACAGGACATCCACGAGTCTTGAAGGAATGTTCCGCTGTGCTTAGCGTACCGCTTGCAATAATTTTCCAGACGTCCATTGACTCTTCATCACTGCCCAAAGACTGCAAAAAACCAATGTATCCTGCATCTTTAAGAACGGATCCAAATGTGACCCTAAAAATTACAGGCACATAAGTCTCACATCGGTATGTTGCAAAATGTTGAAACAATTCACATGGGAAAAAATATTTGCTAAGTGTGAATTTTCCCCTCACCAACATAAATTTTTACCACTAAAATCCTGCTTTACGAATCTCTTGGAATTCTTTAATGAAGTGACTAAACCAGCAGACAAAGGTAATATCGTTGATTGTTTCTACGTCGATTTTTCAAAAGCATTTAACAAGCTACTACATATGAGACTGCTTTGTAAGTTAGAAGAGCGATATTAATTGGATGCATACTTAATCATATGACTTAAGGTTTTTTTTGGAAGGTCGCACCTATCGAGTCTGCATAAATGGGAAAATCTCGAGCGAAAGAGCTGTCTTCAGCGGCTGCCCCCAAGGGTCAGTCCTTGGCCCTATTTTATTTTTATTATATGTGGATGAGATTAGGGAAGTTATTAAAAGTCCTTTAAAGCAATATGCTGATGATTCTAAAATATACAGAGCCAGAACTCATTACAATGACTACTTCGCAATTTAACTCGACATCGATAATCTTGTCAAATGGTGTGAGACAAACAACATGGAAATAAATACCACCAAAACACACGTAGTACACTTTGGAGGAAAGAATTGTGAGAACCCAGTATATACTTGCAACAGTTTGCCACTTCAAAGCTCGTCATGTGAACGTGATCTTGGCGTCTACATCAGCAATGAATTTAAATCCACTCAGCATTGCAATCAGGCAGTCAAGAAAGCAAAATTGATGTGTCTACAGATAAAAAGAATATTTAAATATTTAGACGCTTACAGCCTTCGTAAGTTAATTGTGAATTTTATTCGCCCATTATGGCAGTACTGCAACAGCATCTGGAGCCTAGCCTTAAAAAGTGATATTGACGAGATTGAAAAAGTGCAGAGGCTTGCAACCAAAATACTCTGAACTTTTTGCGAACTACCTTACGAGGAAAGGCTGCAGAAACTAAAGATTCTGTCCATGAGCGACAGAAGAATCCGCGGTGACTTAATTGAAACTTTTAAAGTTATCAACAGAAAATATAACATTAACCCTGGCGATTTTTTCGACGTTGACAACGAAAGCAGACATGCTCCATTTTTGAAGACTTGGAAAATCCCCATGACCAATTTTCGGAGACACTTCTTTACTCAAAGAGTTGTCTTGGAATGGAACAAATTACCAAGTGATGTGAAACGTAAAGTAAAAGGAGTGAATTAATTAAAAAATTAACTTGACAAGTTTAAGGGATGGAACTTTTAGTTGGGTCTCATCTCCCTAAGTCTCTCAGTGAATATAGTTTTTCTTTTGAACTAAAGTTACAACCGGGTCTACAAGAGACGAAGTCTCAAATCTGTATAAGGATTCTTCCCGGGAAACATTATTATTATTATTATTCAGAAATCTAACGACCGACTTCAGTATTGGTTGATTGTCGCTTACGAGTGGCTTCTCGTATGTTCCTATAATACCTGCACAGCCACCGGTACTCATTACAATATATGCGCATATCTTGCATTCCTACTGCTTATGAAGGAGTGAACGAAAAAAGACAGTGTGCACTGCGCATGACGATTCGATGCTTTTCTTTTGGGCGGCACGATATTTTCCTTTAAGAATATAATAATAATTTATTCATTTTGTCGATTTGACGTCAGCTCATACAACATTGTTAAGTTTTTACAAAGTAGGTATTTACAAAAGTGATCAAAAGATCTTTAGTGATTAATAATAAATTGTTGGTAAAACGTTTCTTGTTCGTATTTTGCTTGGTTGTTTTGTAACGAGTTGTTAAAAGCTTTACGAATTATGTCATGTAAATATGATTAAATGGCACTATATTTTGGGTTCACATTGCATGAGTTTCATTTCTTTAAGAGCATAGGTAATAAATAAATAGAGTAATGATATGATAGTCGTTAAGTAAATATTCTAGTTATATTATGTCTAGTGGTTAAGTTTTGGGTAGGGGAAAGTAGGTTATATGTCTTCAATGCAGCTGATGTAGAAGTTTTGGATTTTCATAGCCTCGTTCCAGAAGTAAAAGAGTTGTCCAGATCCTTCTGCATTCGGGTAGCGGTTGAAGATTGTCGAAATGAGGTTCTCTCTAGTTGGTTTGCTGCTGGCTAGTGTCTTAAGAAATTTTGTCTGGGGAGGTTTATAGTGCGGACAGTTAAGCATCATATTAAAAAGGTCTTCTACCTATTTTTCACATAGCTCACAATCTGTCTCTTCTGCATTTTTCCATAGCCTATTCATGCCGTTAAGATTAGTTGCCTTCCCCCTTAGTACTATTCTAGGGAATCCAGCCCTGAGATTTAGTATAAATTTTGTCATGTTCCATTGCAAGTTTATCTTAAAGTACTCCGCCTTTAGTGCATGGGTTTTAATATTGGCATAGGGTTTCATTGCGCCACAGCTCTGCATTCTGAGAACGTCATTATTAATGCAGTTCATTTGAAATTTTTTCACTATTTCCTTTCTGTGTTTCTTTAGGTATTCAGAGTTCAGGTTTTCAAACACTTGCTCTAGCTGAGCATCCGCAAAAATCTTTTTGGCTTGAAGCATCCAGTTATATCAAATGTCTGCGGCTTTAGTGTTCATGACTTCTAGGTAGCAGTTTTTGGTGATATTGTTCTCTTCAGCGTTGAGCGTCCTTTCAATGAATTTAGGTAGTGCCTTGAATAGTATCAGCCTGGTGTTTTGCGCTTCTGTTTCTAGGTGGAGGAAAAATCCAGGGGTTGAGTTGGTAGTGTTCATAAGTCGTCAGAGAAATACAGTCTGGAATGTCTTAAACTCTTCGTAGTAGCGGAGTCCCTATATTGGTGCTGCGTACATAAGTACCGAGGTGACAAGTGATTCAAAAAGTTTGAGGTGTATATCAACGTCTTTTATTTTTGCTCGATAGAAAAGTTTGAAAAGCTTTGATTGCGCCGTTTTAGCTTCGTTAAAATAGTGTGTTTTAGCTTCATTGAATATTTCGCTTTGGGTGAATGGAACATCTAAGTATACATACTCGTTAACTATATCTAGTGCTTTGTTGTCCCAGTAGAATCTCATTGAGTTACTTATCTTATTGCCTTTCCTGAAGATCATAACTTTGGTCTTAGCTAGGTTGACTATTAGATCGTATTCTTTGACAAAATAGCTAAGGGTACTGATCTGTCTCTGTTGATCTAATTAATTAGAAGCAAGAAGGATAATGTCGTCTGCATAAAGCAGAATGAGAAGTTCGATAGTAAACATTTGTATTCCTTGGATGCCGCTGCTACGGAGAATCTCTGTAATCTTGTCAATGTAAATAATAAATAGAGTTGGAGACAAAGTTTTCTCTTGCAGCACCCCGCCCATAACGTTTATCATATCTGTGTACCCTTCTTTGCAGCGGATCTTTGTTTTTGCTAGATCGTACAATTCTTTGACTTTGGCAACGAAAGAGTCACTGAGGCCGGCTTCTTTAAGTCTTGTCCAAAGATTGTTTTTCTTGATTTAATCAAATGCTTGGCTGAGGTCTACAAAGAGGGCAAAAAGTTTTACTTTTTTTTGCAGCGCTGGTTGATTGAATTGTTTGAGTATGCAGGCATATAAGGCAAAAATGTGATCAGTGCATCCTTTTCCTTTAAGAATATGCGCCTATATGACCACTCATGGCATTTCTTTCGTGCTGTACGATACTTTTCTTTCAGAAAGTGTGCCCAAATGACAATCGGAGATATTTCTTAAGGAATATGAACGATTTTGCATAAAAGGGAAGCTTCTACATTTCTTTAAGAATATATTTTACTTTATAAAGGGAAAATGTCTTTTGGGATCAGCATTTTAAATGAAAATGCAAAATATTCGTATAAGAGGCATGACCAAACAAAATTTCTTTAAGGAACCCAAATATTTTCAGTATGAGGGCGTACTAACCATATAGAAAGACTCAACTGATAGTACGTGCTTTAGAGTCGCGCTGCCGGTGAGAATAGGACAGGCTAAGCAATGATAAACGGGCCATGTGACAAGCAATGAGAAGCAGCAGCAGCAGGAGTGAATCAGTAACTGAGGAGAAGCATTACCCCTGTGTAATTTTCCTTTCATTCGGCTCCAACTCTACTCCCGCATCTGCCCACCACCGTCCACACGCCTCTTCATCACCTACTTCTACTCTAATTCAGCCTTAGCTAGTAAAGACACTGCAGGACGCCTCCCTGTAAGAGCTTAGTGTTAGAGATTCTTCACATTTCGATTTCGATCCCTACCCTAGAATCCCCCATCCATTATACAACCATCAGTACCAATGGCCCACCATGCTCCTCCTCTATCTCTAATAAATAAAAAACTTTATATGCGTTCTTACTTGCCACTAAACCTGACGCTCTCAAGTTTGCACGATAAAGGTACTCGTCTATAAGGAATGGCTCATATAGGTATGGTTAACGAGGTATACATCTTTAAAGGCTCCACCTATGGGACTACTGGGAGAGTATATGTTTTGGTGGGTGTGTTGTGGCACAGGAGTGTTTTGGGGTTGGTGGGGTGAGTTTGGATGTTAGGAGTGAGAAACTTTTGTTGTTAAGTGTCGTTTAAGTACAATGAACTATACATTTTTGGTTTTAAATTAATAAGTTCTTTTAAGTCTAAGCTATGTATTCTTAACTTTCCGCTTTTGTCCTTATTTAGACTGTGCAAACCTAGGTACTGGTGCTCATACATTTTTAAGAACTCATGGTCGCGAGGAATATTGCTAAAATCAAGCTCTATCTTTGCTTAAAAAATATCGTCCCAAAATGTATTTAGCTCGTCAATTGTGTGCATTTCATATCCATCTGTATCACTGTAATCCAAATGTGCCTTTCCATGGAATATCTCACAGAGACGATCGCATTTTTTATAGAACAACAATTTTGCAGTATCTAAAATAGCGACTCCAGTTAATGGCGAGTTAGTAACGCGGTATGTTTTCAATTCTTCTGTGAATATGCTGAGATCTTCTGACAATCCCTCAAAGTCTTTGCAACAAGGTTATGCTAATAGTTTTTCAGCTTCTGCTGCACTTGTACAAATATGAGCATCAACAAATTCCAAAATATTTGTAATTGTTTTTCTGTAAATTACAATGTAATTTTTTTAGTGCTTTGTTCTCAAACTATGTTTTAGCTGCTTTGCGTTTTTCCAAGTTAACATCAATGTATGGTTTAAAACAGCGTTGTTGTTTAAATCTTATGCCACAATGAACTTTCAATAAAACTAATCCCATAGACAAGTAATACTGCAGAGCCTTGAAATGCACTGTATACTTGTACTTGTTGTGAAGAGTTAACATCAATTGGGGGCGGGATACTTGCCGCTGCAAACTGTCAGCTGTAGTTTTATTCGGGCACATAATGGTAGCAACGTCCTGCAGATTCAATGCTCGCTTTGTCATTGCAAGTGGTAGGTTTTCGTCTCGTTTGTGTAAATATGCAGGGTATTCTAAATCCACTACTAGTATATATCCGAAGCTACCCTCTTCGTTGCCAAAATTAGAATCAGCCCAGTTGATATGTTGCAGGTCTTTGGCTTCCATGTACTTATAATCTGACACTGGCATTAGCTGTTTTAAGCAATATGCATACAAACTGTTGATGTCTAGTGAAAGCAATTGCTTGCGAGGTTTTGACTCGTCAAATCCTTCCGGACATCGCTCATGGTTGGCAACTACGTGCTTTTGAGTGAACATGCACTGACCGCCGTGTATTCCGTTTGTTGCAATGTCTAATATTCTTTGATCTTTTATGTAATCAATTTCAGCATCCGTGAATTTCAAAAAACACTCCCTAGAGAAGCTAGGCAGCGTCATTGAGTAGGTTGGGTCCAGTTGGTAGTTTTGAAGTCCAAGCTTTTTAAAGTTTTGCGATACTTCAGCAAGTAAAAGTGTTTCTATCATACACGAAACCCGAGTATAATCGCGCAATGTTGTAAGTTCAAATTGATTACACACGTTTTGCACAAGTTTCCATTCTTTTTCAGAAATTAGCTCGTCGTCTAGTATTGATCGCTGAAATTGTTCTCCTAAAATAAGTTTCTCTGAAAATGCAGAACGATTGTTTAATTCTTTGAACGGAAAGCACAGGGGCGTCTGTAATAGTTTAATACATTCTTCTTTATACTTCTCAGCTTCTGGGTTTGTTGATTTTATTTTACTTAAAGAAGCAAAATGCGACACACACTGTGACACAAGTTTTAGATTTTGTTTGTTTTGCGATTTTAAAGATTCAACTAAATCTGTTAAACTTGTATCCATAAATAAACTGGAATCGATGAAACGAACTTTAGCTTTTGAGTTGAATTTTTTTTTAGTATACTGTTCTTCAGTGTTCTTGTCTGGTGGGTACTGGAGATAGAGATCTGGTAGCCAAGTATTCTTTGAAGTTATTGTTATGGATTTTATATCACTGGCAGATTTTGCAATAATTTTGACATCCTTAGCTTTGAAGTTATGTGTTTTCATCGCATTTAATAATAGGTGATAGTCAATTGTTCCTCCACAGTGTGAAATTATGGGTATTTCAAACTTGTATTTTATTTGTAGATTACATCTGCTGCATGCTGCAAACTCAAAGTTACCCTGGTAGTGGTTATGATAAAAATTTTTAAATATCTTCTTATTGTTGTCAAGTTCACGTTTGCATATGTGACAATGTGATGCTTCATTGAATTGTTTTTTTTCTTCCTCTGATGGCTGTACAAAGTTGTTGGTGTTTCTTATTTTAGACAATAACTTTTTCGCCCAAGTAAATATTCTTTTAAAGAAATGAGTCATTAAATTTAGACCATCAAAATACTCCACTGCTATAACCTTATCGTAGTATTTCATTTGACTTATAACAACAAATGAATATGCGGCTGGAAGAATCTCGTTTGAAATCTTGATATTGTTTTTTGCAGATCCTGAATCTTCAATAGGATTTAAGAATGTCGAGAATTTATAAACAATGACGTACGGGTAGGGAAGGGTTTGCCACAGTTTAGAAAACCTAATTTGTACGTGTAATTCTGGAAACACAATGTTTTTTGTCACAAGAGTTTGGCACTTTTCTAGATGCTGATTCAAATTCTGTTCTGAATTAAACGATCTAAAACACAGCTGGCAATAAAATTGCTTAGTATTATGCCCATTGCGCAGTAACTTGTTTATGTCAGTAATCAACACCAGATGATAAGCTTTGCTTTCTTTATTTGCAGAGTCGTTTTGGATGAGGAATAAATTACACTTTTCACTTATGTCGGTATTCTGGCATCTTCGGATTTGGATAATTTGATCGTCTCGGTGACTCCAAATATTGATTCCAAGATTATTGTTTATTTCAAATGTTTTTAATCCAGTCAAGTTGTCTATTTTCAACAGAAATTTAACATCAGTAAAATCAAATTGGGAAAAGTATGGTAGGTACTGTTCTGGGTTTACCATTCTTTGTTTTAATGGTCTCACCTTTTGCACTTTGTTTTCTGACTTTAGTTTGTACACTTTAGTGTCTGCGATTTGGTGTCTAAACCGATGAGCAGCGACACAGAACTTGAAACACTCGTTGCATTTACTTTTTATGTTCAAATAGCCAGTTTTTTGGGTTTTATTTTCGGAATCTTGATGATGTATTCTTTTGCTGCTGCATTTGCAAATAAGTTTAGTACACGAATCTTCACCTGAACTGATTCAATTTCTCAAAGTACCCATCCAGTTCCATACTTGGTAAAATCAGTCAGTCTTTCTACGCACTTATTTGTGCTATTTAATACAAACTTGTCAATTTCACTTGTATTAAAAATATCGTAATTCTGACCTGTGAAGGTTGGGTTTCGCACTTTTATAGTTTTTTCTGTTTCCACTTCGTAGGAACAATTATAAGCTGAGCTTTGATACCACTATGTACACTTAGGTTCTGTGTTAGTAACTTTACAAAGGGATTATGCAATTCTGCCATTATTGTTTCAATACTCGCAAATGTTTCAATTGGCTTGTTAATATAGGTTACAATCATTCCCTTATGATATCGCGAATATTGTTGAAATACGTCCACATCTATTTGAGATAAACGGCGTAGTCTTTTCCTTGCTGGTTGGCTAGCTGTGCTTGAAGTTGGTCCATATGTTGCCCCTGATCGACTGGTGCCGCCTCCTACCAGATCTTGGCTGCGGTTCTCAATGTGCCTAAGTCTTTCTCCAACATGAGAGCATTGATGGTGTTGTTTGTTTAAACAAAACAGGTTGCAATCTTCACATTGATGAACGTGTTCCACATGAGACTTATACGGTACGTGAAAGTAACACTTAAACGGACAGTGTGGAAAGAACACTTAAATTAGTTTGTGGATGACCCGAGCACTGTGGGCAAAGGGTAATCTTCTTGTTCGTAATGCAGTTGTGCGCCCACAACTCGTGTGGTGTAGGATGGGGTAACTTGAGGCTCCATGTTAGTAAAGCAATACTTTAACTATCGAGGAGGGCAATCTGAAACACCACTGTTGAATTTCCGATACAGCAGTAGAGTCCTGCCTGGAACTGTGGGGTTTGTAGATGTATGGCTTTGAGACTTCTAAGGTTCTTGAGTTAGGTGCGTGAACTGCTGCTGCGAGTAGTGTAAGGCTGAGTCAGTTAAATACTAGTATTTATAACTGAATCTTCGATTCGCTCTTTTACGCCCACTTGTTGGTCGCCGCACACTTCTTTAGGGGGCCAGGTTCTCCCCTTTCTGAACAGCTTTTAAATTTTGAATGCAAACATGAGCAGGACCAGGATAAATGACACGTAGATAGCTGTACATACGCCGCAACAGAAAACAAAAGCCATGTATTAGTATGTGTATATACATAGTGCTAGTTAAACTACTATTAGCTATACAAGTTTTTACTATATGAAGTATATAAGTCAAACTTACAAGTGAGTGAACAATTGTTTTTATTAACTTACATATGTAATCAAATGTGTTGTGTACCAATGGCTTTGTTTCTGTGTGTTGAAACTTCTCGACCACATCCATGATGATTCTATTCTAGGCATTTAGACTTTCAAGCCTTCATACTTTAATGCCTGAAGTATAAATTTATGAAATGAATTGGATTGAACTAGAGGAAGTTGAGTAGTATTGAACTGCTGAGCTGGTTTAGTCCCGCCCATTTGGCTTTTGATATTTTTAGAGGATTTTGTGGCGTGTTTATATTGAGTATCTTCAGTCACAGGTGGCGCAGCTAACACATCAGCTGCAGCTACATTGTTGCATGCCAATGCAAGTGCCGGAAGCACAAGCAGCACTGAAACGTATATGCGTATTAAAGGCATTGCTGATCTTAAGTATTGAACGCTTTGAGTTGTTGTATGCAACTCGTGACAATTAAAAATTTGCAACTGTTTATATGAGTTTTTGCATTTAGTTCTGCAAGAATCTTTATGCACTTATATTACGCCGTTTTCGTTTAATAGGTCTTGAAATCATTTCTTCATACTGAATCCAATCTTGTCGTTTAAGGGTTTTCTTGTGATTTCCTGTTTCATTGCCATTTTGTATGTCTTAGGTATTGTCAAATTGGCTAAGAGGGGGAGGTGCGAATGCTGAATTAAGTTTATAGGCAGGTTTATTATTAGTCTGTTCTGCACGTATTTTTATAAGCTCAGCATACAGCTTTGGCTCAATTGCCTTTATAACTGTTGCCATTTTTGTTTGTTTGTTAAAACGTAGAACGCTAGTCACAAATTATGTCAGAGAATAAAGTAGTACGACAAATTTCACCTTTGTACACCTTATAAAACACTGTAGCTAAAATTGCTTGAATAAGTTTATGATACTTGAGTAAAACTTTGCGCAGGCGTAGTATATCGTCAAACGTTAATCGCCTAATTAGCGTCTTTATTTGAGTATTGTATCCTTTAAGTAAATGTTTGCAGGGAGGCAAGTGGGCTCAGTGGTGCACGGTGCACGTCGAGATACGGGCTGTCAATGAGTGAAAAAGCATATGTAGTAATATATTTTGCTATACGAGATACCCTAATCCACTTGTCTTCACGGGTTGAACTTCCTACTGTCTATTCGTATACGCTGATAGGAAAGGAATAAGAGGAATAGTGTGGGATAGATACGTCTAGTAAAAACAGGCTACAGACCAAGTGAGTTCGGAAATCCGTGAGTAGGGGTGAGCTCTAGCGGGCAATAACGCCACTCGATGACGGAGCTGACTCTTAATGATACAGAGAGTGTCTGCTTGGTTTCTGGTTCGTCTGTAGTGACGATCCGATCACTATATCCTCTTTCCTCTACTTGATATAGCAAGTATCGAATGTCGTCTCATAGGATAGTTCTTCTCATAATGTAGGGGAACCAAGGTGTAGGGTGTATAGAATGACTCCTTGACTATGACTTGACACACCATAGGGACTGAGTCTATACTCTATCAAACCACGGCCTTGTAAAATAATCAACGAGCTATCTCCTTAGCAAGGAGTTTAAATATCGCGTCTTAAAGAGTGCGGCGTTTTCGAAAGCCCATATTATTCGGTAAAGTCTTCCCAAGTAAGCTAGTATTATATTCAGTGATCTCAATTGAGTGCACTAGGACTGTTGTCCGAATAGTGTATCTCATGAGTAGCTGTAATATCAAATTGTAATCGTAGTGTGCGTAGGCCTCGGCCTGTAAGTACAATACTACTATACATACATACATACATACAAGTAAATGTTTGCAAAATTTATTTACGTTATATATTGTTTCAGCCAAGGCATATAATTGTTCAGACGTTGCACTGGTTATAAGATTTTTGTATTCTTTAGACTTGTTAAATGTTAAATTTGACAAAAACTTGTTCAAAACGACAGCCACTATTGTTTGTTTGTGCCATTTTTATAGTTGAGTTGGTACGTAAATGTCAGTACTATTACAAGGAAATACGTTATTTCACACATATGTTGTAGGATTGGGACACTTTGGATGCAAATCTAGCATTATCTTACTGTGTTGGCGTAAACTGCATGCTTTTTCGTATGCTTCTTGCAGGAACTTGGAACGTCCAGGCATCACCTGTCTTGAAATTTGGCTAATAATGCTTCTATCTCTTGGTACGTCAAACAGTATCATGTATATTGTATTTAAGCTTGTGGTTCTCAACTCTTTGGTAAACGGGTTTTGTAGAACGAGTATAAAACTAAAGTCCATATGATGGGACAACTCAGTAAATATTTTCTGAACTAACAGTCTGGCCTTTGGGTTTGATTCAATAAAGTTTAGGTGGTCATCTAAAACCAATAGGCACGGGCTGTTGATATCACCTAACAATGCTTCAATGTTATTTATATCTGACACTAATGTTATTTTACTGTCCAATGCAAAATCAATGCCAGAAAACTGTTCTGGTTTTGTATGTACACTAACATATATTACTTTATTTATTTTTTCGCTAATAACTTGTTTTCGGTGCTTAACAATTTCTAGACACAGAGTACTTTTTCCTGATGAACTAGGGCCACATATCATAGCCGTAAAACAGTGAATTAATCTAAAGTCGACAGTGGTTACTGTTGACATTATAAAATCTAAACTGCTACTGACAAAAGTTTTTACATATACTGCTATTTATAATAAATTTGTGATACATTTTTTATAGAGTTAGGCTACACTTCTTACACAATATTACAATAATATTTAATAGTTCATTATTAAACTATGGCAAAACTCTGGACACAAAACTTTAAATGTATTAGACTGTAGTTTAGACATTAGTTGGGGGCAACTTGTCTAAAATATGGCTGTTCTGTATAGATTTTTGAGAACCCTTGTAAATTGTTGATTCGTCGTAAAATCCTGGTGTGGAATCCATAGTAAGGCAGAGCTGCAAAATTTAAGCTGTTATTGCTTGGTTGTAGGCTAATTGATGAATAAAGTAGAATTGAACATACACTTGTTTATAAGTTATTTGCATCTGTATGCTTTTCTTCGTCTATCTGCTCCAGACTAAGCACAGAGTCTGCCTCCTCCTCGTTGCTTTGTATGCGTAACTGGTTTACGTCTTAGGCGGCCACCAGTTTGAACAAGCCGGCGAACAATGCGTTTTCTTGAGCCTCCAGACTGTGCCTTACGACGAGCTACACAACGTCCGCCAGTCTGAGTTTTAGGCATATCGCGTTTTACTACTTTTTTATTTCTATTAGGACAAATTGTACGGCAATGAGTAACGCGGCACTTGTAAGAAATTGCACGTCGTTTGGATGGCTGTCGCAATTTAAGTGGAACTAAATTTTGGGTATTTTCTAGGCCTATTTCACTGTTTGCACTGCTGTTTAATGTGTTTTCAGGACCAACTCTTACAGTATCTTCTTCAGCCCCCATGTGTTTGTCGTCTTCAGTAGCAATGTTTTTAATGGGTTCAAGTGTACAGTATTCACCAAGTAAAATGTCTTTTAAAAGTTCTTCGTCCACAATTTGGAGTGCGTCACCAGCGTCAGATTCGTAAACGTTTTTACACACAATTTTACGCATGATTTACAATATGTTTGGTAATGTTGTAAATAAATTGAAGCACTGCACTGTTTTTTTAAATAATTTGCAAGTAACTGGGCTGACGTTGTTGTTGTTTGAGAGTTGAATTAAGAATGATTCGTAAATAAAGAACTAATATAAAGTCTTTTTATATTAAATATGTTTTAAACTTTGCGAGGCTTGAACTGCAATTCTATAATAGTTTGCAAATTCTCAGGCAGTGTGACAAGGCTTCGGTATTCGTTGAAAAGGGTAATCCGTATTACTTGCTGTTCCTGCTGTTTAAGTGGCAAATATAACATTGGCAAAAAGTTGTGCACTGTCGTTTTATTATATTTGCTTGAGATATTAACTGAGCGCAGCAACGGTAGAGCATGGGTAGCATACAGCTGGTTTTCGATCAAATTGCATGTTACAAGCATTCGCTTAGCTGGTTCAGTATGCTCAGGTTCTACATTTTCTTAAAATTCTTCATTTTCTTTCTCTTGTTCTTCTTCCTTTGCTAATTCTGGTTGCAAGTTGGCGACGACACTATCTTTGAATATGAAATTGTCATTAAACCCAAAGAATCTATTAACAAGTAGTGGAAGCTGTACAGTAATGTCTTCTCGTAGGTTTAGAATACTGAGCTGTCCGTATTCATGTTTAAACTGTACAGTCGTATCACTTCAAAGCGGCTCATTTAAAGTGCGGTTAATTTCATGCACTATGTGATCCAGGTCCATTTCTTCTGGTATTTCCATTGGCATATATTGTGCACACATTTTAAACAGGCGAATGTTCATGTAATCATAGTCTACAATTTCATTGTATTTCTCTTCGTCAAAGTCAAATTTAGATTCGTAGACGCCATTGTAAAACTTGTCGTGTTGCTGCAAGCCCAAGCACAGTGCTATTGGTTTGGATAACACAAAATAATCGCCTTCGTTTTCTTCACACGTCAATTTGCATTTGGTATTGCTCTTATCAGCAGGAAACTCAATTTTTACCTTTGTGTCATTAATTTCTGGATCACGCATTTCAGAATCAAAACGTTAAAAACATTCACAATAGTCAGAATCTCCTGTATTTATTTGTTTTCTAAAAATTATAAAAGTCTCAAAGCCCTATCATAACTGTATTACGTTCTCCATACTTTCAATTTTTTCAGCCCCAAAATTAAAGTTTGTGCCCATTGGAATTATCTCACAGTCTTCTTGACGTGAGTAGTCGTACGGTAAATAGTTTCCAGACATAAACCGTGATCTGCCTTGCTTAAAAAACAATGCAAGAGGTGTGAAGATTGCAGGAATTACATTGTTTGATTATGACACGTTTAAAAGGATCATATAAATTTTCTCAGGTTCTCAACTAAGAGCTTTTTGTTCAATTTTAAGCAGAACTTTGTCTTGATTTAGTTTTGACGCCTCGTTAGGTCTAGTCATGAATTGGTGTACTGTTGTTTCTTGTTTCTGGAAGTTGAAAAAACTTTTTACTGTTGGCTTGTAGTTAGAAAACAGTTTTTTAATAGGCTCTAGATCTGAAACTTCAGCGCTACGTACGCTACGTATTGCGGTAGCTAGTCAGACAGACACACCGACAGACAGAGAGACAAACAGACAGACAGACAGACAAACAGCCAGACAGAAATAAAGACAGACAGACCGACAGACAGACCCACAGAATGATAGACAGAGAGACCAACAGACAGACAGACAGACAGACCGACAGACACAAATTCAGACCGACAGACAGACCCACACAATGATAGACAGAGAGACCAACAGACCGACAGACACACAGACAGACAGACAGACTGACAGACAGACCGACAGACAGACCTACAGACAGACAGAAAAAAGAAAGACAGACAGACAGAGCAACCGACAGACCGACACACAGACCAACCGACTGACAGACAGACAGACAGACCGACAAACAGACCGACAAACAGACAGACAGACAGACAGACAGACATACAGACCAACAGACAGACAGACAAACAGACAGACAGACATACAGACAGACTAACAGACAAACAGATAGAGAGACAGACAGAGAGACAGACAGACAGACAGACAGACAGACAGACAGACAGACCGACA